>JAOTQK010000021.1:6975575-6988590 GCA_025642025.1 Rhododendron ferrugineum
AGAAGATATATCACATCAACTAGAAAAACTGTGATTATTAATGGTAGGGAGGTTGTAGAATATTTATAAAAAAAAAACCCGACTAATTGCTAAAAGGCGATTAATGGCCGATTAATAGGTCTCGAAGCTTGAAGGTTGTCGGCCGCCTGCCTAGCGCCAAGCGCTTTTTAGAACATTGACCCTCGCAGCAGGTAGCAGACCCATTAAAACTTGAAAGTTGGGATACTCTGTGAGTGGGTTTCTCGTGGTGGTGGCGGCGGTGAATCTGATGGATTTGGTCTTTCGCTTTTTCTTTTTCTGATGAGAGCCCTAAATACACAATGACCAAATTACCCATTTTTCACTAGTTTTTAAAAATGGCTATTGTTGCCCGTGAGAAATTAGTCTGATATTGGGTTTTTTAAATTCTTTAAATGGCTATGGTTGCATGTGTCATATTTCAGATTTAGAAATTAGTAGGGATGGATTGTATTCTCTAGGAAAAATTATTGATATATAATTATATATAAGTAGTAGCGCTAAATCCGAAACGGTATCCGGTATGTAACCGGTACGGGTACGTACCGTACCAGTAGAAAAACCGGTACCCTAGCCGGTACGGTATTCAAAACCTTGCTCACAACTAGGAGAATCATCCCAGATTGGTCCAAGATTGGAGGACTGACTTTATGCCAGAGTTAGTCCGATCAATGTGTAAGCCCTAGTAGACTACCGCATGTACCCAATCGTTGGGTGACACCTTCTTTCTAGGACACCCAATCGCTGATGTATTCCACTTATCTTGAGAGATGCGTATCAAATCAAGGGAATGAAACACACTTCGTAGGATCCCCAAGATTCTAAACCATGGGTGAAAAGGTTTTCAGCTGCAGGTCTGCCACTAGTCCGGCTCATGAATTTAACTAGGGTTACAGGTGAATTAACACGTAAACCGATATTAAAAACAGTGAAAGCAGTAACTAGAAGGTAATCTTTAACACCTATTGTACAAAGCAACAGTGAAAACAAATTCTTAGAAAAGAGGATAGAAATGTTAGCAACGCACATAGGACATGTTAAGGTATAGAGGCATATTTTCAAAGCATAAAAAAGTCACTTCTTTACTATAATGAAATCTAAAGAAGAGACATTTTTCAAAGCATAAAAAAGTCACTTCTTTACTATAATGAAATCTAAAGAAGTAAAAACCTACAAATTATAAAGCATACCTTGGATTAACAAATCACGAATAATGCACATAGCAGTCCTGAATTTGGTCTATCCTGGTGCAGAAGCTTTGGATCTCAAGTTTCGGGGAACGCTAGTTTTACGAAGTTGAGGATTTTCGATAGAATACACAAGAAGGCTTCCATCTCTGGTCCCTGCTAAGAAGCATTCTTCTGGAGTGACAGTTAGTGAAGTTATTACCTTTCCTACTCCAGTATATCTTCTCACAATCTCCAGTGAGTTCATAGAGCGAACAATTATCTGTCCTTGGTCTCCAGCACAAACCAAGAACTCACCACAACTACTCAGCTCAACACAATTGAGTCGACCGTTGGATTCCGAAGTGGAGATGTGTTTTCCATTAATGCAATAAAGGTGCAGACTGAGGTCATCATCAGAATAAAGCACAATTCGTCCATGGCAAGATGCAACAAGCTTTGACAATGCACTACCAGATGGATGCCGAAGAGATCTAACATATCTTCCCTCCCTAAGTGTGTGAAAAACACAAGTCCCATCTTTTGAACCACTTATAACTATGTCAAGCTCTACACTGACGAATAAACATGTAATTATATCGTCATGTCCACACAGGATGTGAAACGGCGTTTCGGCAACAACGTACTCTTTCCGGTGCATCTCTGTCACTGCATTTCGAACTCTCTTTTCAGCAGCTCTGACAGGTGAAACCTCCCACACCATCACCGTTGTGTCATAACTCCCAGTAGCAAGGATGGTTCCATCAGATGTCACTAAATCAGTATTAAAAACTCCATTAAGAATGTGAAAACTTGAAAAACAAGTATCAAAGATATAATTTCAAGAACGAGATGCTTTAACAAGTATTGATCCAACTGTGGTAAGGTTCTTATATTAGCAGGCACCTGTGGCAGAAAACCTTGGAACTCATGGTTCATATTTACACTACACTACAATTTGTATATTCTAAAAAGAGTTAAATTTCTTGAATTCAGGCTTCCAAAGATGTTAAATATCTCGGTCCGTATGACAATTTTCTCTTTCTTAACATGAACAATTCGAACAGTCAATTCTATGGCTAGGATACTTTGGTGAACTTATTTAATTGGTAGTTGTAGTCATTTCCAATAGTGAAAGGTACCTGCAACACAGCTAACCACATCTTTATGTTGTCTGATGCTCTGCACCATTCTCCCATCAGTTAGGGATATCACCAGGAAACTATTTGCCCAGTTGCCACATGCAATCAAGAAATTATCAGATGGCGTCTGCAATGTCGCAAAGCATTGTGCTCCAAGTTCAATATTTTCAGCCAATGGGCTCCCAATTTTGCGAGAAGAAAGGATATCGGAACCAATCCCGAAGAAAGGATCCTGCATAAATTTCCAAATCAACATCATCTACACTCACATTATAAGACCATCTCCAACACACTTACTCAAACTTAAGCCTCATTTGATAGGCAACATTTCAATGCAAACTCATGTCCAAGCATAAACTTCAGTCAAAGCTTCATTAATGGTATAGTCGTAAATTTGAAAGAAGCAAAACACCCTTCTAAAATCTGAGCAAAGATATGACGGTCTCCCTCAATTTGAGTAGAAATTTAAGTAGAACTCAATTCAGAACAAGTTAGAGTCAAGGAGTGGAGTGAATTTTACGAAATTTTTACTGAAATTTTGAGTTTTGAGTCAAGAAAAGGGTAACGGCTGGAGATGCTCTCAAACTACCAGCAGAACTTAATGAAGAAAAATACCCCACCTGAGAGCCAGAGAAGGTGAAGTTTCCACCAGATTGCAGTTGGGTCGTCAACCACATTTTCACAGACATGATCAGGCCCTGGTTGATGGAAACAACATTGGAGTCCAACACACTAACGTATAAGACAGCTGATGGTGAACTACTTGTACTAGAAACAACGGACGTCAAGTTAATTGAACCAGGAGCAAAGTGCAGAGGATGAGCAATCGGAATTGGTGGTCCCCTCCTAGGGTGTTTCTTGCGAAAGATCTGAATTGGTGTCTGTCCAAAATTTGCTATTTGGTCTTCCAACGCTGACCTTTGCAATTCATCTTCCATGGTTTCCAGATCGACAGCACCTTCATAAGTCAAATAATAGAAGATATTGGCTGCCTGCAATTGAAACACTTCAAAAATGTCAGAAGAAAATATGAAACATAACTGATTACTTTTTTCAACAAGGGCAGGATCTTTTGGTCCAAAGATACCTCTACTGCTGGTTTTCCACGCTGCTTGTAACCAAACACTAAATCAATCCAGTGATGGAGATTTGAGCTGACATACTCACTTTCTAGAGCCTCTCTGTTTTTGTTTATGAATTCTTCGGCTGATCCCTGTTGAATTGAAATGAGAACAAGTTCTTCTGATGTTATCATTTTCTCTTGTCGTAAAATAGGAATTAAGTTACCACATAAACAATCAAATCACGCAGGGCAATGAATCAAATCTGATGGCATGAAAATGGATTCACAAAAAGCCTACAAAACTAATTCTTGATTTCTAAATACAGAGGATCTTACTCAACGGAGTCTGAAATGCAGAAATGCACCCAATGTTCCTGCAAATTTTTCTGGTGGTCAAATTAGATGCTCTTTCACATCTCAATCTGAGACTCCATCCAAAAATCTTGAATCTATGAGTTTACAAGCCGTGCATATTTAAGCATATCGCCGATTAAGGTGCCTTCGTGAATTTTATATGGGTAGACAATGCGTATGGGTGCACGCCAGTATATATATAATATCCAAACATATATGTATTTGTAGTGTTTGCAAACCATAGTTTATAGAAACAGCATTGTAACATAGCAGTCTCTATTTGAAGCTCTTGTTCATCAGGAAACCAGGAAAATAGAAAACGCAGAATGGGTGAAACTCAGCAGATTGCAAAGACTTTTGTTCAAGGTTCTTGCAAAGCTTTGCAGCGCAAGTACCTGTGATTCACAAAATACAAATGTGTCGACCATCCCTTTCTTTGGGCTAGTGGCAGTGGTGGTTCTTTGATGAGTCACTCCCTAGCACAACACACATTTAATTTCGTCTGTTGGGTGTCTGGAGGTCATTGGTGACCACTACCCATATAAAAAACCTATGAACCAGTTATGACATTTTCGTTGCCTTTTTCCTCAGGAGGTGATAATCAGGGACTTCCCTCCAAAACCATGCTTCTAAGTACATTGTATGTTTTCCCTTTTTTGTTTGAATTGCATTTTTCTGATTGATGTTGCATTGCTATAATAAGAAAGAATCAATACAAGGTTTGGTGCTCTACGCAGAGCATTTCCGGAGACTAACCTCCTTTTTTCTTAACTTCCAGTTCAAAATTTTTCTTGATTTGGATCGACATCAAAAGCTACCATCCTTATTAGATCATCTAGTAACCCCAAAGCTTCAGTTGTCAGGAAATGGCCATAAAACGTATATCAAGTTCAATGTTTTCAAAGGATAAGGGCATCAAGGCTAGACTATTGACATAATCCTTGAGGCCTTCAAATTTGTGCTTTACCTTCCAAAAGCCTATACCTTGTCCGCGGGGCATTCAAACAAGGTGCATCCTTCACAGGGGGCAGCAGTGGGGAATTTTCGCGACGGGGAAAGCCTAAAAAATAGCAACCTACATCAGGGGAAAGAATGTAATGGAAGAGTACTCCAGCAGGTAGGGCATGACTCTACATCAGTTGAAAGATTGATTGCGGAGGAAGTTAAAGCTTGTATGAGTTCATGGAGGTTGGTGACTAGGACTGCTAAGAACCTAGGCTTGATTCTAGATTGGGGTCTTTCTGCTGAGGTGCTTTGTAAAGCCTAGTTTGGTTTCTTTGTTTGTTATGTCTTTATTGATCAGAGTTTTGTTTTACTACAGCTAGGGCATATCCTAGTGTAGTGTTTCTCAAGGCCATCTCCTTGAGGTTTTGGGCTTGGTCCCTTTTATAAAAAAATCTGGTCCCCCAAAAAAAAAGAAGCAACCTTGGAAGGAGCTCCTACTGCCCAAATACTCTTCCACAGAGAGTTACCTCCACAAGATATAGACATAACTTTAGCTTGTCAGCCCAGTGTGTAACTCTTAACTATATACTTGTACGAATATACATATATCTAGGATTAGAGGAGCTTTTATTACTTTTACTTATCATTGTTATCATTCACTCTTCATTTGCACAATTTATAAATATTCTACGTACTTGTTAAATGTGATATGAAAACTATCAACGCTTACGCCTCCAAGCCTCGAGGCCTACCCCTTGCCTCATGAGGTATAAAACTCATCTCATTGCACATTAGCCTTTAAAAACATTGATCAAACTATTCAATACCCTCTCTCATGCTACCCTTCCCTGCACAGGAAGATTCAAATACAGAAACCAGAATGCAAAAAGCAACGGATACAAATGGAGAGACTTGAACCCACGACATCAACCTCATACCCTGTTAAATCGCCAATGTTACCTAAGCTTCAGCTATTCTGAAATGGTAAAAGAATGTAGTATGTCAGCATCCAACAATCCCGACCCAACTACCATGCAGAAGAAGGCTATACAGACAAATTGATGCCTATGCAGAAAATCTGTTTTTGTTGATAGCTCTTTAAAATAGCCCATTTTTCTACAGAAATCCTATATTCTCATGCAATTTTAGATTCCGTAGTTGCTTTCTTTCTGCTTTCGTCTTTCTTTCTCATAGATTCTATATTTCATTTTCTTTTATTTATTTGAAACCAATAAATTTTCTAAAGAAACTAACAATTTCCGCAATCCCTACAACGCAAAATTGGGCCATGGCCCATGGGCTTTTTATGCTTGCTATCCATCTTTTGCAGCTTTCATCTCCTTGTAATCTTCACATTGTATTTACTACTATTCTATGCACTGTGTCCGCTTACGTGCACGTTGTAGAAATTTTGGGAATCTTCTAGCATCTAATCTTATCCAACTGATCTTCCATGCTTTAGCCCGAATTACACAGAAAAAGTGCTCAACTCTTGGGAATTATGGTCTCATCAAGAAACTTAAGATTCTGAGCCACTTTCGAGGACTCGGAAAAAAACAAAATCTGAGATAGGAAATGAGCTCCCGCCACTATGGTTGGGGTACAATCCGTCAAACCATTATACCCCCTTGGCCCTTACCTTACCCACCCATCTCCATTCTCCACTGTAAATAAGCAAGAAAAGGCAACACATGTACACTTAAAAAGGAGAAAAATGGAAACTAGAAAGTCAAGTTTCACACAGTACAGAGGACTCACTGGGTTTCCCTAAATTATGGTGGTGGTAATCCATAATTCTTTACACACGAATTGCGATGATTAGATAGATGAAAAGACTTGCTGCAAAAAAGGGCAACACCAACCAAACTGTTCACAATTCCGTCAAAGCCATGGGCGAAGTACATACCTTGGCCCAAGGAGGAAGGCTAATATCACCTAAGGGTTCACCATCTTGTTTTACTCCAAAATGATAAGAGTTTGAATTGACAAGAAACTCTGTCATGTAAAAGAACTCTGGAATCAACTCTTTAACATCACTTGTGTTTGACAGACAGTTCCGATAAGTGCCTTCAATGCTTTGAAAAAGACGATCTGCATGGTCAAACTTACCACCCTGAAAATTAACAGTGTAAGAATATATTTTCATATAAGCAAATCAAGGGACAGAAGGAGCTAGATTGACACACAGAAAAAATAAAGACGACCTGAAGTCTCCGCAAAAATAACGAATATGAGTTGATAAACGAAACTTCAATTTCAAGAGTATCACAAGGATTGTTCAAATTACAACAAGGCAGAAATTATCAACAGCAATACCTGCAGAGCACGGTGGAGAGTGGTAAATGGCTCTAATCTAAGAAGGTAAAAGAGCACAATCCCCATGCTTGAGTAATGAGATCCATAGTAGAAACTGCAGTAAAATGTAAATGAACAATTAGTTATTAGAGTATAATAGTCCAGCACAATTTTCATGCTGAAACAGTGTTGAAGATTACTTGGGAATATCAGGATCACAAAAGCTATGGTATCTATCTTCAAAAACCTGCAAATGAAAAAAAACAATCCAATAGTCACATATGTACCCTACAGAGGGACAGAGTACAAAAAACAGGAAACAAAATGACCTAACCTCAAACCGTTTAGGATCCAGTGCACCAACAGGTTTTGAAAGATCCCGAAAAGTTGATGACTTGTTGAAGTCAAGAGTCTCTGAGGAATAATCAGCTAGTACCCAAGGAAACACAGGATACTGGGTTAAATCATTATAAGATCTTCCTGCAAGTGTATTGAGTACCATTAGGTATTCAAAGTTTGTCATTTCCCTTCTCCTCCAGCTTTCTCTGGCAGTTTCTGCCATCTCCAATGCCACACGTCTATCAACAAAGGAAATAATTCCATTCTTGTCCTTGTATCCCTTTGGAATAGATTCATTTTTGTTGGCAACTATCAAGGTTCCGACATCTTTTGCATCTTTCTGTGATGTGAAATTTAAAAATATAGGAGCAACCGAATCATTGAAGAAAATCTCTATTGCAGTGTACCTAAGCAAGTACCGAGTCCAATGGACAGCCTTTACCTGAAGTCACCAATGAATAGGAACACAAAAAAAATTACCCAGCAAGAGAGAGATTTACTAAAGATAAAATCAGAGAGAACGATGTACATTTTCATTACCTTGCAAATGTTCCATCTTCGGTGGCGCTTAATATTTTTGGGTTGCTTTTGTAGAACATTTCCCTGAACAGTTTCTTTGTATTCAGAAGCATTCCCTTTGTCAGAATCCAAATGGAAATTCAGATTCTGCTTTTGAGCTTCTCCCAATTGATCAGGCTTGCCTGAATCATGAAAGCTCTTAAAAACAGACGATCCCCCAGTACCTTCCACCAAAAACTCACTGAAGAAATGCAACACACTTTTCATGACCGCTAAACGTCCACCTAATTTTCTCTTTGGTGTTACAAGTACACATGGAACAGACATAAGAACCTGAAAAAGGAAAGCAGATGTTAGAAATGCTGCTAGAGCACCTTTGGTACGCCTGACAACCATTCTAACATACCTCACTAGGTTCTTGCCCTGTTGATGGAGGGGAAGAATCCTTTCTGTCTTGAAAATTCTCCTTTTGATCAGTGCTGTCTTTTACTGGCTCAGAGCCGTTTCTGTCTGAGATATCCTCAGAGACTGAGGCCTTTTGCCAACTTGTTTCAGTGTCATTTTCAGTGGGTTCTGAGGACCCCTCCTCAGTGATTTTGCGAACCCCTTTCAGTAAAAAACGCTTCATTTGCTCTGGAATATGCCCCCCGAAAGCAGATTTGCTTTCATTAACAGGAAGAATAGCCTCATTACTGCATCCAGTGGATGGGGGATGGGTCGGATGACAAAGCTTTTCATCAAAATGATAATTTCGTCTTAACTTGGGCCTACGCCTCCATGCATCTTCAGTTTTGTCAAGCTTCCAATATGTTAGGGTATTATTGGGAAAAGGATTTGCCGACCATGGTCCCCTCTCATCAATCAGACTGCGAAACATGTGTATCCATTTTTCCTGTTGCACCAGTGAGTATAGTCCTAAGCAGTTAATGCACAAATTCACGACAGAAACATGGCAACAAACCAAGATAATGTAGTATAACTTAACATAAGACTATATGCTTACAGCAACTATTTGCTGTTCTTCCTCATGACCAAGCTGGAAGGAAGCTCTTCTGCTATCATCAGAAGCAAGAATGGTGTTTAAGCTACTCTTTATCTCATCTTCAAAAGCATTCCTCTGGCTAGAATTGGTGGATGCATTTTCATCAATCCGAATACGGAGCTCATGCAACTGTCTTGAGCGATCAGTTTTTGAAGTCTTTATATACTTCACCTCATCAGCAACCTGCATACAAATTATTTTTGAAAACACAGTTAAAGAACAGGGCTCATGCTAGTCAGCAGAAATGATACATAAAAATTAAATAGTCAATTCGTAAAAGTCTATATCTACTACCAGATGCCTGGCTTCGCAAGTACAAATATAGATTCTTCAACTTTGTGCAAACAGCTGACCACATGAAAATCGTGTAGTATTTTTCTTAAATTTTACCCAATTGGTGAATACGAGTAAGATTAAAAGAGGAAAGGAAACGGTCATCTCTGAGAGAACGAGATAGATTATGGTTGAGAGTTGGATAGATAGCTCTCGGGCAGTCAGGTGATAGTTTGCAAAGAATTCAAAAACTGTGCAAAAACAACACTCTTAGTCATCCTCCCGTACTACTTTTGACCAACGTTTGAAAGTAGCTGATACGCAACATAATGAATAGTACTTCAACATTTTTCATACTCCAATTTTTATGTATGTCACTGAATAGCATAACCCCGCAAGACAGCAGGTCTTCTGGAGCCAATTTTGAAGAAACACGTAACTAACTGGTGTAATGGTGTTATTGTTAAGGAGGATCTGGAAGATATATGACGACGTACACCAGTAGCAGTACAAGGTGAATTGTATTAACAATAACGGAAAGGCAGAAAAATAAAACTCGGTGCCCACCGCAGCACACACTCGGTCTTTCTGAATCAGATTGTGGAGGGTGCCTGTTTCTTTGGCATTGCTGCCTGAATCTGCAGACTCGTCTCTGCCAATTATACTAGTCACAAGAATTGATTTACCACAGTTAACAGTTTCTCGAATCATATGTGAAATAACATGAAATCGAGCGCCATCATCCTGCATTCCATATTGTGATCTAACAGCAAGCAAGCCCCTGTACACAAAGAAAATGGTGTCACATATATTGAGAATGATGGAGGAATTACACACTCTGTACTAATTTTAACGCCCAAGTGACAGATAAAAGTAATTGCTAGTGAAGATAATATGCAATATTACAGTACCAAATGAAAAGCTGCAATCTGCTCTTGCTTTGCTCATCGTCAACAGCCAGAAGATAAGGCAGAAGTGGAATGATCTGTTGGACACAACGAGATGCTCTTTCTAGAGAAGATCTACAAAGATATAGGATGACAAGGCGGAAGACAATTCTAGGGCACTTCTCTGCTCTCAACAACATAGCCTTGTCAACATTTTTGTTAGGTTTTCCACCCAATGCACTGCTAAGACCCCCTGATACAACAACTGCAGCCATTTCCGCAGCAGGAATATTTAGCGATTCTACTAACCCACGTGCTCTTTGGCCAAAAGATGGGCCCACTGCGGATGAAGATTTTGGTAACATCTTGCTTGGTGCCTTTCCATTCATCTGACAGATAATGATCCACAGATTATCATATAAATTCCACCAATCATCATCAATCATCTCATCCTTATACATGGCGCGCTCTTTGGATACCCTGGGATTCGCACAGATAGAGTTCCAAAACCATTAGTGATAACAATATAACTCACAGCATATAGACAAAAAAAAAAAGTTATAATTTTCAACTAGCAGAAGTATTTCTTGTACTTGTGAGCACCAGACAGCCCTAGCAATTAGGGATAGCAACGGGTCAGATCGGAGTCAGATTTTGCTTCCCCCCGGACCCGAAACCTGAATGGGTGATACACCTCCGAACCCGCCCCGATCCCCGACGGAGGATTTTTTAGGCTCCCCTAACCCGCTCCTAACGGGTATCGGATTCCCCAAATAGCCCCGAAAATCCGAAAATATTTTAGAACATTATACTTACAGGAAAATACCCAAAGAAAAGCAATAAAATACCCAAAGAAGAGCAATAGAAAAAAATTATGCCACCAAGCCCACCATAAACAAATAAACAAGAAAAAATCTGTCATATGTAAACACAAGCAGCAAACCGTAGAGGGAGAACACTGAGAAGAAGTAGATCTGGCTTTGAATGCATTTAAAACCCTTATTCTTATTTTTTGATTTCGATTTAGAGAGAGAGAGAGAGAGAGAGAGAGAGAGAGAGAGAACTGCTGGTGGTTGGTGGTCTGCTATGTAGTAGGCGGTGCTTGGTGGTCGGCTGTGGAGCCGGCGGGGGAGAGGCTGAAGTGAAGGGTGAAGTTTGATTAGGAGTGGACTGGAAAATAAAGTGACTGACAACTCACCCTAGCATCTCACATATATATGATGGGGTTAGATTGTAATATAGCATATCTCCTGGGTAAAACTGTAAAAAAAAACAAAAACAAAAAAAAAAACAAAAAAACCTATATGTAAATGGTTCGGGTCGGGTTCGGATCGGATGCTTGTATAATCGAACCCGAAACTGAAAAAAATACAAAATTTTCATCCAAACCCGATCTGAAATCCGAAAAGTAGAACGGGGATCCGCCCCGATCGGATTGGGTATGGGGCGGTTCCAAATGCCATCCCTACTAGCACTTTTCTCAGGTAAGGTTTACAGACTCCATACCCTGGCACCTGTTCTCCTAGATAAGGAGATGATTGTGAAGCGAAGTCCCACATCAGTGTGAGGGCACCCTCACTTCCATAGCTAGCTTTGGGGGTTGAGTTCTACCCAAAACCGTCTAACATGGTATGGAGCTAGGTACCAGAGATGGGTAGGGTGCGTGTCTCTAGCCTGCATTGTGAGAAACCAAATTTGTCCCACATCGGGGAAACTTGGGAAACAAAGGTATTATATAATGGTTTGCATCAAACTACTGTATAACTTGAGGTTAACCTTTTGAGCCACGTGGTTAGGCTAATGATTAACAAGTCAGTTGGTGTGGTCATTAAATGCATGAGGCAGGTGCTGCCAAGTGAGCACCCCGCGCGTGAAGGAGGGTGTGAAGCAAAGTCCCACATCGCTTGGGTACCAAAGTAATATAAAGTATATAAGCGTGAGGCCACCCTCACTTCAATAGTTAGCTTTTGGGGTTGAGTTCTACCCAAGACCATATAACAATGACCTATGTATACTTCAATGAGGATAACACCTCAAAAAATTGACTATTTAGCCGATTCCAAGTACTCGGGACAAAGGCTAGTTGAGATGAGTTGATTTGATAAGTTGCACCAAATAGCCAAAGCCCTAGCCTTGAATGCAAACTCAAAGCCCTAAAATCCTAATGTTCATATTAGCCTTAACCACCCAAAAGAAATCCGGTTATAAAGAAATTCGGTTATTAACTTTCACAGTAAACTGAAAAAAAAAGAAATGATATAAACCCTAAGAACAAACTTCAACAACTTATTATGCAAATCAGGTAAGCCATTAGACAGTGACACTTCTTGACTGCTCTATATTTTGCAAACTAGAAGCGAAGTATATCAGGCAGGATCATAACAACTTATAGCTCCTTTCACTATATCAGGCCGAAGCAAAGTATATCAGACAGTGACACATCTGCTTCATCAAGGATTACGATCTATGTTTGCATCTTCCCCACTTTCCTAGAGTGAACAACCATACTCCAGTCGACACCAATTGAAGTGTCAGTTAAAAGTGCTAAAGTTACAATTGCTCCTTCTTTCACTAGGAAGAGATATGAACTAGGTGGAATTTTAAAACCAGCTAGGGAGCTGCTCCCTCCAGGATTTAAATCAAGGAGAAGAATGTGAAGTCCATGAAAGCAAGTGGATTTAGAGATAGAATGGACCACAACTTGATTGCAGCATAATTTGTTGGACCCAAAAGCTACATGATCCTTAGTGATGCAATAGGTTTAAGGGTATGTATGTCATTTTGAGTTCTTTGTAGTAGAGGGTCTATAAATAGGAGTCTAGAGTGCTCATTAGGTAGCTTTTGATTATGGTAACTGATAATGCCACGACATTTTGTTCTAATACCACGGCACTCTCACTCAACTCTCTCTCTCTCTCTCTCTCTCTCTCTCTCTCTCTCTCTCTCTCTCTCTCTCTCTCTCTCCCCCTCTC
>JAOTQK010000021.1:6989077-7027505 GCA_025642025.1 Rhododendron ferrugineum
CCATTTCTCACTTGAAACCAACCACCACTGCTCAGTGCCCACACTGAACTTCCCTTCAAATAAATCTCACCCTCATGCGTATCGTGTAATTATAATCTGTTCCCCTACTTTGTTTCTCCCAACCCTCAATCTCCTCGTACATTCTTCTCCTATGTCCCATTTCTCACTTGAAACCAACCACCACTGCTCAGTGCCCACACTGAACTTCCCTTCAAATAAATCTCACCCTCATGTGTATCGTGTAATTATAATCTGTTCCCCTACTTTGTTTCTCCCAACCCTCAATCTCCTCGTACATTGGCACAAACAACAGACATGAAGGAGCCATTACGGGTTTTTTTACGAAGAAAATGAGAAACCTAAATCCCAAACCTATGTATTTCACCATCGGCCGACAAATATTAGGCCGTAAAATATCTGGTTGTGTGAGGTGAGGGGATAAATCTTTGAGTTCAATTTGGGAAATGTCACGAAACAGATCCGCACCAGTGAGTCGGTGACAGTCGATCGCTCTCCCTTCTCCATTGGTGTCATCGATGACCTAGCTAACTTGCCGATCAAATTATTTTTCGTAGAAGTGAGAAAACTGAAAAATGAGATTGCAAAGAGTGGAAAGGAGAGAGAGAGGAGAAAGGGTTAAGTGAAAAGAGAGCAGAGAAGAATAGGGAAAGTAGACCAGGACAATAATTTTGTAGTGAGAGAGAGAAACGGAATAAGGGAAGCAGAAATAAATAGAGTGGAAGAAAGGTGGAGGGCAAACTTGTCAAAATACATAAAACAATCGTGGCTCCAGCAATTATTGTCGTGGCATTATAGTCATCCTTGATTATTAAGAATATTGAATATATTGATTGAAACATAGTTTCTCTCTCTACCCTTTGCTTGAATGGGATTTTGCTCCTTTCTTTGAATCTTTGATTCCCTTTGGTATTTTGATTGCATCATTTGGTATCAGAGCTTCTAGGCTCAATCCCCACCGTTCATCTCGCCAGAAACCTAAACCTCACCGGGAAAAATCGCCAGAAACCTAAAACAGCACCGGAAAACCTAGTCGAAGCCCCTATTCCACTCAAAATCCCCTTGTACAGCTCCAAAATGGGTTATGGGTGTTCGAAAATGACTGTACAGTGCTCAAATCTGTGTTTACAGGTTCGATTCTAGTTGGGTTTGTCTCGTTTGTTGCTATTTGCTTCAATTTTTTGCGGTTTGTTGTTGGGTTGTCACTATTTGGAATCATTTGTGTCGATTGATTGTGATTTGAGGCTGTTTGTGTACTGCGTTGGCTGGGTTTTCATTATTTGGGGTTGATTTGCTTGTTTGGAGTTAATTGTGGTATTGTAATGGCTCAAAGAGATAGAGGAAGAAGAGGTACAGGTAGAGATGTTATGGGAGATTTTGGTGATGAAATTGATACTTATGGCAATTCAAATTGCAAGAGGAATGAGATTAAAGAGTTGAGTGAACAAGTTGCTACCTTGTATGACAAGGTGCGGTGTTTGCAACGTCCAACTGAAAGGCATTGGAAATTCGTTATGGTGCTCCGCATTGGCATAGAGCAAATTTGGTTGGATTTGAATACACATCGGTGAACGATGTTGATAATGAACTTCCCAAATTTTGTGGAAGCCCACTAGAGTTCGTTGGTTGGTTGAACACCATTGAGAGTGTGTTCGAATATTGTTTTGTTACCGAAGAAAAGAGGATGAAGTTGGCATCTACTTGCCTTAAGGGGAGAGTTTTGGATTGGTGGACACAACTCAAAGTTAATCGACAAAGGAGAGGCAAAGAAAAGATTAGGTAATGGGGTAAGATAAAGAAGAAGCTCAAGGAAGAATTCTTACATTTCAATCAACATCCCAATGCCGATTTCTTGACTAGTTTTGGCAAGAGCAAGTCCTTAGGGGCTGTCCCAACTGAAAATCAATCTTTAATCGGCAAGTAGGAGGCTAGAAGTCCGTCACCTAACGGAGTATTCAAATGCTTCAAGCTTGGAGAACCATTTCTTGAGTTGAAAGTTGGTGAAAAGGCTTGTGAGCCTGTTCTTGATGCTCTCTTTGTCGATGAGGTGAAAGAACCAAGTTGTAATGATGATTATGAGTACACTAATGAGTATCCAAGTGAGGATATTCATGTTTCTATCTTTGATGAACCCTCACATCATGATGTTGAGGATGATCCCGTCTATGGGGCTAGAGGTGATTTAGATGGCGTTCCCATATATGACAAGTTTGAAGAAGAGTTTAGTGAAGATGAATAGAAAGGAGGACTTATCCTACCGATCAATGAGCCTTTCTTGACACCTTTGGAAGATAGTGGGCAAGTTTTGGAGGCAAGCCATGACGTAGAGGAAAGTTATGACTTTGAGATTGATGATTACTTTCAACATCTATCTTCCAAGTTATCGATAGAGCAAGAGATGCAAGATGCACAAGTTTGTGTTGTGGTGGTATCCGAACAAGTTCCAAAATTGCCAAAAGAGGGTGCAGACTACTTGGTGCTTGAAGATCCTTTGGGTATGGTTTTAACTCAAGCAAGCCTTGGGTATGAAGTGAAGTTGGACTTTCGGCACTTAGTGTAAGATAATTCTGATTCTTGGTGTGCGTTGGGAACAAGAGTCATGGCCTATTACTTTGATGTGTTTCTACACAAGAGGCATGCCAAGTGGGTGATCTATTTGCACATAAGGATGGACGCTGTGGATGTACACAAACGAAAGCTCGTATTGAATATGGGTTATTGCATAAGGGGTGATGATGCTCAATAAAATGTGGCTACATGCCTAACCCGAAGCTTGCATGCTTTATGTTTTTTTATTATTATTTGTGTCTTGTGTCTTGTTGTCCAACTTGAGGACAAGTTGTTTTGTAAGAGGGTGTAAGAGGGCGAATCTGATGTAGTAGGTTTAAGGATATGTATGTCATTTTGAGTCCTTTGTAGTAGAGGGTCAATAAATAGGAGTCTAGAGTGCTCATAAGGTAGCTTTTGATTATTAAGAATATTGAATATATTGATTAAGACATAGTTTCTCTCTCTACCCTTTGGGGTTTATCCCCTTGAATGGGATTTTGCTCTTTTCTTTGAATCTTTGATTCCCTTTGGTATTTTGATTGCATCACTTAGGCAACCAGCTTCACTTTTGGCATCCAAAGTCCATGAATGCATCTAGTTCCATCTTTCTTTCGTTAGTTAACCCATCATTTTCTTGAAAAGAGATTATATCACCGTGGCAGACTTTAAGCCGATCTTTCAACAGCCGATTTGATAAGAGACAGGGCAGCCTGGCTAGGAGACATCCGACTTGCATACCGGAACTCCTTCTTTCAAAGAGACGATTTGTGAACAGATAGGAGAGAGGCTTACCTACTTTCTAAGATTCATGGGTCGAAGCGAAAGGAGCAAAGGGATGAAAGGGTCCTAGCGCGGTCTCTACCCCAAGAGGGGGGATTGCTTTCACCACTTTCTATCTCAGTCAACGGGTGTCAAAGCAAATGACAAAACCTATGGATTGGCTTTCTTTCCTCTGACCGTTGAGCTTGACTCTGAAACCAAAGCATGCTTCAACGCCGGACCTCCCTCGACAACCAGGATGAAACTCTTGCCTTAACAATCGATTTTAAAAATCTCCTTTATCTATGCTAAGAGATGAACCCTTAAATCTACATTTTCACAGTTTAGGTGATTAAAGCATTTCCGTCCTAAAACAAAGTAACTGGTGTGAAAAATTAGCACCAACTAAAATAAATAGGAAATAACTCCTTAACAAGAGTTCTACCAAGCCTCCTCTCCCCGACCGCCCGCTAGATTCTTCTCCTGGGTGTCACCAGTTGGCCTAACGGCGTGGTGCGGGTTGGCGGTGGTGGAGGCATGGATCGTGATGCTACCCACCCACCCCTGGGTGTGTTTCGGTTGTGCTTAACGGCAGTGGTGGCATTTCGACAGCGTTTCGGGACGGTCATGGATATGGGCAGTGGATCTGCTCGAGCTTATGAGGGAGATGATGAACTGACATTGTTGCGAGGTTGTCGGTTGCTCCGATCGTTTATGAGGACTGAACTGGCAGTCTCTCGGCGGTCACAGCGGAGGTGCGGGAACGGGTGAGGATCGCAATGGCGTAGCTCTCGGCGTCTGGTCGATCTGGGTTTGGCCAAGGGGTTCTCTGGTGGTGGTTGGGTTGCTGGGAGAGGGTCTTCGGCATGGGTGGTTGGCAGCGAATTTCTGCTTTGGGTTAAGGGTTTGGGTGTTAGGTTGGGCTCGGCTCGGCTCGTTTTCAGGCTGGGCTTGGCCCGTCTTTGAGCTAATTGTTGTAGATTTGGGTTGGAGACCCATTGGTTTTTGGGCTTGGCCCAATGGGTGTTCTTGGGTTGGTTTCTTGCTAACCTAGGTTTTGGGTCTCGGGTGAGCAGAGGATAGTTCTTAGCTTAGCTTAGGATTTGATGCCATCATTCCTTGTCCCTTTAATCGTTGTAACAATTTCAATAATTAATATTTTTTTTTGCTGTTCCAAAAAAAAAAAAAAACTACTGTTCTACCAGTGAGAAATGAGGAAGAACTACAAAATGGGGAAGCAGAGCTTTCTAGTTCTTATCTTTGCAGAAAATGAACCTCTTCACACAGGTATAGCAGGGACATATAGCAGTAGAATACAAAATTCAAACATGTAACCACGCTTCAGATGCCTCAGTACAGTTCAACTAAGAAGCCTTAATCCTAAATGACCCACAATTCAACTTTAATTTTTTTAGTTTCCAATTACTTCCATATAACCAAAGCCAAAAGTAGAATAGAGTATTCAAATTGTCACAATAAACAGGAATGTGAAGGAGAAACTAATTCAAAATAAAATGACCAGTCTTCAGAGCTGATACCTGGATATGTGGTCATCACTTTCTCCTTGTAAAGCCTC
Organism: Rhododendron ferrugineum; assembly: GCA_025642025.1. Taxonomy (NCBI): domain Eukaryota; kingdom Viridiplantae; phylum Streptophyta; class Magnoliopsida; order Ericales; family Ericaceae; genus Rhododendron; species Rhododendron ferrugineum. Next base: position 6,993,981 of record JAOTQK010000021.1, read on the forward strand.
GTATAAGGCAGAGCTGAGATCCTTGTGACTATCTAACTCTAGGAAATCCGGAAAAAGTTCTGAGCTACTTGTAGGAAACTGTACAGGCCACACAAAAAAAGTTACTTTTCTTCCTTGGCTACTCAAAGAGCACATAGAAGGAGAAATGAAAACTATTTCATGGTAGCAGAAGCTGATAATCACATAATGATGCATCACTGATGCTAGAAGCACCAAACCCACCTATTTTTATCAAAGCAATGGGAAGTCTGAATCATGTTCATACCAAAAGTTGAAGATAAGAACGTAGCTGACGAAAACGTGAGCATATGAAAGACAAAGATCTAGTTATTTTGTTGTCCAAACCACACATCGAACTGGATTACCGGAATGTTATGATAAATATCAGACAAAAAGTTCGAATCAAGTACTCAACTACGTTGATTACCGGAATGTTATGATAAATTTCAGACAAAAGCATCTCATCAATTAGCCTGAGAAGATATAGTGTGTTGTCTCGACATGGCTGCGAGATAAAAATGTTGTCTCCAGAAGATAAATCTATAAGCCTCCTCATTAAATCACCATATACATCACGAAGCAGGCATTGATATGAAATTCCACCCTGCAAAAACAAAAAACTAGCTGAAGCAGATTCATTCTCACTTCTAAGCCAGAACTATCACACCTATTTACATTGCAAGAGAGACAATAACAACAGACCTTTTCACCAAGCAAAAGAAGAAAATTCACTGTTTCCTCTAGGTGGTGCCAACCACCTTTCACAGACTGCATATAGTAGCAAAGAACTACACAGAATAAATTCCTCACATAACTCAGCTCATTTATCTCGGTGTCACTGTGCACTCGTGACTCCATTTGGTAGTTTTTCAATGTATGAAGCCGTATACAAGCCATCAACCACGAATTCCATCCATTTTCCTGCGAAAAGGTAACTTTTTATCAATTTATGTGAGATAACACTCCTTTGTTAGGGTATACTTTGAAAGAGAAATCTAATCAGTTTTTACCATTAGGGCTTCAATGTTTGAAGAATTTGAATCGAGAAGTTCCAGTAAATCTCCTATTACTTTTATTCTTGCAGCTACATCCTCGCACCCGGACAAGAATCTGAAAATAAGGACCAAGATCTGAGGAAGGAAAAACTGAGAGTTGTTTCCCCGGCTTCTCTGCCTGTCAAGCTGGATATGTTTCTGTAAAACCTGTAAAGCACAATTTAAAGACAGCCACTCAAATAGGTAAATAAAAAATTAACCACCAAGGTCAACAGACAACTAACAATACTAAAACTAATACTAAACTACCATGTGAACATAGTAGGCAAGACTCAAACATATATTATATTACCTGCTTTGGGCTAGCACCACCAAGGAGAACATCAAACAAACTAGCACACAGGAGATCAGTCTGAGGAAATCTGAACAGCCTATCAGACATGGCAGAGAAAATTGGTTGCATCCTCAAGCTGATTTTTCTATGGCCCTCGGAGAGGAATTTGGATCTGCCAACTGAAATGCTGAAAAATTTTGATCCCTTTTTCTCAGATGGAAGACCGACCAAAAGTCTTCCCAGGAACTGCAAGCTGAGCAATCTGATGGGCTCAGAGTCCCTAGCATAAACAAGTTCCAAGAGACAACATTAGAATCATTGCATAGCAAAGCTCAACAACAGAACTCGCATAGAAAATATAAAGAAAAGAAACATTAAACAAGAAACATGAAAAAAAGCACTTCTAAGTAATAAAGTGCAGGGCGAGATGTAAGGAAAGCTTCTCTCAATAATGCAACAAAACAGTTAACTCATCTGCAGCACAATCACTTGAAAAAGAGTGGCACCCAAAACATCTTCGAGATCGGAACCACATGCCATACTGTGCCTATTATATTCCAACTTTACAAACACAAAAGAACGGTTGAATCTAATTAAGACCAAGTATGATTAAAAAAAATAGTAAGCCTTGGTGGTAAACCTTGTTTGGCTGGACAGAAAACAAGGGATAAAGATAGAGAAAAGAAAGAACAATAGAAGAAAGAACAAAAGGAAATCAAAGGGAAATTGCTAGATTTCAAAACAAAGGAAGTTTTATTAATTCCATCCTATTAGCTTCACTTTAGGCTAAGTTTTGTTTGATTTGGTAAGCTTCACTTTAATCGGAAGGAAAACCTTCTAAACAAAAATTTGGAGAAAAAGTCATGAAAAGAAATGAAAGAACAATGCAGAGACTATAGAACCGTAACTTGAAGAAATATATTATTTGCTTTGGCCTTTGAGAACCTAGAACATTCTATGACCAAACCACATCAAGTTGAAATCAGCTAGTCCTATGTTTAACCTCATGAAATCTAAATTTAACAAATTATCTTGCAGAGAGTCAGTAGTCAAAGTTATATTGCACAGCAATTTGATGATACAAAGAGTGGGAAGCAAAATATGGTATATGTTGGATAACTAGTAGTCAAATCAACATAGAAACAGAAATAGTTCTGTGCACATAGATCAAAATTCATCATTTTTCAACTTAGTATAAAGGACATACCTCTGAAGAAGATTTACAAATATTTGGCAGCCACCAAGTGAATCGACTTGTTCCAGGAATGAAGCAAGCAGTGGTTTCTGTGAAACAGCACGAATAACCATATGCAAAACATCTTCAATGCATGCCATATCCTGACTTGTCTCAAAAAACGCAATAAGAGCCTTTATATCTGACGCCGCAATGTTCTGCCTGGATTTCCCCATGTTTGAATAAAGATTTGTGAGAAGGGATGCATGAGTAAGGTCTACTACATCAGCATAGACATCATTGAAGAAGTAAACAGGAAAGACAGAGTACATACTGGAGGCAAAATACAAGGCATTCCAGTAAAGAAACTGTACCTAAGACTCATCTCCCCAAGACTCAATAGAAGAAGGCGAATTTTATGTATTTCTTCCTGACTTGGTCTCTCTCCAAGAACTTCTTTCGTTATGGGATGCAAAAGAGGCTTGCCCCCCATAGCATATTGGCATTTTGCACTGCCCCAATAAAATTGGCTTATTATATCAAGAACTCGAGGGAGTCGACACAGACTCTTAAGAAGCCTGGGATCATTATCAAATTGTTGAATGAGAAACATGTACAATTCACGTTGCACCTTGTAAACGGTGTAGACCCAGACAAGAGGATTAAGAAATATATTAGATATAGCATCTCTCACAAGCAGCTCAGACAAACCTGGATGGCATCAATAGAATATGTGAGTACTCATGTTTAGGAAAATTGCTACTGAGTATATGAATTCAGCAAACTTATAAGCACATGCATCCAAACAAGAAATTGCTTTTGTTTGAAAAAAGAAGAGAGAACTCAGAGTATGTGACTAGTACCACAATTTGCAACAACGCTGAACATATGCTTAAAAGCTGAAAGTGTTTCCATATTCAGTTGCTGTGGTGGAACTGATTGCAATAAAAACCCAAGTACTGAAAATCCAGAAAGAAGAAGCATCTGCTGTTGATTAGCTAAATTCTCATCTAGGACAGAAGCTATTATCTCAATGACTTCTGCAGTTAATCGCTCTTTCGTGATAGGTGCAAGGAAACCTTGTCCAGATTGGCTAATTTCTTCATTTTCATACAACTCTGTCTGAGTGAAAAGAGGAAAAAACACAGATACACCTCCAACGCAATAAATAATTTGTTGTAGCAAGCGTCGTGAACATAACTGCGTCCCAACCATCACAGTTGCTTCAAATGGATTCTTATCCAGCGCATAGTCAGCCAGTGGGGAGACATTGTACAAAGTCCTGCCACTGCTTGCCTGAGAAAAGGAAACCAGGATTGCTCAGTTTCTTGATGGCCAAACAACTAAGCAAAAGCTTAACCACAACGATCACTTCTGTAATAAGAAAAAGAACCTGTGCATTAAGTCCAAATACTATTTTGGACGCAAGACCATCTTTGGCATCAAAAATTCCACCAGGCATTGGGTTATCTGAAGATATAGCAATTTCATTGTCAAGGAAAGCATACATATAGCTTGGTCCCAAGGAATAGATGCCCTGCACTTGTTCAGAAGTAATGGCATCGCTAAACATATAAACTGGGCCAATCTGACCGAGAAAAGAAGATGAATCTTTGATGCTACACATGGCATTCTCGTCTTCGTATGGAGGCAAACTTATTTTTGAGCCAATCGTGCAACTAGTCATTGACTCGTTAACTTTTGCATACCTGAGCCATGGGATAAAGTAAGTTGGGGAAAAAAGGTCAATTTCAAGGAAAGAACAAAAGAGTTAGACAATGTTTACAAGATGGAAATACCTGCATTTCTCAGATGATACAAGAACTCCATCAACATAACACTTCAGTAGGCTACCCCCAGAAAATGCTCTACCAATGCTATGAGCTATACAAAGGAAATGCCATTTCTTTCTAACTAAGTTAACTTGCATAGAAACGCACTGACGTTTCTGGTTAATCGACTGCAAAAAAAAAAATAATAATAATAATAAGGGTAGTTGGGAGGAGAGAGAGGAGGGGGGAATCATTTGTGGACAGTACTATCCAGCCAAGAAAATAAAGACACAGTGTTTCATAATGCACTGAAAGTTCCTCATTCACTTACGAATCACGAAACAAACAACCAGAAATCCCTCCAGGCAAAAAGATCTTTACCTCATAAATCAGCTTGTCTTTTGCAAGCACTGCCAAGCACCCTCTTCCGTTTTCTGTGAGAAAACTGAAAAGCCCCATTGTCCCACTTCTGGGAAAATTTTCTATTCTGAGCCAACAAGAAAAAGAAAATCCCTTATTCAGAGGCCACTGTACAGGCGTCTTAATAACAATTCCCTGCATGGATGAAAAAGGAAAAAGAAAACCCAAAGAGGTGTAAGACACAGTGGCAAGTTGGATACTTGGATCTGGTAGATGCATTTGTGCACAAGCTTTCAACGAAAGCAGGATAACATAGTAGTTTTCAGAAACAGAAGTTCAGTGGTGCCAATATTGGCAATCTACAGTTGACGACTTTAAATCCACAGCTTCTGAATGTGGCAAAAACGTAAAGGCACAGCCTACATCATACATGGGAACAACTCAGCACAATGGTAGCAGCGACTCTAGTAAGATAAAGGAAAAAAGGAATCCAGCAATTAAACTACATAGCAGAATAACAGTTACTGTTCAATCCCCAAGCCCTCTTTTCAGTAGGCTTGGTGAGAGACATCATCCAAAAAGCCCACCACTTCTCTAGCTCTATACCTACCAGACACTTGACATTTCAACAATTTTCCCTCGTTAAAACTCCGAAGAGTAGATAATGATCCATCTCACAGAATATCTACTGCCTGTGTCAAAATACCGCCTAATCTCCGACCAAAATGTCCTGCTGGCTAATATGATGCAACAATACATTTGGATAGTATTTGTAATATTAGTATGGACAGTTGTCCGATGGGACAGCACATCTCATTTCGGCCTTTACTCCCATACCATTGTTACTCCCTAAAAATCCGTAAGCTGCTTTCCCTTTTTCACCTTGCACCAGTTAATCAGCACCATAGTAGACCCCAAAAATATGTACCTAAAAAAAATCTGAATACGGAATAATTTTTTTTTTTTTTTGATCCGCTACGGAATAATTCTTTGATCCTAACATAACTTGTTTATTTATGGAGCCTATGTTAATAATGCTCGTAATTCAAGTGAAAATGAAAAAGGAAAATGAACAGAATAAAGAACACAACAAAAAGTGGAAGGGAAATAGAAAGTTAATGCAATCATTCAGATGTAAATAGCTCTTCCTTTATGTGGCTGTGAAGATGCATTGAACTTACAGAATCATTCCCATTGAGATCGAAAAAGGCCGTTGGTCCTTTCACATTGAGCATTGATGAGATGCTCGTTAGCAATAATGAGCAGTACTGTTGCCGAGTACCAACTTTCTCACTTCGCAGTAGAGCAAATATTTTACGAATATCCTTACCAGAGATGCTATGTCCACCAGTGACCTGAATCAACTGGGCAATTTTCAAGATTACACTACCATTTTCTTCTTGAGAAAACCAATCAAGAAGAAAATTCAGCATTCCAGCTCTGACACAAGAAGCTCGATTGGATATTGAATCTTTGAGTAGCTGAAGAAACACGTTGAGCCCATTATGCCGCAACAAATCACTGCTCTGCCCAGTTAGTAAATTGCAAAGTAATTATTCAAGTGAAATCACACCACATGGTGTTTGTCATATAAAACTGACATGAATGATGCAACTATCAATGTTACCATAGAAGGAAGAAAATAGGAAACAAACATAAGACAGACACAAAAAGGCAAAGAAATCACCAACCTTCTGGAGGACAGTCAGAAAAAGAATGATCACATCTTCATTCTGAGTCAAATCAGACAACAAAAATAATCATATGAGATGCAATATCACAGGCATGCAATGCAATTCTACAATTCATAGACTGCCCCAAATTTAACAGCAATAGTGGTAATCATCAAAGTGCATAGAAAACCAAGAAGTGTTCAGACCACCTTTCTTCAAGAAGAGATTCATAATAAAGTCACCTTTATAATGGGGCCCGCTTTGATATCAAAGTTTCCATCAACAAGCATATCAAGCAGAGCATTCAGAAGTCCTTCACTTGGCTGCCATTGACAAAAGTCCAACAACAAACTTTGCAATGTCTGATAACCCTTGCCAACAAGAGATCTAAATGCAGCCTGCAAATAAACTAATCAATTTGTAGCAGATCCAGAAACAAAAAGCACTAAAGAATACTTAGAAACTCTAGTGTGGTCAGCAAAATTCATTACAATATGAAGTGAATGCAAAAAGGAGCTCATCTAGACAGCTACTATGAAAAGGAGAAAATACATGTGGCTCATCTAGAAAGCTATGCAAAAGCAATCACACACAAGTGTGGGCATCCACACACGCACACAGTGACACAAGGCTTACTGAAAATCACAATGAAATAACAAAACCAAGAAAGGCCAATCGATTTGTCCGATAAGCCATGATAACAGATATTAATCAATGGATGTCTACATAACACAATAACAATCAACTACAATCTCAGATTGCTTAATGTGCGAGACACCACCTCTGCAAATTGATTGCAGCACCCGCCTCAGGCGAAAAATGGTCCATGTTCTAACTTAGAGAACCTGAAAAATTACATGCTATCCCAGAGCATATATATGTATGCATACCCCTGCATATCTACGGAAAAGAAGAGAAGAAAAGGAAAGTGAAAATTTCACTTGTACGTTATGCTAAAATCCGTCGAAAGCTGAGCTGAAGCCAAGCACTTGCATTAAATAAAGCTAAAGTATGCTTCTGGGAAAAAAAGTTATGAAAAGAGGGATTATAACAACAAAAAAAAAGGCACCGAAAAGGGTGCCACCAGTATAATCAAGCTATGCTCAAACTTGACATAAACTATTTAGGCTATTCAAAGAAGTAAAAGAAATTGCAGCTCAACAACTCAGAATAATAGTTCCCCAGCCCAGTAAAGCCAGCAATTTAAACCAAATAATTACTTACTTCCCTAATCATCATTCGTTGTCCTCAATAACAAAAACACTGTACCTCTCTTATTTTTCCCCATTAATCCTACCATTAACTTCTCAAAAAATGCTTTAAAGCAAAGTGCTTTGAGACCTATGACCTGTCCATGTTAATCATGCAACTTTTAACATTATCAATTCCCTCATTCTCCAATGGACAAGTTGTGAACATATCAATTAGTGCTCTTGTAATTTTATCTTGTTTACAAGGGTTGTTTAGTAATAGAGTTAATTAGGGCTTTTCTATTTAACCTAGTTAGTTTTGTATTCAATGTAACTCTTTTAATTATGCAATAGAATTTTACATGTGGTTCTCTTTTCGCAACCTATCATGCTAACAGAGCTCAGGTTGCAAGAGGTCTTGGGTTCAAGTCTCTTTGTTCGCATTTGTTCCCCGTTTGCATTATACTTCTCCCCTTCGTATTATGCTTCGCTCTATCTATGAAAATTTGCATCTCCATGTGCAAGAAAGGGTTGCACGTGAGGGAGGGTGTTATATAACTTGATATACATTGTGAGGCCCATTTCCTAACAGCTTAACACAAGTTATCTACCAAAATTAACAAAGCCTCCGCCTAACAGTAATGACCAGATAAAATTCAAGAAGAGGGGTCATTGCACACAATTTTTTTTTTTTTTGTTGAAGAATGATCGGATGACCAAATAATTCAAGCTGTATCTATTGTGCAATCAGTACATTTTACAAAGCGAAAATAATTCAGTGATTAATGTATCAAATAAGGTCCATTAGTTATCCCAACACTTTGGTAGGAATAATCATTGTTGCAATCATAGTCTACTATGTGCTTATAAGTCTACAAAGGGGAACGCTTCTAGATACAAATATCTTTGCGAAAATGGCTGGAAGCGACCTAAATAAATTATATTAGAAGACAAAATTGGAGGAACTTGAGTATTTACTTAATGATATTAGATTGCCTGAAGGAAGACAAGCAAGGAAAACTAAGAGCATCCACAATGTAATAATCAAAAGTGAATAATCAAAATTTGCCACATCAGATTTTGATTATCCATTTAGAGGTTGTTAAAGTTGGTAATGTCAAGTTCCACATTGTATATTTTTTGCCCATAATCAAAATGAGTTGGCAAAATTCAAATCTAACGGTTAGTTTTTTTCTTCTCAAACTAATGGTCTACATTGAATGGCATTCTAGTAAAATAAGTGAAAGTAGAGAGCATTTGTTAAAATCCATAAAGTGATTAATATGGTTAAATGCACAACCACTTGCCAAAATGGAGAGTGAGTTTCACCTACCAATAAAGCATTTGCTTTATGGAGAGTGAGTTTCACTTTCCCATGATGGTTGTACTTGATTGAGAAGATGTGGGGTCCGATAAATTTGGTTATTGGCAAAAGGTTGCTAGTTTTGATTATCCAAATGCCCAAATTTGATGAGTTGCTAAGAGATTGCTAAGTTTGATTATTACAATGTGAGTACTTTTTTGAGCACACATTGTTAACTTTAGCAACCTTTTGATTTTGATTATTACATTGTGGATGCTCTAATTAACCATAAACTACAGAGAGAGGGGGAAAAAAACCAAAAGAATGCGATAAAGCGCTCAAAAAGTTGGAAGATGGTGGAACGTTTGAGCAGCACCTGAAGAAAATAAGAGTACAGGCAAAAAGTGGAGAGTACCTTTGAGACATCGTTGCTTGTAAGAAGGCAAGTAAGAGTTTTAAGAACATGTAGAACCAATTTCTCTCCATTCTCCTCATCAAGGGTTCCATTCAACAATGATACAACATGCAAAAAGCATTCACCACCACGAAACAAATCCTGGTAGTACTGAGAAGAAACAAGAAATAGATGAGCCAACTTGTAGAGACAAAATTTTAAGAGCGTGCAAAAACCAGAATATTTGCTGTTAGTAGTTCACTCAAAGAAGTATACCACTTGATCAGTGAGAAGCATATCTCTCATCCCAACCAGTAGTTCAATTGACAGTTCTGCAAAGTTTGTCTCTCGTTCCTTTACATGAGTAAATGTCTCTAAATACTTGGAGCATAAGTACAACTTTGCCTTTTGGTCTTCCTCGGAAACTGGAGCGATCTACAAGCACAATGAACCCAACCCCCCAAAGAAAGGTCAAACTTAACTAAATAACCATGATAATACACAATGCATCTGCATAACAACGAAGGATATAAGCAAATACCTTCATTAGGTCTAGAATATGAATAAGCATTTGATTTCTCAGTCCATTATCCCAGAACAACTGGAATAAGCAATCAACACAAGTGTAACTATGCAAAACTGAACTTTTTGCATCATCTGTGACTGAAAGATATTCCACAAAGAGTTCCACTAATGTATCAATGCTTTTGCACCAATTTTGGGCTGTCTCAGGTGACTGAGGCCCATCAAAACCTTCTGGAACCACATCAATGTTACTCTCAGCAGAAGGAATTGAATTTCCAGGCCTTTTAGCTTCTTGGGCCAAAACACAAGCAACTTTGAGCACCCGAGGAATCGCATCAAGCGTCTTCAGAGAAGAAAAAGTCTTCTCAGATGAAAGCTGTAGTATTCGAAGCAAGCTCTTTGCCAGAACACCAGCAATCTCAGGATGACATGCAGACTGTTCAAGGGCGTCTAACAAAACAGAACATTCAGGCTGCAAGAACATAAAATCATAAAAATGAGCAAAAGTTTTCTGTCATATGACACGGTAAACTTATAAACAGGAATGGAGCAGCTTTAAGCAATCAAATTCGACAGTGAATCCAAAATAAGGTTAGAAACAGAGAACAGGCAGTGATGAACTACCTGGTGCAACCCATGTATAAACCATATACAGATATATAGCCACATACAGATATATAGCCACATACAAACACTGTCAAATGCATGAGAGTATATGGTGCCCACCATTGGGCAACCACTCCACTTGCACCACATACAGACACTAACACAACAAAGAAGTCAGATCACCAAAAAAAAAATGAATAATCAATTAACAGAAAAAACTGTCTTAATGGCGTCCATATTGTGGATTATTTGTTTATAAAACAGAATTATTAAACACTTGTACATGATTTTTAAAGGCCTAGGATAATCATATTAAGATAGGATTCTAATTAACAGGAAAAAATAACACCTATTTTAGATGATGAATGTCGAATTCGGGTGAAGTGCCAATTTTCCTCCCCTCTCCTCTGCGCGAATTGACCAACTTGCATTCTCATGTTACTGTTAATGACTATGGAGCAACATTGATCTCAACCGGACTCACATTCAAGTCCTAACCTAGCTGCAACCCTTAGCCCATTGGCCTTCAGTTCAAGGATTAGAGCCATAGACAGCTACCATCCAAGCCCTCTAAGTCGGGCAAATTAGAGGACCCGCAACATGCAAGCCTTTCATATTCAAGCCAAGGCACACCCTTTCCTCCCGGAAACCTGTGGTGGGCCAAACCCGACATCGTCGCAGGGCGACCCAAAGCCTGACAAGGCCGAGCGAGCTGTTTGGGCCAAGCGAGGTGGACCGAGCCCACTCGCTCCGTGTAGGCCAGAAGAGGCAAGCTACCAGGCGGAAATGGTAACGACCGAGCATGATGGGCCGAGCTCAGTGAGCCGAGCCCAGTAGCTCCGAATAGCCCATGCATCGCTCCACCAAGGGTCGATCTTCTAGGTCGGTTTATGGGGTCGGCTCGGTATCTTGATCCGAACCGACCCAGGCTGAGAGCCCGGGTTGGCGCACGTCCAGACAGCTCTGGACAGTTCTAGAAGCTTCTAGAACCACCTAGCAATAGGGCTGGTGTAAGCCAGGTGTCACCGTGACATCACTGAGCTAAGGCGGTTACTAGTGACATCACGGGCATGTGCTGGGCACACCTGACTTGGAGGGCAAGTATGCTTGCCTATAAATAGGAGAGGAGAGTCACGAAGGAAGGTACATTCTCACACCCTACTACAGTACACTCTCCTTCTCCTGTGTACTTACTTGCTCGTCGGAGGGGCGTAAGGCAGCCACCCGCCTCGCGCCTTGGTGCTGGTGCATCGCGGAGTGAAGGAAGGAGGATCCGAAGGAGTCTAGCGAAAACCACCACACCACAAAACCCAACAGACTTTCTACACATTTTACAACCTAAACCTTGTAAGTTTCCATAGCTAACACCAGCCAGACTCTGTCAAAGCTATACATAGGCTGCATTAGGCTATTTCACCTAAAGTTGTCCCACAACAAATCAAAATATCTTGTAAAATGCTGGACAAGGGTATTCCAATCCAACACAATTATGCATGGGAGAAAAACTCTACCGCTCCCAAATTACTGAAATTAGTACAAGATGTCTTCTTCTTTTTCTCCTTCTGTGTAATCAACTACAAAATGCCTCGTGTCGCTTCATAATTTACTGATTCTACAAGCAAAGTGTAAAGCTACCAGAATAGAAAGAAGAAAAACTGAAGAAAGAATAATAGATTTAGTAAAAAGATGAACAAAGACCAGAAGCAAACTATCAAATCAACCAACAAAAATACTGGAGATTCGTCAAAAAAGAAAATCTCCGAAGTTAAGGTAGGTATCAAGGCATGCTTTCGACAAAACTTTATAAAACACTCGAGACTTATCCTTTTTGTTTGCTTAACACCACGCAATCGAAGTAGAACGTGACACCGCTTATGGTCACTGATACTTGGACTAAATCTTTAGTGCTACATAGACGATACATATATCCATGGCTGAAGCAAAAAGAGTTGTCTGTCCAAGAACATTAGGACACACATAAAGATCAATGAACAGGAAAAAATGTCAAATATAGATTACTGAGTTCTTTTATTCTCTTTTTAGGGGGTGATACTTAGTTTCCTTGGAAGCAAGTTTAGAAGACTTGGAGTACCAACAAAAGGAGCCTTTTCTGTATCGACAGCAGCCATTCTAAGTTTCTTAACAATAAATAATTAGAGGAGGGGTTTCCTGCTGCTCAAAAGTGGAGGAATCGCTGGATTACTCTTTGATTATGGAGAGGCAGGTTTTGCACTATCCACTTCTTTGATTGCTGGTCCTCACAGTGTCTTCGGAGGGGTTAAGAAAGTGTGGAGAACACAACCTTATGCTTAATGGGGTTTCTTTGGCGGGAAAGATATCATTGTGATCTGAGGCTCTACAGATCACCAAACACAGACTTAAGTTGGGTTTCCTTGTATCCTTAGATGTTGACTTAAAGAGGACTTTGTCCTTTTTGTTGGTTGATTGTATAGGAGAGTTACACGATAGGGAGGGTCGATAAACAGTAATTTTTGTAAACTCCATCCTTTTGCTGTGTTTGGCTGACATCCTTCGCATCCTTTGTAATACACAATTACACATATACTTATAATAGAAAATTCTATTACAGATAGAAGACCCACCAAGTTATGTGAACTATCATTTAAAGTTAAACAAACTCACCAAATAGAATACTTCAATTTGGAAATATCAACTTAACTCCACTGTACATGACTGCTAATGCTGTTGGAACGTGATCCTTATGGTATACACATTTACTTACTAAATAAATTTCAAAAAAGAATATACCCCAAAGCAAAAGAAAGAATACCTACCAAGTTATGTGAACTATCGCTCAAAGTTGCTGCAAATTCAACAAAAGATATCACATCAATTTGAAGAATATCAACCTCACTGCGATGCAAATGAGTGGTAATGCTATTTGAACTGGACGATACTTCAAAGTTCCACGGGGAAACTTCATCATATTTGCAATACTTCCCCAAACATTCGGTTGGAACAGGCCGAAAATAGAAAAAATTCTCAGAGAAGATGAGGTCCCATACACCCTCCCCACGGAATGTATCTAGTAATGTGGGTGACGAAACAAGAACCTTCCTGAATGCAAAGAGAACATAATGCTGTAGTGTATATACAAAGATCCTGCAGGAACAGGAAAAACAACGGGGAAAATTTGTCAAAAACAACCACATAGAAAGTGGAAGTGCAATGAGAATTGGCTACTCACTATATCATAGCATTATTATCTACTTTAATAACCAAAAGATGAACAAAACCGCATGGAAGTATCACCAACCTTAAGTGACTTGGCAGTTCATTTTGATTAGAACAAGCCCTAATGCATGGAAACACTGTAAGAAGAGCCCTCATAAACCACTTTATTGAAAGTTCCCCATACAGTGATGAAACTGGAATGACGCTTCTACCAGCTGATACTTGAGATTTAATATCTTCTGGTGCAAGAAGGAAAGAAGCAAGGACTCTGCTTAACTTGACAGCATAATCATTCCAATGTTGTATGTAAAAACTTGCTGAAAGTTGAGCAGAAGGCTCTGCCTCACGATATTCTAAATTATTCTGACTTCTAGAGTTAGATACTAGCATTTGAAAACCCTCCTTCCCACACAAACTGTACTCTTGAAGCATAAATGCAAGTGAACAAACGCTATTGGCAAACTTATGTACCCTTCCATTCTCACACAGAAACTGCAAGTTGTTCAAATTGCCAAAGCTGCAATCGGTCAAGGGCATAAACAAAAATGTGTACATAAACAACCAAAATAAAAAGAACCCGGCTGCCATAAACCGGAGAGTGAAGCTGAAGTCGGCATTTCAAGTTCATAATATAGCAACATAATACAAGGACTGCCATCATTGTAGCAAAACAAATTCTCATACTAAAACAATCAGGGAACCTTATTTGTCTACCCATCTTCATACTTCCACCAGTAGAGGATGCATGCTCACTTGTAGCGAAGGAACAATAGTGGTATTTAGGCAGCTATATTGACAAAAAAGCAATAGTGGTGAAAAGGATACACAGCCTCCCTGAGAACCTCCAAGGAAAGAACATGGAGCTCGAAAATACCCGGTAAAGAATTTTCATCTCTGCAACATAAAATCAGACAAAAGCATCTTAAAGGCAATATGCACAGTGCAACATTGACAAGAGCAAAATCTCAAGATAACTAGAACATAAAAGCATAACTTAAAGACTTTTCTAAAAGACACATAACGCGTACAACATGAACACAAACCTATTAGAAGCAATAAAGATGAACAGTGAAGAGTTTAAAGAGTTAAAATTTGAACTTAAGTACAGCAATGAAATTTCAAATCTTAAAGGTGAGAACATGGTAATGTGCAGAAAAATTGATTTGGGGCTCCAGGCCTCTCCTCTCTGATCCCTTTCGGCTTTGATTTGGGGGCATGGTTCTGCAGCAAAACGTTCCTTTAGCTCCTCAGTCCTTGGAGGTCTAGGGGGGCCACTGTTTCAGTGGTATTCTGCGAGCAGCCATTATCTGCATATATTACCCCTAATGGTTGGGAACTAGATGGATTCTGTTATTGTTGTTGTAAAGGTGAGAACATGGCCAAAAATCATACTGACACTTGCCATATTTTAAGGATATGGGCAAGTACAACCACAGCTAGTAAACAATTTCAAATTTATCAATCAGGGATTCAGGATACGTAAACGTGCACGCCTAAACGTGCATACAGTCAGAAACTTGTCACACAAGGTTTTTTTTCAAGATACACTATCACGTTGTTTTTTAGCATTTTACATTTCCTACCCCTAGTTCTTTACTGACCCAAAAGTGGCCTCACATACAGTGTGAACTACAATAACAATACATTAGAGGGAACAATATGGTACACTATTAATGAGATTAACTACCGAAGACATCAAAGTTAAAGAACAATATGAAAGGAAAAACCAGAGAACCAGAAACAATAAGCAAAGGCGGACAAGCACCTCAACTAATTACCTTTCTTTTTCCGAGAAATAGGCATTCCTTGATCGCAACACACTGTTTGAATGAAGTCCCAGTCCATCCAACAGAACTTCAAGTCCTCCGATGCTTCTAAAATGGTTTTGACCACGAGGATTATCAGATAACGCTGATCGAAGAGCTCTCAAAGTCAAATACTGAAGTGATGCATCCATCCATTGTTCTTTCATGCTCAACCGTCTCATAACTCGCAGTAGCTCTGAAACACAATCGGCTACTGTGAATAAGTGAATGCAAAGGATGCAAGGTATACGGAAGTATAATGTAGCCAGATGCAAGAACCATCTTTTGCAATAAAGATCAAACCAATATTTCGCAACTGTTTACCATTGTACTTTAAAATTAGATGAACTTTCAAACAGCTTCTTGAACATCATCTTCTGTGCTAAGTTTTAGTTAGCCAACATTTGGGTTCCAAACCCTTTATGAATGAGGCCACACTGAAACATTGCAAAGCACTAAGATGGCACCATCGTTACTTTATTTTGTCAGCCAAATACATGCAAAGTCATACCATATCTCAGCATGCTTTTTGACCTGATTAAGGCATTTTTTTCAGCAGTGGAGAGAGTTTTTATCAAACTTCACAAACATGAAACTTGAAAATCTAGAAGGAAAACGCCATATAATTAAGAACTTGTCAAGTTCTTGGCATAATCAAGAACTTGTCCTCAACAGAAACACGATTGCCGCATGGGGTGGGTCTTTGAAAGGGAATTAAGAGAGGGCAAGTGAGTTTTCTAGACACTCTAGTATGAAGGAGAGGGTGGGGAGGAGGGTGAAGTTTTGGGAGCATGTTTGGTGTAGAGATGTTAGGTTGAGAGATGCTTACCCTTCTATATTTCAGTTGGCAGTGGGTAAAGTTGCGGCGGTGGCGAACTATCTCAGGATGGACGAGGAAATGGTGCTGTGGGACATTACGCTTTGCTTGGACGTACAAGATTGGGAGTTCGAGGAGTTGCTGGAATTCTTGGGAAAACTATAGGCAATGAAGGATGTGGGGAGAGGGGAGGATTATTTGAGGCGGATCCTGGCAACAAATGAGTCTTTTCAGGTGAAAGATTATCACCAAATTTTGTATCGAGAAGCAAATTCTACCTTTCCCTGGAGAGCCATTTGGGGCACTCATGGTTGGTGTGCAGCTAAGGAAAAGATTCTCACTATAAATAATCTTATAAGACGTAGGATGGTTATTGTGAGTCGTTGCTGCATGTGCTTCAGAGATAGAGAGTCAGCGGCGCATTTGTTTATTTATGTCCGGACGCCGAGGATGTTAGGAATGCAGTTCTTGTTTTGTGGGGTGTGTCGTAGATTTTCCTTGAGACGGTAGTAGAGCTTATTCAAGAATGGTATGGGGCTAGAGTGGGTAGAAGAAGATGAAAGGTATGGATTTTGATCCCATTATGTTTGATTTGGTTCATCTGGAAAGACAGGTGTAGTGGCCTGAATATCCGCCTCGGGTACGCCCGAGCCACATGAGAAGGGAGGGTGTGTTCGGTGCGATCAAGGTTACTAACCGGGTGAACTTACTGAGTGAGTTATGGTTTCGCTCGGTTCAAACCTAGCTCAGACATCTATGCAAGTCACTTTCCTGTGCAGATAGGACACTAGATCCGCTTAGTTCGACCGAGCAACGATTGGGGGTTCAGTCCAATGATAGCTCGGACACCACGCCTTAGGGTCATTCTCCAGTGCAACCAGGTCACCCTACCTAGACTGTTGGAGTCCAGTATACCCGACCCAGATCCAACTGGTACAACCCGTGTAATATACAGAAAGCACTCTCCTCGTGTATGTTAGACCTACTGATCACGTACGTCCGAAGCGGTTACAACGCATGCATAGGAGCCAGCTCACCCATGTGCATCTAACCGCCTAGTTCTATTCTATACATCATTTGTGACGATGGTCAAGACAGTTCTGGCATGTGCCGAGCTCGTGCAAGCTTGGTGAGCAAGTCTGGAGGTTCTATAAAAAGGAAGAGCTAAAATCCTAAAGAGGAATGCTGTGACTCCTTCCCTAAGCTCTGTCCATACGTTTTCTCCTACAGAGACTTAACCAACAGAGTGCCTTCGTGGTCGACTCTGGTAGGTAGGGCACTAACGGTGTGTGTGTTACCTGTGCAGAGTACTTGAGAGCGGAGGACTGTCCTTGAGCACGAACCGGACCATCACCTAAGGCTACATTGGTTAACCAGAACCCACAACAGGAATCGAAGATATTTTGACAGGAAGTATAGGCCATTGTTCAAAATTTAGAATCTTTTCCTTTCTATTTTGTTTACTTGGGAGCCGGGGAGTGCAACTGTACACTGATCAATTCTTTGCCATGTTAGAAATTTTCAGCATTTAGAGTGGTGCATAGGTTTTTCTTTTTATTTGGCCTTTTCTTTATTTTCCTCGCTTTCTTTTGTACACGGGTGGCGTCCCTCTTATGCCTTTTCAATATAGTTTACTACTCATAACAGAAAAACCACCTTAATCTGGCAAACCAAGCAATAATTCTGCATGAGTCCAATACATTAAATAGATGAAGAATTTACTGAAGAATCCTAGCAGCTTTAAGAATCAAATTCACCAACAACTTGAGCTGCTTAATTCTTATGGAATTAAAATTTCCATCACCTAAACAACATGAAATTCTTTCGCTATAACTTTAGTTAAGCAACATATAATTTGAAGAAGCAGCAGCATAACTCCCTAATGGCAAGGGAGGCCCCATTTACTGAAGACAAAGAGGACTCTCTCGAAATGGCAAGGCCCTAATAACTACAAAATAAAGGCAAGCATAGAGGACGATGGACCTACAGCCAAAACTAAGTGACAAGGATAACAAAAAAAATACACAGCATTACAACAAATGCAGCAACAGTGAAAAGGAAATCATGTAAAAGAAAGCTATTCTAACTGAAAAAAATAAACATGTTCCATCAGTTTGAAACCAAGAGTGTGGTGAATGTGAGAAACAAAACAAAACAAAAACAAAAAAAAAAAAACACAAACAAACAAACGAAGAGTGCGGTGAACAGTAAATACTTGGTGTCCATAATATCAAGTCTCCACCAAATAGTATACATGGTAGAATTAAGATGAGAAAGACTAAAGTTTCTGCAGTAGTGGAAAGGTGCAGTACTTTATTCAGGATACGACACAAGTACCAGAATCGAACAAGAAACCAGAAGGGATATATAAAATCCACATCACCATTTAATAATGCCACATCCTGCCCCATTATGGAGTATCTCATCCAACATGCACCTAATACATAACAAAATCTTAACGTGCCTACCTTACCTACTAACCAATTAAGACCACCAGCTTCCATCACCAACACAACCGCCTTTTGATGCCAATGGAGCTTTGTTTCAGACGGGGGAGTCATCAAACAAGCAGAAGAATCAAATGAACTTCCGCCACCCCTTGAAACAGAAAACTCCAAGCCACTGATGTGCAACTGAGCCTTTTGATATACATCTGAATGTAGGACAATGAAGTGGCAAATAATTGATACCACATTTACAAGTAATTCTTGTAAAATTCTGGTCTTCTCTAATATAAGACTTGACAAGTTTTCATCAGCAGAAAGTGCGCCAGTAATTGTTTTGAGCTGGATGACAGAACCTGAAAAAAAGTTTGCGAGACTAATATGCTAAGCACCAATATCCTTAAAAATTATTTTGCTCACTGCTAAAATAATGATAACAAACGAAGAAAAAAAAACAATGATAACAAGACAATTATATATTGAGGAAATTATGCTCCATACCAAAAGGTAAAAGAAAAGGAAGACGATTTCCATTTATTTCAGCATTCATGGAGTACAATATAACCCCTACAAGAACCACTAACTTTGAGTTACGTCGTCTTCAGAACATTTTACAACCAAATATTTAGAAGTCACCTGCACTGCTTTTGTTTTCTACTAACAAGGAGCCCAGGCCTATAGAGCACCCCCAATGAACTTAAGGAATTTGTAGTCCCCCAATCAAATAAACACTACAAACCTCAAAGGCAAATCCTATTAAGCCATGAGTCTAACTATAGCTAATTGACTTCACTGTAAGTTGTATTGTCGTGGCTAGCTGTAAGTCCGTACAGTTACTTTGTTATCCAATACAGAACTCAGTCTATATAACAACTGGATGGCGTCTAAGAGGAGTTGATGGAATGAGTTGATTATCCTTTCTCTCCCTCTAGGAAGATGACACAACTGTAGACTGTTAGATGACCACTAGTACCAAAATCTAAGTTGCTAGGAAAGGGCAACAAAGTAGACATCAGCTATCAAAGAACGCAGGCATCTCATATCCCCCTTGGGGTTTTGTAGCACTTCTCTTGCAGTACAATGTTAGATTTCTTGGAGGATTCCAATCTAAAACCAATTGGCTATAGGTGGAGTAACCTCTAGAATATATTAACCAAGCTTGGGTGGCATGAATAAGCGATGTGGGACAAGTTTAACACTCCTCCTTATGTGCAGCCCGAATGCACGTGGAGGTGACAGACCAAGAGACCAAGAGCTGACCGACTGACTCGAGTGACAGAGACTTTCCCACGAGAGGTGAGGCCACCAAGACCTAGCTCTGATGCCATGTAAGATTTCTTGGAGGGTTCCAACCTAAAACCAATTGGCTATAGGTGGAGTAACCTCTAGAATATATTAACCAAGCTTGGGTGGCTTGAATAAGCGATGTGGGACAAGTTTAACATACAACACCTACTTATTTATACATCAAAGCAAACACAAAAAGCATTGGTTCCCCACTATTTCCAACCACATAAACGAGTTGCTCCTTTGTGTCTAGTGATGCAAACCAAATATTCCATCAAATACTCCATCGATAATCTAGGGAGAGAAACTACCAAAAGGGATACAAAAGAGTCTAAACTCTTGATTAGCTTAAAATGATTAAAAAACTCCTAAATGAAAGACTCCCACTCATATTTGTAGACTCAAAGACCTACTCATATTAGAGGACACTAAAACTACACTATTACCCTTAAATCTACTGCATCATCTAGTTGCAAATAGTATTCACTAACAAACATGATAGTAGTAAGACAGAAACATTAACAGTACAAATGTGATAAGGAAGGGGGGAAAAAACCCTATAAATGATAATAGAATCAGATTTAAAGAACAGTAAAAAAGAAGAAGAATGAAAATACAGAAGACTGGATTAACTCCCCTAACACAAGCAACAAACCACCAACCCAACTACAGCAATGCTTCAATAAAGTGCCAAATTAGTAAAAGGTTTTTTTCGTTCTTCCAACAGAGACTTCCGGCTCGACTTATATCCACCAACTTACAGAATATGCTGAAAGCTTAGAATACATAGATGCAGTGACTAAACCACCTCACTGCCTCATTCTTTTCTGCCACCTCGTTGCCTCATCCTTTTCTCCACTGCTTCAGTAGAAAAACATATCGTAGAAATGCACGTAACTCAACCTAACAAAGATACTGAACTACATTGCATATACGACTCTAAGACAATGAAACACCCATAAGACGAGAAATATGACATCACATGTCAACTACAAAAAACTCCATCACTGCTTCCAAGTAAATCAATATTGGAAACAAGAAGAAGATACCAATGCTGATAAACAATACAAACCGAGATTTAAGTAAATGAAGAAAGAGAATTATCAGCACCAAGCTGATTGTTTTACCTTTCATCAGTGCTGCAAGTTTTTGAATGCCACCATAGTAGCCAAATACTCTGCAATTATGGATTGACCGAGTTACAATTGTCAATGCATCCAACACTGGCAACCCCTCAGAAGTTACAGTCAAGCTCGTTGACGTCCCTATTTGCTCGGTTGTTGATTGCGCTGTGGTGTTCACTGATTAACAACATTTGACAACCTCTTAGAATATATGCATTTGCACAAGTTTACACCATGAAAAAGTGAAGTGGCATAGGCACAAGGAGGCTAAGAAACACGGATACCGACACAGGACATGGACATGCCATTTTTTCTAAAAATTAGAGAACTGACAGGTTGGGGATAGGTTGTATAAAAACTGATCCTTCATACTATTTTTATTTCAAAAAATATATATCCTATATCATTTTCCTTAATAACAGTACTTTTTCAGTTCTGCTAAAGAAAGCCTTCAAAGGAGCTCTGATCCAAGCATAAACAAGTAAGACGCAATAGAGATGGCCAAAGCTCAAGCCCACATAAATGGCCCAAACCATAAAAATAAAGAATAAAACCCAAAAGAATTGGAGGAGCATTTATCAATGGCCCAAACATAACATAAATAAGTAAAAAGTAGTAGCAGCACTTCTTAACCCTCAAACAAACCGCAGCAGCGTCGGCAACAGCTAGCAGCAGGTCTCAAAGGGATACACCAGGGTGTCCCTTGTTTGTCCCAGGAAAAAATAACGATGTAATAATGGGACACAGTCAACTGCGTGTCTGATACGGGCAAAGGTGTGTCGGACACGTGTGGACGCATCTGGACATGTCCGGGCCCCAAAGGTCTTGGACACCGGTGCGTGAGGTACAGCACCGCGTCGGTGGTTCTTAGCTGGGAGGGGAGGGGAGGAAATTTTCCTCACAGAAATCGGTTAGAGAACCAAAAGAACAAAGCTTGTTTGACAACAGATACCAAATGCTTCCAGCATTTCTCAAGCGTCTACCTCCTACCAAACTAAAATTCAGAAGAAGAGTGGGAAAAAAAATGTTCCATACAAATTTCCCTAACATGTTTGCCTTTTCTTTGTTTCGACAAGTGTCTCGTTCCTAAAACTTTCAATGAAGGAAGTCTGACAGAAATAGATACAACTTGTAAAAAACATCATGGAAATAGTTACTGAAACAAGTAACCCCATAAGCTTTCTACTGTCAATGCCGCAGATAATTTTGGTCCCTTCCGGCTATTTCTATCTAGATGTTGAGTAACTGTTCGCAGCAAAGATGAATTGAGGTTGACATGATAATTGTAAAGAGACATCAGAAATTTTTACAAGTACTTTGTTGCTGTTAAACTTTAACATTTTCAGGGGTTTTCGGACCAATCCTGTGAGTGGAATTCGTAGCATAGTGGATGTTATTACCACAAACTCGTAGAGAACACTTCCTGTTCACCAACTACAATTTTTTTTTTTTTTTTGGGTAGTTTTCACCCACAACAGTTGAGCCTCCCCCACCAGGCCGTCAGCCACGGGTAATAATACACTCTTCGCAACAAATCCCTATCATAGAATTCATAATTTCAGGATTTGTAAGGCCTAGAAATAGTCTTTTAGGTGGGAAGAAAGTTATTCTGAAATGCAGGAAGATTGAAAATCTCTCATGTATATCTTTATTTCCTGGATTCTCTTTTCATCTTCTTTACATCTCTCCGCGTTCTATCCATATCTCATGAAACAACTCAACATAAAACTTATGAAATAGAATTATATATTCCTACCCTGGTTGGCCTCTCTCCTCGTATAGTGATTCTATGATCTCTAGCTTCTACTACATTCCTTATATCTCCCCATAAAATAAAATAAAAAGCAACACAATACTTCGCCCAACACAGTTTGAAGAAATTTTCATAAACTCAAGGCTACATCAGAATACATAACGAGGAGCCAGGATTAGCTGCAGGAATCCCACCCCCATCCACCATAAAAAGAATGTCAGTAACAACCATTGTAATGGCATCTTTGAGAGATGACTAATGTAATGTAATATTGACAAATACATCTGGCCATTCAAGGAGAATTCTCCACTAATGGAACTAATTTGTCAATGTAAACAGATGACAAAAGATCAGTTTATCAGGAGAATAAATATGAATATGACAGGTAATAAGAATTTCTCCACTGCATGTCAGGTATAAAAGCCAACTTACATTCAGTTATCAAAGCAGTTACATGTACGACTTCTTCAATCAAGGTCAGAATAATTTCAGTTGGATGTCCAGTAGAGCAGCCGATGACTACATCATTAGAATGAGTGTACTCTGCAGCTGAGGCAGCAGACAAAGCCACCTCTGCCGACTGCCCAGGATATACAGGCTCCCAATTCTTGTATATAACCAAAAATTGCTTGAGGAAAATATAAAATAACTTCCTCTTTTCAGCCTGCAATAAAAAAGTATGAACTGTTACGGAGACAGAAGACTTATGCACGACAAGGCATAAGTCCAAAAAGGTAATCTGACTAAATTAAACAGCATCTCAAGCATTATTGACAAGCACTAATGGGTGACAGACTGGCAGAGCATGTCTCCTCAGGTTTATATAAGATAAACGAAACCATGTCAAATTAAACAAAATTTCTTTACCAGAAACAAGTTTATCAAGGTCAGACCAACTTATCAGCAAGGGCGCCAAGACAGATACTGTTTAAACTGGCATCACATCATTGCGGGCTAATACATAGGATAACATCCTAGGCCATTTCAAACCAAAACAGAAGGAGAAGTACTAAGCAAAAAGCCTGTTACAGAATTCGAGAGAAATATTTGCAGCCCAAACTAAAAATCAGCAGAACCTATACATAGAAAAATCAAAATCCTCAACAGTGGATGAAGAAGATGATGGCTCAACATAGATCCATGAGCCAAAAAAACCACACATGATAGCTTGCATTGGCCTATAAAACAGGCCTTGCAAGTGAACACTTGAAAACATTGCATCTGCCAAAATGAAATGCAATCTGCCTTCACATAGGTGAAACAAGTATATTTCAAATCTTAATCATGAATACCAGAAGTTAGACCATTAATCGATCAAGAATCGAAATGATCCTTCAATGAATAATTAATCAAACCGAATAGTGAATCACTAAGATTCGGACATGATCTCCAGCTTGATATCTCTGGATTAGATAGATTGTATACATCGTTATTTTAGGCTTTTAGGCCTAAATCAATGAGAGGCTTGCCACATTTGATGAATTGGGTAACGAGGATCACCAGATATAATAGGGAAGACCTTGCTTATATTATTATTTATTAGAGATGCGAATTCGTATTCAGTTTTGCAGTTCATGAAATCCTGATACTCACCGGAAAAGGCTTTCAATACCCCAAAATGCCACATTTTTTCAAACATCTCACCCGATGACTTCAAAATATTGCTTTTGCAAGTGAAACATGTTGAGAAAAGAATCAATTTTTGGGTGCACCAAACCAATACCATACGTATTGTATCGTGAATTGCATGGTTTTCGTGTTCTAAAGATTCCCTCCAAGGATACAAATTGAAAGCTTGGTATTTAGAACAGAATCTTACGCTACGTATCATGAATTGTACGATTCTGACACCTGAGATGCCAAATAATACCTAGGGCGGGGTGGGGCCATGTAATAAAAAGTTCCTATAGCTAATCTCTTGGGTCATTGTTGGGAGAGATGAAGCAAAACAAATCAGCAAAAATCTATCTTTTCTGTTTGGATTTGTAGTGAAGCTCTTTATATTTTCAATTGCGGGGTTGGGGTGCCAAAGTCACTCAGATAGACACCCTTACATTGATCTGTTTTCGGTTCTTAAGAAACCCAGGGAACTAACCTTGTTGTATTTATCACAACAACACAATCTCTCAAAAGAGAATAGATGCAGAGATGTTGTCAATTCCATAGTTGTGAGATGAAAATTTTTGAACTGATAAAAGGAACAATATAATGAGAAAATCAATTAGAAAGAGGTGTATGAAGAACAAACATCATTGGAAAATGCAGCAATCTATCAGAATTTTGGTGTCAAAACATCTACCAAACCAAGATAAACCAACATGTGACAAACCAAACCCACAAAGAAAATCCTAAACATACCTTATCAAAGGCACTCTCATATCTAACCCATAGGGTGCTTAGAATGGCCTCATCACCTACATCACTGAAAAGGAAGTATTGAAGCAAAAAAAAAAAAGGTTAAGCAAGAATAAATACAAGATAAGGTGCTCAAAAAATTTACTTCTGACCAGATGGTAAATCAACATCTTTACAAGGGTATACAGATAGATAAAAGGAAATGAAAAAAAAAACAAAAACAAGGACTAACAACTCCCTTGCACAAGCATCCATTCAAGGCATGTAGCAGAGTTATATTGATTATTAACAACCAAAAGCATTGTAAAGGACTTGGAAAGAGGAACTTCATAAAAACAAAGCTTGAAAAAGTAGACTATCACAAATAACAAAAGATAAATGCCAATTTGAAGAGGGAATAAAGCTTCAATTAAGTTGCAAACCTAGTCAAAGTCAACCACTACAGGTTCAACAAACCTAACATTAGATCACTCGAATAGACGAGAAAATTCCCAATGAATTAATGACAAAGTTGTATCAAGAAGATTGGAGACAAAAACAGAAACATTCATAGAAGAACATCTTTTAGATACTGAACAAATGCAGCCCAGTACATGAGGATCCTACCGCTGCACGAGTTGGGAAGGGTCGGATAAAGAAAACGCCACACCCACTTGTGGTGAGGCTGTTTCTGTGCTCTGAACTTGTGACACCCGCCTCACAATGGTTTTGAATATTTTGCTATCGCCTTTGGGCTAAATTTTCACTCTTTTTGTATGTGCTGTCTTCTTGGTTGTTTTCTCTTAATCTTTATCAAATTTGGGTCAAATTTTATGAATAATCGTTTGTCTTCACAAACAGGATCTAAAAAGTATAAAATTATGATCCAAACCCCTGAAAATTCCACTAAAGATGAAAAAACTCGATAAAGACAGTTTTTAACTGTCTTTAGCGTTGTCTTATACTCACTCCGCTCCATATTGAGAGTCTCAAACTCTCTCTCTTGCCATTTTCAAATCAAAAAATCAACTACTTCCGTGTATAATTTTTCAAATTTTTTTGCACCGTATTAAAGATCTCGATTAGTACTTTAATTTGGTGTGAAAAAATTCAAAAAATTATACACAGAAGTAGTTGATTTTTTGATTTGAAAAATGGCACGACTTTTTGTAGTGGACTCTCAATATGGAACAGAGGGAGTACATACTTTTTTTACTTTGCTCCATATTTTGACACTTTTTAAACTTCTAGTCGAGACGAACGATTATTCATAAAAAATTTGACAAAACGCTAAATGAGAAATTGCTAAACATCACAAGTACCCACTGTATTTGAACAAAAAATTATTTCAGCCCAAAGGGAAACTAAAAAAACGCAAGTTAAAATGTAAGACTGAATAAAGCTTACATTACAAGCCACACCAAATGACTGCTCCAATGTTTGCTCGCTGCATCCCAAGTAGTTTGTGCAATGTAGCAACCAGACAATTTCCCAAAGGCCCCCTAGACTCTCAAAGTTGTCTAATAAAGAGATTTCTCATATCCAAGGATCTTGACTCCTTTGATTTATCTAACCTGCCCTAAAATTACTCGCTCACGTCTGCCATATCCCTTTTTATCCCAGAGCAAGCTGTCTAACGATGTGTGCCACCAAGTTAGATGCATATGAAGCTATTGAATAGCCTGATGTACATTGTTGGGCTTATTTCCAAACAACTTAAATACTTGAGCGTTTTGAGCAGTTGGTAACTTAAATTGGCGTCAGGTTGGAAGAGGTATTGAGTTCAAGGCTCTTCATTTGCTTTGTTCCATTCTGCTTCTCTATCTACGGATATTTGCATCTCCACATGCAAGACGGGGTTGCACGCGAGCACGGAGGTAGAATATTTATATACATTGTTGGTCTTATTTCTAACAACTTAACATTTTGCGACAATTGGTAACTTAAGAGAGACGTCCCTGCAATTCAGTAGGTATATTTATGTTGGGGAGCCGCATCATTGAGGAGGGTCTTTAGGGCTGATTTCCAAGTTTATTCATCCTGGGCATATGTCACAGCTACTTGGTATCCTATATATACGAAGAGTGAAAGAGAACCAACTGAGAGTGAAGGTTTACTAATACGGCTAATGTTGGGAATGCGCCCCGAACTGAACAGCACACATATAAAAAAGCATCTTCAATGATTTTTTTTCTTCTAGGCAATGAATGCATGGTAAAAGGACCGATGAGTTAGGCATGTTCACTAAAATAAAGGTACGGCTACAGACTTGGGAAATGTTTCTGTCAAACAGAAAAGAAGGATGGGAAGCAGAAGAAACAAACTCTAAACATCACCACTGTAAATGCTTAGGCATCACACCTGGTAACGTAAGACAGCTTGAACAATTGACTCTTCTATTCAAATAACCAAATGTTGTCGCATTTCTTTTAAAAGGTGTAAGTTGATTTCAAGGAATACCATGAAAAGTTCTGTTTCTTGTTACCCTTTGCTAATGATATTCGGGGTGCATCATTTTGATTTTTTTTTATCGGTGTGTGCATCACTTTAATTAAAAACCACAGTCCACTGTCACCAGTCTTCATTATGAAACTTCGTCAAATGGTTGCCAAGTTGATAGAAAGGCACGCCTGCAAAGTTTACAGCTGGTGCAGTAAGAGAGAAGCCTATGTCTATTTCGTAGTTGCTATTTGACTACTCTACAACAATTTTCTCCTAGCGAATGAGGAGCCACCAAAAAAATTCCAATGCATCTTTTCATGTTATATAATGTTTGAGAATTGAGGGTTCGAATGGCCAAAGCGAAGGTATACAATGGTTCCTACTTGGCTACTTCCTATAGCTAAATATTCTTATAATACAACTTTTATACCAAGTATTTTACATTTTTTCACCATCAAGTTGTGTACAACACTCGTTTCTTTAAAAGCTCATGTAGCACCAAATAGAGTGCACAATGGTTTTTTCTTAGCTAGATTACAAAAATGGCCTTGGCACTATCAAATGATCTTCCACATCAGATTTTGTATCAGATTAACATGCAGGGGCACGCCTATTGAACACGGGTTCAAGTGCACTTGACTACATACAATCAATTATTATCCCGATCTTAGTTCAGGACCCGTGAATATGCTGATTCGTCCAACTAAATACGCAAATTCCGCAAAACCATAATACTCTAAAAAACGTATCCGATACGTAACCGGAGCATATCCGTATCCGATACGCGTACGGTACATGATACGGAGGCAAAATTTGAGTATCCGTGCTTCATAGGTCATTAGGAGCACCATGGAGTAGGGCAGGACTCAACATCAAAAGGTAGATTGTGACACTATGTGTTTGCATTTCAAAAAGGAAGGCTTGGGTTTCAACTAGTTGTAACAGTTGTGGAGAAGTAAGATTGTATGTGGAAAAGAGAAGGATGAGGAGGTTTGCATATGAAATAACATATTAAGCAGGATACCTTGTAAAAACTTATACAAGGTGAGAGGATATGCCATGGACCATAACCAGGGTCCGAAAGAATAGGTGGATGATACGAGTTTATATTCCAAGTCAAAGCAGGGTGGGCCTTTCGTCCATTATCGATGAATTACAGTCATCATCTTTTGCCTTGCAAAGGTTAATATAGAGGCCCATGCAGTATGCACTCGCATGTGATCGCTCCTTTACTCGGCTCAATTCACAATATAACCAAAACGGCTAGTACAGACTATTTTAGATTTCATGCGAATCAAGTAAGAAAGTGCTGCGACAAACCCAAAAGCATAAATTAAGTACCTGAAACGGATTGTAGGAGTTGGAGGAGAGAACCTCTCTAGTGGGGAACCCGAACCAGACTCCGAACCATAGCCACCGCCAGATGTCCTCCGAATGAGGTCAGCAACACCCTTCACGATGTTCATGCTTCCCCACTAGCACTTACTAAAATCAAGACTTCATAAGCCAGCAATAATCAATATAAGAACCCATCACTTCAGCTAATCTCAATTTCTGCGAACCACCATTAGGTCACTTCAATTAGCAGGCATCAGGAAGAATTATCTACTTTACTTGCAACGTTGATGAAAGTAAAGAAAACTAAACCCCAAGGGGTTGGCATAGTAGTCAAGGCATGCCACTTAAGAGTTTGCTCCCTCCTAAAGTCTCAGATTCAAAACCTCTTAGGTGCAATCAACTCCATTGGGGCCAGTCAATATGGCTTTAATTGGGACCCCGCAAGTGGGCGATGGGATTTGTCCCCAGGATTAGACAAGGTGAGCGAAAGCTGACCCGTACACCTTAGTTATCAAAAAAAAAAAAAAAAAGACAACTAACTGAACAAGTAAAAAACATCACGGGCATAAGAGAAATCGACAGAATTCTTATAAATCCAATACTTTTGCATCAAAATTTATCACAAAGATATACTTATGCTTGGCAATTCATTATCAACAAGTCCGATTTATAATCATACAT
Organism: Rhododendron ferrugineum; assembly: GCA_025642025.1. NCBI lineage: Eukaryota > Viridiplantae > Streptophyta > Magnoliopsida > Ericales > Ericaceae > Rhododendron > Rhododendron ferrugineum. The sequence continues at coordinate 7,023,527 of JAOTQK010000021.1, forward strand.
ACACAGCAATACGTACAATATGACAGCACTATAAGTACTGAATATATACACAATAAATCCCACAATAGCTTGAGAATTTCTGGTGAACTCACGAATGAAAAGGAATGTAATTGAAAAAATCGAATGATCGAAATTTGTTACGAATGATAGTCAAGCGTACCTTATCAAATCGAAGGATCGATCACTCAAATAAATGTCTTGGGGTTTCACGGTGCAAGATCTGAAGCGCTGGATATTCTTTGAACTTCTAGCCAGACTAGCTCCAATCCAATGGCGTAAGGGGCAAATCGGAGATGTACAGCGAGCGAGCGAGCGAGGGAGGAGAGAGAGAGAGAGATTAAATATTAATAGACCCTGAACTTCATAACTTGATTTAATATCAAAAACCTAACTGGTCAAGCTCGTTCCGGAAAGGAAAATAAGTACTTATTTTTTAAGAAGGCAATTTCAAGCTTAAAAATTATGTGCTTATGCAAATAATTTTCTTATCACTATGGATCTTATTTAATAGATTTCATTGAGATCTTTAATACGGTGCAAAAAAAATTGAAAAATTATTTTTCATTTACATTATTTTTAAGTTTGAAAATGTAAAATAAGCTATTTATTTTTTAAGAAGGTTTCTGGAACGGGCTCTAATATTGGCTTTCTATGTTTACGCCAGTAATTACCTTAGGCACCATAATTTTTGGGGTTTTATCTTATTCAATTTTTTTTTTTGCGTTTTTTAGATTTACGCCATTCTTGTATGTGATATGGGCTCGTCTCAACTTGAGTTTTTGGACTTTTTTCTTGGGTATTTCAAAAAATGCTTATGTAAAAGTCATAATTATTATTTACTTTTTCAATTTCTCTCGTCGAGACGAACTCATATCACATACAAGTATAGCGTAAAACTAACAAAAGCGAAAAAAAATTGAATAAAACCAAAAAATTACGGTGCATAAATTAATCACTAGCGTGAACAAATTATGGTGCATAAATTAATCACTAGCGTGAACAGGTTAGTTTGTTTTGTTCTCAATTTTCTCAATTTTTATAAGATTTTGTGTTATATTTTTGGATTAATTATCCATCTCAATGAGAGAAGTTTAAAAATTAAAAAAAATTATAATCAAAAGAAAAAAAATTCACTAAAGACGAAAAAATATCAAATAGTTGTTTTTTTCTAAAGAATTGTCTTATATGAACTTTTTTCAACATCAGTCCACGTTTTTATACTTCTCTGATTTCTCTCGTCAAAACGGATGATTAATTCCAAAAAATTCAACAAAAATTTGTTTAAAATAAAAAATACCGGGAAAAAGTTGCGGACAAAAAAATTTACAAGAACAAAAGGATGACAAATGAGGTACCGAAGGGTTGGATTGCATAGCACGTCATCTGCTAGATGACATGTTTGATCCAAAACGACACTGCCAGATCCCAACGTAGCTAAGGGTGAGCATGGTCCGGATTGAATCAGTTTTTTATTAAACCAAGAACCAAATCAATTTCTACGGATTACGAATTTGAAGAATCAAACCAACCCTCAAAAGGTATAAAATCAAACCAATCCAAACCATTAAAATACGATTCGGTTTCAATTTTAAACCACGGTTTGCTTTAAACTAAGCTATCATCTTCAAAAAATATTTAAAATATTTAAAATTACGAAGATAAATGAAAAGAAAACTCATATTAAAACCAACTCCATTCAAATTACAAAAACACACTAAAATCAACCAACTAATTAAGAGTAGAATACCGACAATTGCCTCAAGTCTTAAACTAAGAAAATAAAATACTGAAATTGTTTTCATGTATAGAAATTTAGGAATTGGGCCGTTGAAATTGACTGATCTGGTGATTCTATTTGCTTTTTGTGTATAATAAATGGCGGCTGATTTTGCCACTAAAAATACACTTGCAGGGGAGTGACGTTAACAAAAAAGGGAGTGGCAAAATTATTTCCCTAATAAATTTATAATCATAGAAAATTAGGAATGGGTTGTGATATATAAAAGTTTAGTCTAAATTAACTTAACATGGAAGGAAAACTAAATCTTGCCATGGATCAATAAAGTAGAAAAGTAGTTGGAGATCATGTTTATTTAGTGAATTATAATTAAATTATATATATATGTATAACTATAAATGTATATATATATATGATGTACTATACGGTTTAGATCGGTTTGGAACCATAATCGTGAACGTGAATTCACAAACCAAACCATATAAAACGGTTTCTTATTTTTTTAAACCATGACCAAACAATACTAGTAAAAAACCGAACCAAACCTTTCGGTTTGGATTGGTTTGGACTTGATTCACGGTTTGACGGATTTTTTGCTCACCCCTAAATGTTGCAATACAAACTCGGAGTCGGGATCAGCTCACCTTTGTATCTTTTGAGGGCCGACTATTTGCAACTGCGAATTTACTGCATGTAATTTGTGCTAAACCAAACCTATAAATCTTATAACAATTTGCTATATACAATTTCAAAAATTTCCCGAAACTTTCAAAATTGCCCTTGCATCAGTTTTCTCCCTCCCTCTCTCCCTTTGAACCCTTCTTACTCGTACAAAAAACAGCAACCGACCACCATAACCACCACACCGTGGAGTTCAGCAAATCCATGGAGGACCACCACTAGGCTGTCGTACCATGGAGTTCAAGTTCAGCAAATCCACGGTACAATCTGGAAACTACAATTGTGAACACCTTGAAAACCATATCAATTCACCTCCATCACCTGCGCCACCACCAGTCACTCAATCACTACTGGACCACCCCCAGACTCGCCATCACCGCCTCCTTTATACAGGACAACACCACCTCCTTCCAAAAATGTTTTCCAACATGGTCGGATACACACACATACTCGAAAAATTTAAAAAAATTCGGATTTTAAAACTCGAAAATGTTTTCAAAATTCAAATTCTAAAACCTGAAAATATTGGATATATTCGGATTTTGATATTTGAATGGGTTCAGAAAAAAATTCATACTTTAAAATCCGAAAATTGTATAACGCATCTTGAAGATTTTTTTTTCCTTCAGTAAAACGCATTTTCATGCATGCGTGATAAAGCTATTCATACTTTAAAATCCGAAAATACATGTCACTTTCGAGTTTTAAAATCTGAAAAAGCTTAAGGGTTTCAAGTTTGTGAATCCGAAACGATAGGGACAACAAATTGAATATCATCGCTGGGTTTTAGATATGTTTTTTTCTTTTCGGTAAAGAAGTTTCCAGACTGGTTATGCATCTGTTCTACTGTGTAATAAACTAGCAGGATATGAATCATGAACCGGGTTAGCTACTAGCTATAGTCAAAGAGCAGATAAAACAAGAGCTCCTAAAACTGAGGAAGATGGAATGGGTTTAAGGTGAGGAGTGAGAAGAAGATGACGAGGAGAGAGAGGTGACTGAGGTGTGCTTCCCTCGTGCAATGGTGACTGAGGTGTGGTGGTGACTATGGTGGTTGTGGTTGGGTCTGAAGTGGTGGTGAACAGGGAGAGAGAAGGGAGAAGGAGGAGTGGGTTGTGGTTGCATTTAGTAATTTTAAGGGTATTTTTGTCTACAAAAATTGAGGGTATTTTTGTTCGAAATGATTTATTTTAAAACAGGCTATGTATAGTATAACGAAAATGATACAGGTACCGACGGTTTCCGTAGGGAAACCGTACCGACGGCCACCGGATGGCCGATCCGAGCTGTCCAAATTTTTTTTTTTAAAAACGAGGGGGCTCGCGCAGGAATCAACAGCATCCGACGCGTGTAGGGTGCTTGATCTACACACCAAAAAAAGGGTGTGGGGGCTCCGCCCCCGCACCTCCGGATGTAAACATATAACATTGTAATGTTATATGTTATTGTGTAACATTATATAACGTTATATATTCTCCTGTTAGTTGTTTATAAATGTCATTTTGTTCTGTGAAGATGTATGGTAACATTGTAATGTTAAATGTTATAGCGTAACATTAT
>JAOTQK010000021.1:7051871-7078054 GCA_025642025.1 Rhododendron ferrugineum
GTATTTTTGGTGCAAAAATACACTTGCAGGGTGTGGCGTTAACAAAAAAATGTGTGGCAAAATCACTGGCCTAACTTTATGACTTCACCAACATTAATTAACCCTGAATCGATCTAACCCACTCCCCCACCCTACACCATCCAGCTAGCTAACCATATATGTACCTTCTTTGTTGTTTTTATAACCAGATGCGGATGCCCGGGCTACTAATTTCAGAGTTTTGAAGTTAACGATTGAACAAACTGTTTAGTGGCTCCAAGATTTGAAATGTTAGGCGCCCTCCGTGGATTTCGTACACGCGATCTCATGAAAGACAAATACTTGTTGGTTTTCTCATGAACACGCGATTTCAAACTTTTTTTTTCAAAAAGAAGATAATTTCAAGCTCAAATATAACGAAGAATAAGATGAAAAATAATTTTTTGATTTTTTTTGTACCGTTTAAAAAATCTCAATGAGATCTATCAAACAAGATCCATATTGGTAGGAAAATTATTTACGTAAACACACTATTTTTGAGCTTGAAATTATCTTCCTTTTTAAAAAGTACTTTTTGTAAGAAACCGGAACGGGGTCTAAGTGGTTGCTGTTAAGAAAAACAATAATGAAATTAAGGAATGACTTTATGTGCAAGTCAAGTGTGCTTAATGACACTGTCCAAGCTACAGGTTCAAAATGGACGAAAATATTCTCCAAAGTTTATAATGTCTTGTAAACACACTCATTAGACCACGAAGAAGAAAATGACATATTCTTGTAAACTTATTTTTCTTCTTTGTTTTGAGGGTTTTGTTCGTCTTTTTTGAATTTTTATAAAATTTGAGTGATATTTTTTGAATTAATCATCCGTCTCAATGAGAAAAGTCTAAAAAGTAAAAAATTATGATCAAAAGTACTAAAGACGAAAAAAGTAGAAAAGTATCAAACAATTGTCTTATTTGTCTAAAGTGCCTTCTTATTTGAATTTTTTTAACATCGGTCCATATTTGTATAATTTTCCGATTCGTCTAGTCGAGACGAACGATTAACCCAAAAAATTATGACAGAAAGCTAAACAGAAAATACAAAAATTAAAAAATACCGAAATAAGTTTCAGAATTATAAATTTATAAGAGCGCATGAGACAAGAAGTTGGATTACAACTAATTTTATTGTCACTTTCCTTTTATCATCAGATTTCAGGATCTTTTGTTACTTGATATTTGTGAGACGAGAAGATTGCATGTGATCGTTCGATTAGTTTGAGGGAAAAAAAAATTGTACACATTCGTTAGCGGAGGTAGTGTAGGAATTTTTTTCCCCTGCGGCCAGAATATCTAAGTAAGCTTACCCGCATATTGATTACTATTCCTCTCTTCGGTTTAGCTAGCAGGCCGTCCATGTTGGGTTTATGGATTCATAAGAGATTTCTCACTTGAAGCTTAACTCCAAAAAGTTGCCGGGTTTCGAAATAAGGATATCTTAGTTTACATTTCATCTATGTTGCCACTTGAGTTACCTGTTGCTGTTAGTGTTGGGAGTATTTAATATTTAGAGCATGGATTCTATGACATTTAGGGGGTGTTCCAGTTTCCCTTCTTTTTTAAGAAGTTCTTTTTCTTCAATTTTCAAACTCAAATAGAATGAAAATGAAAAATAATTTTTTAATTTTTTTTGTACCGTATAAAAGATCTCAATGATATCTATCAAATAAGATGTATATTGGTAGGAAAATTATTTACGTAAATATATGATTTTTGAACTTGAAATTACCTTCTTTTTCTAAAATTTACTTTTTATATAAACCGGAACACCACCTTAACCATTTTGAATATTTTCGTGAAAAAAAAATGTCACGCCCTCGAAATTCAACATAATTATAAAAGATTTTCCGTAAACGAAACCTCACAAATATCCGTACGATACCCAAAATCGAATAGCATTCCCATTTCCATAATATCATTCCAAACATCTAATAGTTCCCAAAACATTACATCTTGGCTCCGAGGCCCAAATTAACATAGGTATTGAGTATTGAAAGAGTTAAGGATTACAATATTCCATAATCAAAAGATTTACAATTTAAGTTACAAACACATCTTCCAAAGAGATTTACAAAGATGGATGAGTAACTCTCAATGTTAGTTTTCCAAAGAACTTTCCACATCCAAGCATACAGTCAAGCAAGCTGTTTTCCCGAGTCAGCACCTGAAATTGATATAAAGCTTGAGCTACACTAGCCCAGTAGGAAATTCTACACTAACATTATATGCAAGGATGAATCAAAGCAGGAACACAAGCAAAGACCACCGGATTTCAACAAATTTAGATCGATAAACTCCAACGACGGCTATGCGTTCATAATACACCTCAAACTAGAACCATTCCTATTTATCATGTGTCCAAAATCCCCTCGTTGTATGTGTCATGAGCCAAAGCTCCTGCCGGGCCAATTAAGGGGTCCCGATACCCCCTGCCAGGCACCATACCCTTCGGTAGGTCCAGAATGTAATCAATACGAGTTATTGCTCCTGCCGGGCCAGTTAAGGGATCCCGATATCTCCTGCCAGGCACCCACCCGTCGAGGGGTCCTGAATGTTCTCGTGTGTCAATGAGTGTCCAAGAATGACATATTCCTCGTCCAGTGTTATTTCATTTCATTCGCAATTCATATGATTATTAATGTTAAACTCTACCAAACATGGGCAAAGAATGCAACGATACCCCATGAACTTGACGAATACGATTTATCATGTTATTTGGTGATTGAGAGGTACTTAGAACAAGCTAGAATCGATCGGGGGTCAAAGCAACGGAGTTTCGGAACAAAAGCTGAAAAACAGGTCATAAGCTCCTGGTATCGATACAGCAAAAATGGCCGTATCGATACCAGATGCGAACAGAGAGGGAGGGCAACGGTTTTGAAATAGTATCGATACAGCAAAAACCCTCGTATCGATACGGAGACGTTTCGAACAGACTTACAGCAGATTTTCTGGGTTTCAACACCACCACCAACAACAACAAGCATGGATTAAAGGATAGGAAACACGTCTTTTACATATATTGAGAGGTAGAATCTCTACCTCGAAGTCGAAGCACGATTTCCAATAGTCTACGAGCCCTAGCTTTCCGAAACCCTTGATTCGAACGAAATACAACTCCTCCGAGCTCAAACCAACGAGACACAGGCCGCAATACGCGTAAGATTGCAAGATTGAAGGTTGTTTTGGTGGGTTTTGGGTGGAGATTTGGAGAGAAGGCAAGAGAGAGTGAGATGCCGAGAGAGAGAGGGGGAGCCGGTGGGGGAATGGAGAGAAAAAATGATCATCTACTCTCTCACCTCCTATTTATACCCACATAATCACAAATCACACTAACACCCTTACACTTACAATACTATCTCTTTAGCCCCAAATCACATAAACACATCATATTTTTCTCATTTTCCTCAATTATAAACATTAAGATTAAATAGGTTAAATACGGGTCTCTACAAAAAATACCATTTTGATATTACCCCACTTAGTTGGTGTACTACTAACTAAAATAAGTACTCCATCCGTCCCCTTTTTAAAGTCTAGTATTCCATTTTGGACTGTCCATTAATAAATGTTCATTTTGTAAAGTTGGTAGGTAAAAGTTGTTACATTTTTCATTTTGCCTTTAAAAGTAGATTTCATTTTGAAAAATTAGTGAGTAAAAATGTAATGATGATATCTTCATAGAGGGTAAGTAGAGAAAGTGGAGGAAAAAGTTGATGTGGAAGGTGTAATGATAAATGTTTTCTTAATAAGTTGGAGTTATGAAGCGGGACACTTAAAAAAAGACGGAGGGAGTACATAAGTACTCCGTAATTTTTTTGAATCAAATGTGATGTATTGTGAGAGAATAACATATCTCATAAAGCGAGATATAAGTACTTAAAAATTACTCCATCCGTCCCAAATTTTTGGTTCTCTTTCCTCTTTTGGATGTCTCAAAAGATTGGATATATCTCTTAATTTATAATATTTTTATATCAAATATGGATCTTATTTGATAGATCTCAATGAGTTTTTTTATACAAAGTTTTTAAAATCACCTAAAAGATTATAACTCGTAAGATATAATCAATTGAAAAATGACACGTACTACAAAGAGGACCAACAAATTGGGACAGAGGAAGTAAAAATCTTCATGAGGGGGGCTTAATAATATGATCGGCGATCCCGTTGTAGTTGTACCATTAATTAAATTCGTTGTTGGAGAAGGACCAGTCACATGATCTCATTTAAGCCATGTCGGAGGGGAAGATTTTACTTCATTCGTTTCAAAATGGGAGTCCCTTATTTCATTTTGGGATGTTCCAAAATGATTGTCCCTTTCTAAAAATAGAATTGAAAATTTGATAAAATTTCAAAAGTATCCCTCTTATTTGAATACAAATTGTGCAAAATAGGTAGAAGATAAATGTAATGATTACATGTCCCCTAAAAAAATTGGAATTCCAAAGAAGGACTTTCATTTAAGAACGGAGGGAGTAGTTTTTATGATAAGGGCTCCTATCAACTTTGTACTCCAAAAACCCTAGTCGGCTAGTCATGTAGATGTCAAATCGAAGAGAAAGAGACAAAACATAGAATGAGACTGGCAAAAGTATGTTGAAAGGGAGTACGTAACAACATCAGGTCCTGTTCAACTTTATTTTTAAACATTTTTTTTTGAAAAGAAGGTAATTTCGAACTCATATATTATGAAAATGAAAAATAATTTTTCAAATTTTTTTTACATTTTTAAAATATCTCAATGAGATCTATCAAACAAGATCCATATTGATAAAAAAATTATTTGCGTAAATACATAATTTTTAAGTTTGAAATTACCTTCATTTTCCTAAACTTTTTTTTACTGTTAAAATGGAACCGCACCTCAACAATTTAGAAAAGAAAATCAATAAAAGGGCAATTTAAGAACGTAAAATTAAGGCTCTGACTACTTTTGAGAGCAAAGGACAAGAAAACCCATTTGTCAAGAAGAGCATTTAATGGTCATGGCAGTAAAAAAAATGTTGCGGGCATTATCGGCTCCCATACTTATATGTTAGGAAAAGTAATCGATAAGAATATGAACCACCTGAAAATTTTAATAAAATGAAGAAATTAATAACTAATTACACATTTTTAACACAATAATAAAGGTCAAGGACAACTTGATAAAAAATCAACCCATAATTCATTTTTAACATTCGACCAAACACTACTACAATTTTAAATACATTTTACACATATCTCTCAAATGATCCTACTATACTCAAAATACAATCTGGCCATAATTTAAAAAGTCAAAAAATTAAAAATTAAAAATCATAAAGTAGACTCTCAAACACCCCTATATACACTTATACACTAGAACCTTGAAACCACATTCTCTATATATACATTATACACTTGAACTGAACCAAAGTATAACCGATCCCTATACCTTCCTTTCATCTCTCTCTCTCTCTCTCTCTCTCTCTCTCTCTCTCTAACATGGTGTCAACTCACCTTGAACCCCTCGTAAGCGACATCAAACTATCATCGGTGGTTCCATCCATACCAACCGGAGACAACAAAATCCACGAACTCACAAACATAGACTTAGCCATGAAACTTCACTACATTAAAGGCCTCTATTTTTTCAACCAGAACTCCGTCCAAGGCATAGGTATCTACGACATGAAAAAATCCATGTTCCAGTTGCTCGACCGCTACGCCGCCGCCTCCGGCAGAATCCGGCGGTCGGAAAACGGCCGGCCGTTTGTCAAGTGTAACGATAGTGGCGTACGGATTGTTGAGGCCGATTGTTCCAAAATTACCCTTGAGGAATGGATGAAGGGTATGAAGGATGGGTGGGAGATTAATGAGCAGCTTTTTTACCCTCATGCCCTTGGTCCTGATCTGGGTTTTGCTCCACTTGTTTTCGTACAGGTAATTTTTTCCAGAACAAGTGTTTATTTATTTTTTTGCACTATTCTACTTTTATATCCTCTTGTAGTACATTTTTTAGCGCTAATACTAAAGAAACCGACGAGGCACACCAACTAGAGCCATCGACGGCCGCGCGGGGCTCACTCCGATCATCGGACGGCTGATTTTTTTTTTAAATTTTTTGAACAGCTCAGATCAACCGTCCGGTAGCCGGAATGAGCTCCGCGCGACCGTCATCCCTAGCACTCTCCTTTTTTTAGTGCATGCATTTTTCCGGGTGAAAAGACATTGACAACAATTCGTGAAAGGTCAGTTAATAAAGTGAGGATAGTTTATAGTTTCACGTGAATAAAGACAACAAATTAAATTGTTTAAGGACCTTTTTTTTTTTTTTGGGGTGTAGCATCATACCATGTTCATTTTGGGATTTTGGTTTTGGGAGTTTGGATAATGAGTAGAGAGAGATTAGATATAGAAATAAGATTAATAATTCGATTTTTTTTTATTAAGGGCCGTGCGCAGAGAGAAAATCCCTAATCTAAAATCCCAAAACGAATTGACATAGGGAATTGATATCACACTCTCTTTTTGTTATCCACGCTCACTTTTTTAGCAACAAAAATACTACATACACTCTCAATACTAAAAAGCAAAAAGAAAATGTAGATAACAAAAAAGAGAATGTGAATAGCAATTCCGAATGAAAAATCATGGGGAGAGGTATTTTGTGACTTTGGATTTTCATTTTATTGTGCAAATTTACATGGCAACTTGGCCCCGTTCCGCTTAGAAAAATAAGTCCTTATTTTTGAATTAAAAGTAATAATATTGTGAGAAAATGATCTGTCTCATAAAACGAAAAGAAAGTATTTAAAAAATAAGAACATTAGCGAAACGGGGATCATAGTCTTTTTCATCTACTCTTCGGGCTCGATCTAGTTCCATATTGTTTGTCATTTCTTTAATAATGGTGTCTTCATTTTTTTTTGTCATTCGTTAATACTAATGTACTCTATCTTAGAGAACTTGGGGAGTGAGATGAGTACTTACGGGAATCGAATTATGCTCATGTGCATGAGAGTATAATGGAGACACCAACTACACTTTACTCCACTCGCATAATCGTGCTTCATTGATGGAGTAAAAATATACTCCCTCCGTCCCTTTTTAAGTGTCCTGCTTCGTAACTCCAACTTATTAAAAATACATCATCATTATACCTTTCACATCAACTTTTTCCTCCACTTTTCTTATTTACCCATCATCATTACAGTTTTACTCACTAATTTTTTAAAATGGAATCTACTTTTAGGGACAAAATAGACAATGCACTAACTTTTACCCACTAACTTTACAAAATAGACACTTATTGAGGGACAACCCAAAATGAAATACTGAACTCTAAATAAGAGACGGAGGGAGTAGTGTACTTTCATGAATAACTTTTTCATTAAGCTAATTGAGATAGTATAACACTTCCAAGAATTTTAATCGAAATTATGCTATTTTATGGATCAGATTATTGCGAAAAATGAACAGAGAGCAAAAGTTCCAAGGAACTTTTTAGTATGAGATAGTATTATTTATTTATTTTCTCTTATAATATAGTAGGTTTTTCATTCCAAAGTTCTTTAAGACATTTATTACTATACTAGTCCTTTATTTTCTATCAGAGATCGTGTATCAAATCAAAGTCCCTTTAAAGAACTTTGATACGCATTTTAACTATTTTCGCAATTAACATCAAAAGATTTCGCAATATATATGTGTGCCATAAACATCTATTCGCGAGTAATCGTAGCATTCCGCTATGGTTCTTATTTTGTAAGTACTTATTTTTCATTTTACGAGACATGTCATTCTCTCAAATACATCACCTTTAATTCAGAAAATAAGTACTTATTTTCCTTGGCAGAACGGGGAGTCGGAAATCCGTGCATTATCAAACCCCCAAAAAATATATTTCTCTATATTGTTTTTTTTTACACCAGGTTAAACTAGTCAATGAGTACTTTAATTTGTTGTAAAAAAAAAGAAAATAATATATAGAAATATTTTTTTGGGGTTTGAAAATGCACGAATTCTTGTAAGGGACATTTAAAATGGGACGGAAGGAGTACATTATTTAAGATACGTTACTATTTCTAGAACTTTATTTATTGTCTCAACGGTCAGCATTTTTAATATCCCCTAAAAGTATGGTGGTTTGAATTTTTCCATGGACGGGACCATCACAGGCTTCCGTGCCTATGGCACTACGCATCCCGGTTGGAAGGGGATGACAGTTGTGTGATTTAGGTGAAAATCATGGGCACTTAACCGGAAAGTGGGAGGATGCACTACAGCCTTTGGATCAAATGAATTTAAGCCGTTCCAACAATTTGTCCCCACACCCTTCTGTTTTATAATAGAGATGGAGAAAAATTTATTCACGGAGGAGCTGTGAATAAATTTTATGGCGCTCGATCTCGCTCGTCCTAAAGTATTTCAGACGATCCGGATTAAAAATAATTTATTACCGTTAATAGATTGTTTTTAATCCGAATCGTTCAAAACACTTTTGAACAGCTGAGACTGCGCGGAACCGTGAATAACTTATTCTCAGCTCTGCCGTGAATAAATTTCTCTCATATTTATGTGGCTACAACTGTTTGAACATCTCATTAAAAATTGCGGTCTATTTGCCCTTTTGATAAACCTCTCCCAAGGGATTATTAATACTGTGTTTGGTAACCAAAAATGGGTTGGAATTATTAATCCTTAGGACTAGCAAGGTGGGTATTAGGGGGGATTGGGAAGGGCCTCCCCCACTTGTTATTATCAATCCAATCCCCTCCTTGCCAATGCACAAATACGAAAATAGCTTTCACCAATCTCATCTCCTTATCAATCCTATCCCATGTGAAGGGCAACAACGGAAGTGTATACTATCAATCCAATCCTATCCCATGTGAAACAAACATGATATTAATAATCTCATCATCTAATCTCATCTCAAACAAACAAACATACTCATCACCAATCCAATCTCCTTACCAATCCTTTCTCATTACCAATCTCAATCATAATCTCATCTCATTACGAATCTCAACTATCTATCACTGTTATCAAACGAGGCTTAGAGTATTTGTTCTTTAAGCACTCGTTTACCTTTCGTACAGTGTGTAGTTGGGCAGACCATATGCATATCTATTCACATGTCATGTTTTTGTGATCAGAGCGGGGATCAGGCTATAGTGAGGTGATTAATTTAGGAAAGACGAACTTGAAAATTATGTGGTATGATGGGGCAATATTCCGTGACAAAAGTGATGGAGTATCACACCTTGACTTTCATTGTTTGTGAAAAAAGGAGTTGAGAATGATTGAGACACATGGAATGCAGACATGTTTCGCTAAGCAAAAACTACTCTTTGTCCTTGTTCAAAATTTTTTTTTTGCTTTTGTTAGTTTTGCGCCAAATTTTTGTGGATTATTGAATCGGAAAAGTAAAATTTTTCCTAATATTTTTGGAAATATCCAAGATTGAGCAAAAAAAAAAACTAAATTTTTTGACTTTTTTTCTCTGAAAAGTGGATATTTTTCAAAATATTTGAGTAAAAAGTAAAAAATTTTGGGTTTTTCGATTCCTCTCGTCGAGACGAATCAATAATCCACAAAAATTTGGCGTAAAACTGATAAACTCGAAAAAAAATTGAATAAAGACAAAAAGTGCACCTTTTGCTTAGCGGGACTATATTTTCAATTTTCAAATAAAAATGTCATAGAAGCAGAGGACTAGTGAATGGGTCTCTTTGGCCAAATTTTATTTTGGGGGGGGTTTTCACGGTTTTTTTTGTTAATTTCCTAGTACAAAAGAATTAAATGTGATGTATTATAAGAGAATGACTTATCTCGTAAAGCAAAAAATGAGTATTTAAAAAATAAGGACCGTAGCGGAATGTGCCTTTTTAAAAGGTACAAATAATAAAATAGAAACTATAGACAAATTTTTAATATTAACAAAAAAGTTGTAGACTAGAACTTTTTGATTTTGTCATTGTTCAAATTTCTTTCGCGTTTGTTAGTTTTGCCATAAACTTCTAAGCATTATTGATTTGACTCAACGAGAAGAATAAAAAACATAAAAAAATTATGACTTTTACACATATTTTTAAAAACATCTAAGAAAAAAATTAAAAAATTAATTTTTAAAATTTTTTCATAGATATTTCCAAAAATACTTGTCGCTGGCCATAGTTTTCTCAAGAACTTGACTTTCTTTTGTCCCTTGGCAATTTCATTCCAGTTCACATGGTTCAAATGTGGAGGATTATCAGTGGGGCTCAGTTGGGCCCACGTCCTTGGGGACCCATTAGCAGCTTCAACATTCATCAACACGTGGGCCCGCATCATGGCAGGTCAAATGCCACCTCAGCCTCTCAAGTTGCCAAATAACACTAACACCGGAGAATGCCAATTCCCACCAAATTCCAATTCCGAGAAACCATTTTCCCTCAAAAGGGTCGACACTGTTGATGACTACTGGCTTGTTTCCAGTTCCTGTAAGATGGAAACACTTTCCTTCCATTTCACTGCAAGAAAACTTGACCAGATAGCCTCAAAAGCTTCGGGCCTAAACCAGTATTTTCATCTCCTCGCCGCGTTGACTTGGAAATCGCTAGCGAAAATAAGGGGAGAATCCGAACCGAGGGTTGTGACAATATGCAATAGCGATCCTCGCAACAAGGGAATTGAAGGCTCAAGCAATAGTCAGGTGATTGGCACGGTGGAAGTAAATTTCAAAGTTGCGGAAGCTGATTTGTCAGAGTTGGCCAAGTTGGTCGAGGAAAAAATGGTGGATGAGAGAAGTTTGATCGACGAATTTGTGGGGAGAGAAAACGGAAAATCAGACTTTATTTTATATGGATCCAACTTAACGTTCGTGAATTTGGAAGAGGCAGAGATTTACGGGTTGCGTATAAAAGGGCAAAAGCCTGTTTTCGCGAGTTATGGCGTTGGTGGTGCTGGCGACGAAGGGGAGGTTCTGGTGCTTCCGGCTCCAGTAAATGGCAAAGGAGGTGATTGCGGTGATGGAAGGGTGGTGACAGCGATCTTGCCGAAGGATCAAAATTTCCAGTTGAAGAATGAACTTAGAAATGACTGGGGTGTTTTTTGAAGTTGAAATGGAGGGCACCATTATTCCAAATGTCTGTGGATGTGACAATGTGGATGGTAGTTGTTTGATTCGAATGTGATTTTTATGAGTGCAATAAGATCAAGACTATGTCAATGTAGAGCATGGGCAATAAGTGCATACTTGTGTTTACGGCCGTATATAAGGGGCCGTATATAAGATGTCTTCGCGGCCAGAGATAACGGTGGCGCGCGAACAGGAGGGTGTCCTTACTAGTAGTACTAGATTTGTAGAGTACCATTTTCTGGTACTTTTACAGTAAATAATAGGAGCAATTCTATTTTTTGTAAACTTATTTTTCTTCTTCGTTTTGTGTGATTTGTTCGTCTTTTCTGAATTTTTGTTGGATTCGCGTTATATTTTTTAATTAATCATTAGTCTCAATGAGAGGAGTCTAAAAAGTACAAAATTATGACGAAAAGCAAAAACATTGCACTAAAAACGAAAAAAGTATCAAACACTTGTTTACAAAAATAAGTTTCAGCCTTATAAATTTACAAGAACGCAGCCTTAGACCAATCTAAAATTTCAAAGAGAGGGAGAGAGGGGACAGAGAAAGAGACCAATAATAACATCAGTTTAGCCTCATTAAAATTTGAAAACATTTTGACGCCGTTCGTTTAAAGGTTTTGGATTTTGGATTCTAATTATTATCCTACTTCTCTCCAATCATTACTCTTATTTTTCTTCATATTTCTCTCCAATCATTATCCATATTTTTAATCATTACTATATTTCTCTGTACACTCATTACTTATAAATCCAAATACAAAATTCCAAAACGAATGGGGTCTTTGTTTTCCGCCTCATTTGCAGAATTCTTTGATCTGCCATTGTAAGAAGATCAGCTTTCCACATGAACTCCATTGTCCAAAAAAACACAAAAGTAACTTGTTCAGCTAATTGTCTTTATTCAAAAAAAAATTGCATTTGTTAGTTTTTCGTCAATTTTTTGAAGATTATTGCTTCGTCATGACGAAAAGAATCTAAAAAGTAAAAAACTATGAGCAAAATTCAATTTTTTTTAAAATAAAGACGAAAAAATGGGCTTATTGGCTTATTTTTGTCTTTATTCAAAAAAATTGAGTTTCGGTCATAACTTTTTACTTTTTAGATTTCTCTTGTCATGATTAATCAATAATCCACAAAAATTTGACAAAAAATCAACAAATGCAAAAAAAATTCAAATAAGGACAAAAAATAATTCACAATGGCTTTTTTAGCCGAATAAGGAGAAGAAAAAAACATAGGTAATATTCAATTAGCCCAATCGCTAATCGAATGTGCCATTGTAAGAAGATCAGCTTTCCACATGAACTCCATTGTCCAAAAAAACACAAAATTAACTTGTTCAGCTAATTGTCTTTATTCAAAAAAAAATTGCATTTGTTAGTTTTTTGTCAATTTTTTGAAGATTATTGCTTCGTCATGACGAAAAGAATCTAAAAAGTAAAAAAACTACGATCAAAATCCATTTTTTTAATAAAGACGAAAAAATGGGCTTATTGGCTTATTTTTGTCTTTATTCAAAAAAATTGAGTTTCGGTCATAATTTTTTACTTTTTAAATTTCTCTTGTCATGATGAATCAATAATCCACAAAAATTTGACAAAAATTCAACAAATGCAAAAAAAATCAAATAAGGACAAAAAATAATCTACAATGGCTTTTTTAGCCAAACAAGGAGAAGAAAAAAACATAGGTAATATTCAATTAGCCCAATCGCTAGTCGGATGTGCCAAATATTTTGGGAGACAAGAGACTTATCCTCCACGATAAAGGGGAAAAAAAAAAAGCATAAACAAACTTTACCCTCTAAACTTGTAGGTTTGACCATTTAACACTCATCCCACTATGAAGTTTATCTGAACATTGTTTATTAATTAATAGCAGACTCTAAAAATTAGTTGAGGTGCGTGAAGTTAGCCCACACACCCAGTTATTAAAAAAAAAATGTTCAACGTACCAATAATCGAAAGATTCGAAAGAGAGTCCAAATATTTACAGCAATATATTTTTTGTTTATACTTCTATTTACAGCAATCATAAGATATTTTACAGTCATATTTACATCAAAGAATAAGCAAGCACACAACGCATCACACTTTCTCTTTTCTCTTTTCCTTTCCTTCTTTCTTTTTCATTTTTTAACTCTTTTTTTTTTTTGATAACCAAAAGGGTTGGAGGGGGCAACCAGCGTAGCAACTCCCCATGGGCGTGACCAAAGGGGCTCCATACCCGCCAGTGGAATGTCCGGTTCGAGCCATAGCTACCGTCCGGAAGGACGGGCCGTCACCACGGCACCACCTTAGTGCACAGTTGGCGAAAAGTCCCCCTCCCTGGTCCACAGACGGGTTAAAAATTAAGCCAATTGGCACCACCGGAAATTTGCACACATAAGTGTGTCTCCGGTGCCTCGAACCTGGGCCTGCGTTGGGGAGAGGTAGCGGCCCTCTATTTAACTCTAGAAAAGTATAGGAGATAATTCTAGAAAGATATTACAATCAGAACAATTCTGATTATCTCTCTTCATTTGGTAGCTAGAACCCCTTGTCCTTATATAGGCACGGATCATAACTTTTAGCCAAAGATCGCATGTCTATTCTTAATAGCCATATCTATTTATGCGATTCTAATAGTCACCCAGACTGCCAATAATTCTGATTCAAATTTTGAAAGATATAAGAGAGTCGAAATTTTTGTACAATTTACAGCATATACAATCATTCTAAACCACATAACTTCTGTAACTTAGCTATAAGCTTGGAGGGTTTTCCTTCCAGATATCAGTGTACAACAGGCCAACAGGCATTCGCAACCCGCTGATTGTCCTTGTAAATTAAAGAACTTGCAGCATCAAGTTTGAGACTTAGAGAATCGTCTACATCCTGAACTACAACACAACACAACAGAATGAGAACAAGATTGTTATATATTGGAGTATTACCATACAAAGAAAACAGAAGGGAAAATTTCAAAATACTCCCAACTTTTACTCTAAATTTCAATTAGACTCCCAACCTTTTAAAAAAATCAATTTTACTCCCAACGTCATCTTCCGTTAATCAAAATGCCCCCTTCTGTCCGAATGATTAACGGATTTCGTTAAAGGCTCCGTTAAATAGCGTATCGATCGAATTTTGATGATCCGAGCCGCTCAATGTGATCAGAACTTAATTTTAAGAGTACTCGCTAGAAATCAGCAAAAAAATGACCGAAAAGGTTATCATCTGAATAGTTTTTTACTGAACAGTTCAATAAAAAACTGCTTAGATGAAGCCCTTCCCGATCAATATTTTTTGCTAATTTCTCTCGGGTACCCTTAAAATCATGTTCTAAACACATTGAGCGGCTCGGATAATCAAAATTCGATTGAGAGAGGGGAGGTGCGGACCAAAGCAAAATCTGGACGTCCTGACTTGAACAAAATCCGGATTGGTCCGTACCTCCCATTTTCTGATCGAATTTTGATGATCTGAGCCGTTCAATGTGTTCAGAAAGTGATTTTAAAGGTACATGTGAGCAATTTTTTTTGCTGATTTCTCTCGAGTACCCTTAAAATCATGTTCTGAACACATTGAGCGGCTCGGATAATCAAAATTCGATTGAGAAAGGGGAGGTGCGGACCAAAGCAAAATCCGGACGTCCTGACTTGAACAAAATCCGGATCGGTCCGCACCTCCCATTTCCTGATCGAATTTTGATGATCTGAGGCGCTCAATGTGTTCAGAATGTGATTTTAAAAGTACACGCAAGAAATCAGCAAAAAAAATGACTGGGAAGGGCTTGATTTGAGCAGTTTTTTATTGAACTGTTTAATAAAAAACTATTCGAATGAAGTCCTTCCCGGTCATTATTTTTGCTGATTTCTCGCGAGTACTCTAAAATTCACGTTCTGAACACATTGAGCGGCTCAGATCATCGAAATTCGATCAATACGCTATTTAATGGAGCCTTTAACGAAATCCGTTAGTCATTCGGACGGAATGAGGCGTTTTGATTAACGGAAGATAACATTGGGAGTCTAATTGAAATTTAGAGTAGAGGTTGAGGGGTATTTTGAAAGTTTCCCAAAACTGAACAATATCATTGACTTATCATCCATGGTGATAAACGTACCACATAAGCCAGCCCCGATGAGTGTCGCTTCGTTGAGCACTTACTACAACAATCACAGGCTAGAGAATAAAGCAAGACGACGACGACCCTGAATTATCTGCTGGAAGCAGGAAGGGGTAGAGTTCAGTGCGAAGACAAAATTGTTCCAACTAAAAACTGTAGAAACAGTCAGATTCCTAGCTCGGATATAAGAAGATCATCGATCTCCTGTTAGATTATCCAGTTCTTTTGCTACCTATTGCTTAAATAGGATTTCGATGCCCCTATAGCAAAATATTTTTCTTGTTTCGATATAGATACTGTAATTAGTACTCCCTCCGTTCCAATTTTAGGGTCCACCTTTCCTTTTTTGGACGTTCCAAAATGAGTGTCCACTTTCAAAAGTTGACACCAAAAAAGCTCAAGCTTTCCCATTTTGCCCTTTCTTCTCCAAACTTAAATACTCATTAAATAATAATTTCAATGCAATAATTAGCCTTTCAAAAAAGCTGTCAATGCAATAATTAGGGGCAATATTGAAAACTAAAAATTCTGTCAATGCAATAATTAGCCTTTCTAAAATAGTTGAATTTCCGAAAAGGGATTCACAAATTGAAACGGATGGAGTATTTTGCTAGTAATTGAATCATACCCTGGTATCATAAGACACATTAGTTATTTCTGTTGCAATGTCCAGTATTATTGTCATGCGTTACGATCGGAATATGAACACTTCCGGTTGTGTATGAAATATTGGATTTGAATAGAGAATTGTGGAGGGAAAAAAGAAACAGAAAAAATATTGGAACTTTAATTTTTCATAACCTTTAATTACCTCTTCTCCTCCCTATAAGGCCCAATCCCTTCACTAATCCAATATCCAAACCAAGGACGGAACCAGAATTTTACCTTAGCAGTGGCGAAATGTATACTAAAAAAATCTAGTGGTGACAAAACTATATAAGTTGGGCATAATTTTTTTTTTACATATAATAATTGCATTTTCTAAAATTCTTGTCATGGCGGTCGCCGCCACTAGACCCCCCTGATCCCACCCTTGATCCAAACTCAATCTTCAAGCAGCAATGCACAGCATCCCCGTCATGCATAATCTCAGTCGTCCGTTTTAGCAATCAATGATCTAGATGTGTTTCAGCATTCCTGTCATGCAGTATTAAATATCAAATACATCTGGATCATTGATTATCGAAACGGACGACTGAAATTGAGCAGGCCCCCTGAGTTCGATTGGGACTTGTGGCTTTCCCAGTTATATATAAACTCGAAGATTGAGTTAGAAAATTTAATTGGTTCTATTTGGAACTCAGGGAAAAGAAAGGAAAATTAAAGAATTTTCTCTCCTATTGTTTGGTTAGAAGAAAGAGAAAATAAAATAAAATATTCAAATGTAATGAATAATAAATTTTTTATCATATTTTCTTCTCATTTTTCTTCCCTTTCTTTTCTTTTCCTTTCCATAGGTTCCAAACAAAGCCTTAACTCACTGCCATCAGTAGTAAAATCAACATCACCTTGGGTATGAAGTGGTCGGTACCTCGAGCGGAACGGCCACAAAGAAGCTGCGAATTGCCTCAACCTCAAGCACCTCCTCCGGTTCCTAGCTTCTTCTTCGCCGCGAGAAGAATCTTCAAAGCCGTCAACCCGAACTCCACCGCTCTGATCCATCGCGACCGGAAGCTCATGCCGACAAACGGGACAAGAGTTATGGAGCCTCAACCAAGGCACAATGCAATCGGAATGGTATATGTGTTTACAAGGCATCTCCCTTGCTTCCCCGCCAACTTTGAACTCCTCCTTACAAACTGGGCAACTCGAATCGTCACCCAGATGATCCGCCGTGATTTCTACCGTCGGCAGAGAATCTATAGCTGAATCAGGCGCGGGAGGAGGGCCTTGTCGGTCGTTCTGAGTCAGTTGCTCGATCAACTCGCTAAACCCTGGCCCCACGAAGTAGTCCCGAGGGTTAAGCCTCGGAGGTATTAGCCCTTCCGCTGGCGAATTTCGCCGTCCAACAGGTAAAGCGCCTGACGACGGCCTGAGGATAATCCAGCCGGAACGAGGGCGGGCGAGGATTCCACTCTCCGGTCCCCAGTGATCGCCGATGTCGTCCACGACCCGGTTCCGACTCCATGGCCAGTGACGGCCACGGCGGTTACTTGTCAAAAAATCACCAGCACCAGCAACATCATTGTCTGATCTGTTGCCAATCAGCCGGGGATCGAGCACGAGAGAGAGGGCTTCGAGTATTCGGGCTTCCGGGGAAGGATCGTACTGGGTGAAGTCGACGACGAAGAAGGGTCTGGCAATGTCGATCTCGCACAGGAATTGCCCGAAGCAGCGGGGACAGATGATTTCGGATGGGTTTTCCGACGAAATACGAACCGTCCGGTGACAATGGTAGCACCAGTATAGCGGGAAGTTTGAGTTGTTGGCGTTGGTTGCGTCGACACGAGGAGGAGGAAGAGGAGGGCTCGAAGACATCGATGATGGGTTGCAGAATACTTGACGAGGCAATGTCAAATCAGTTCTACTATATAGTAAGTTTTAAGGTAGAAAAAAGGATAGCTTTTTGGAGTCGAGAAAAGCGATTCTTCTCCTTCTTCCTTGGCAGGGAACGAATAAAGTGTGTGAGGTGCAAAAGGATTCTCCATTTCTAATTGAGACAAGCTTCTGCCAAGGGATTCCATTTCTAATTGACAAAGCTTCTGTAAAGTTTAACAGGTTTAGCCTCTTTAAAATTTGAAAACATTTTTGTTTTCGGCCTCATTTGCAGAATTCTTTGATCTGCCATTGTGTTCATTTATAATAAACACATTGTAAGAATGGCGCTTTGCGAATACAGAACTGTGGTCTTGTAGATTGCATCGGTGTTTCATGCCTATTGGTTTGGGCTCGGTTCCTGTTGGGTTCGTTGGCTGCCAAGTCGAAAGAAAGAAAACACAATAAAGTTTATTTGACAATATTCAATTAGCCCTATCGCTAGTACGATGTGCCAAATATTTTGGGAGACAAGAGACTTATCCTTAATTACAAGGAAAAAAACACATAAACATTATTTACCCTCCGAACTTGCAGGTTCGACTGTTTGACGCTCTTCCCGCAATGAAGTTTATCTGAACATTGATCATTAATTGCAGACTCCCCAATTTAATTGAGGTGCGTAAGCTAGCCCACACTCCTAGTTATAAGTAAAAAAAAATTCAACGTACCAATAATCAAAAGATTCGAAACAGAGTCCAAATATTTACAGCAATATATTTTCTGTTTATTTTCAATTCTATTTACAGCAATCATAAGATATTTTACAGTCATATATATACATCAAAGAATAAGCAAGCACACAACGCATCACACTTTATTTGTTCTTTTCTCTTTTCTCTTTTCCTATCCTTTTTTTTTTTCCTTTTTAAAATGTATTCTTTCTATTTTACAAAATTCACATTAGACCACTCTTTTTTCACTGCTGTTTCACCTCTCACAAAGTAATATCAGCTCAAACACCAATACAAGCGAATCCTCATCTACTAGCAATACTATAATAAATCCATCTTCTTTTTTTCGTTATCCTTGAGCCATATTTTGATTTCTTTTCTATTTGTTTTTTAATTTTTTTTCCAGTTGGAGGAAGCAAGAGCAGCGCGACGAAGAATTATGCGCAAGCATGAGCGTTCATAGATGTCAGCTGTTCCGGAGAGAGGAAAGCCATTGTTCCATGTACTTCTTGCTCTCTGCAAAGCAAGGAAAAACGCGAAAATGCTGCTATGAGTTGCAGAAACAATAAGGCATAAAAAGAAAAAGAAAAAGAAAACAAAAGCAAGAATCGAGATTATGTTTCATTTAAATGCATGCATGGACACCCAGCTCAGAGAAAGACTTTCCCCTGTATCAGCAAGAGAAAAATCCAATAGTACGACAAATTCGTTCTCCTATCGCGCAACCATACAACAAGAAAACCGAATTGAATCTTCAACATGATTTCAACAAGCATCGAGCAAAGTAACCACAAAAGAGCAGCTAGATGCCGTGTACCAAGTTCAAACCACAATCACATGTTAGCTCTCTTAAGTTACCAATTACATCCTAAAAATTTACAAAGTTAGGAAATAAACTCATCACGTACAACTCTGTCTCACACGTGGAGAAGCAAATACCCACAGATAGAGAGAAGAAGAATGCAAACGGAAAGACTTGAACCTGAACCTTTCCCAATATACCACAATAAGTTATCAATTGTCTTAAAAGCTTAGGCTGTTAGAAAATGAGCCCAACAAAACAATAAAAAGTAGAATTATATATATCAAGCTATTCTACATCCCCCCTTCTTCCTAAGTGGCCAACATCAGAAATACTGAAGTCATCTCACAAAACAATAAAAAGTATTAACGTCTTTTTTAAACCATGAAAGTTCGATAAAAAGATAGTGACGGCAACGTAGACAACAGTCAACTTGTTTTGAGTTCTAAACTGGAACTTCCAAGGGAGAATTCTCACACCCCACATCTCATAACCGAGCACGTGAGGAGGGGAAGTGGGAAAGGAAGGAAAGAGAGTGAAAAAGGCAACATGATGCAGAATAAAATACTAAATCGACTTTACTAGAACTAAAGTAAAGATAAAAACTCCCAAAAGAAAGATGTTAGTCTTGCAACGATTAAGAGTAGGAGAAACCACCTAAAAGGTTCACCGATATGGGACCAATCATTTGAACCATCACAAACAGCATGAAAGCTGAATTCTACAAAATCTGTTGCAACACAGTCCACTTTTGTTGTATCAAATCAATATATTGCTATGTTGTATCAAATCAGTATTACTGCTATTAATCTATGGCATTTGTGTCCTAAATGCTGTATGTCTGACACTGCTTTTGACATAATATGTGTATGGTTTTGTCTTGGGGAAGTTATCTTGGTTTCCCAGCAGCGGCGGATAGATATTAACCATTTATAGTCCCAAACAAGGCAAAGAGAATCACAGGAGGATAATTCATCGAATGGATGGAACTTGAGGAAAAGTTCTACTTGCTATTGGCTTCTACTCTTTTGGTTGGAAGTTTGTCAAAGTACACCTTCGAAAATCAAGGTCACCTTCTCATCTTCTAAGGATTATAGGAGATACTGACTAAGGTCAAACGTTACAACGTAAGGCTGTCATAAATCATTGGTAAACTTCACTAAAAGGAACAAGTACCCAAAATGAATTTTAGTTCGTGTAACATTATGCTGGATTGCTGGGTAATTAGACGGGAACCTCAAGCTACTAAAGGAGACGGAAAGCCCATCAAAGTTGGCATCATGAGGTGATCCATAGAGTATTATTTCCTATTAACTTAATTGTCTCATTAACTATCAGAGTTGACTGTATACACAAACAGACAAAGGTCACATATTTTGTATACGTATTATCATGATTTCTGAAACACTAAAGCATCCTTGCTAAGTTACATTATTGCTGAACATGAACATCACCATTTGTACGCAACTCAAACAACAGAGATGGACTACAAAGGACCTTAGTATGAGCGTTAAAAAAGAAACTGGGATTACGATTGAATATGTCTTTCTTTCTGAACTCAGAATTTATTTATGGGATCGTTTCCTTAGCTATCCCTTAACCAGTTACTGTTCACACATCCATAGGCAACATACACAAATACACATAGATGCACAATTCCATGAAGTTTTACCGCGGTAAGCATTTTTCTAAAGTTTCTAATTGCTGGAAATGACCTTCACATTATACAGAACTCAATCATTGGATATCGACATAAACAGAAACTCAAAGACAAATGATATGTTTTATGTTTGGACATCATAGAAATTAATATGAAGTAATCATTGATGTTTTTTATTTTTTTAAATCTATGTAGCATTACACAATTTCTTTCAGACTCTACCCTTTAGTCATATGAGTTAGCATTGCAAAGGGATTCCCCGAGAAAACATTAGCACTCTGCTGGGACACCAAAGTTCCGCAAAGCCTTTTACACTTGAAAATCCAACATATGGGTCTTGGAAACTTTACAATCAAACATATGAATCAAGCAAACACACACGACACAAAGATTTATGTGGTTCGCAAAGAAAAGCTGTCCACAACTCTCACCAGTTTCACTTTTCAAAATGTCCTGAATCAGAAATAATAGTTACAAAGAGGCAGCTAGGACTAGAACATTATATGCTGCTAGGGTTTCAACAATCACCAAAATTACCCACTGAATATTATTTGTGCTGCATTGCAGCATTGGGTTATATACCAAAAGCTTTATCTAGCTAGAATTCAACCTCCCTGATAAGCTTATTCGCATTGAAAGGTACAACACCAGGAACGGGGCAGATGTTCAGACTAATCTAGATCCTAATAGTTCACCCCAAGTTACCTCACATGAGAAATGGCGCTCTAACGATGGCAAATCTGGAAGGTTCTCCATACTAATCAGTTATGAAAGCAAAGTCTGGTCATATAATCAACAAATAGTGATTTGACAAATCCTACAAAGGGCAGGGTATCAACATAGTATACTCAAGCAAGCAATGGAAGTTCACCTCAAAACCAGAAATGGATTATCAAGTGACACCAACAAATAATAAAACAAAGGGTAATGAAGGCCGTACAACACATGAGCGCAAAATGAAGAAAGAGACTCTTACCCGTAGCATACATATCTGGGACATTTCCAATGGTGTCCAGAAAATTGTGCTTAAAATTTTCCTCCTTGTGCATGCGCCCACGACCATAGCAAGGTACCAACACGGCAAAACTATCATCTGGATCGTCATCACTCTGGAACTCTGAGCCATGGGGCTCCAACCATCCAATTGACCAATCCGAATCATCAGATTCAGACCCAGAAAGACAACCACCATCCAATGGTAGCACCACAACGTCATGTTCTTTGTCAATTTTCCTTTCTTCCCGGCTTTTCCATTTTTGCTTAACCCTTCTAGACGAGGAGGGTATCTGCCCTCCATTAAACAAGGGAAATTTCACGGTATCCAATTCCCACAAACCAGCATCAGATAAAGAATTTAGAGAAGACCCATTAGAGATTTTAGGCTCTTGATGCTTTCCGCCCCACATCCACCGAGAGAGACGGGTAAACGCCACGGTCATATCTATATTCCCAAACTGCTGCACTCACAACAGACCTCAAGGGATCGTGGATTCACAAAACAAATGCGGGGAGACAAATTTGAATGTTCTTATGGCCCAGAATTGAAAGCTCGGACCGGAGATTCAATGGGAAGTTTTTGCCTGCTGTGGATATCACTGGAAATTAGAGAAGTGGTCCATTGAACGAAGACATACAAAAACAAAGACAAATATACCAAATAGAGATTTAAGAAGACTTTTTCTACATCAGGAAGACTATTTCTCCTAATTTTTCTCGGCAATCAGACCGCCACATAGCGTATATATTTTGGGGCAAAAAGAAGTGCAATTTGACCCCAAAATTGACCAACAAAATTCTAGATTGTCGAAAGGTAGAACACGTATCTACCCAAAATAGATCTAAATTTTCAAATGCAATTGGGGCAACAATTTGACTAAATACTTGGAACTTGCAAGCACGAAGTCCAGCTACAAATGTATAATTCATTGATTCCGGTTGATTTTCACAGAAACCCATTATTCAAATCTCCAAAAAGAAACACCAAATTTTCCGGAAAATTTCACTAAACCGATCGAAGCTCAAGTTCTTTGACTTCTCCACATGTACATAAACATAACTAAGCAACTGAATCATCCTTGATTGTGCAAGAAAATTATGAAGGAATAGAACTAGTTCAATCGTTGTGCTACAGCTATGAAAACCTCTACGTTCTACCTTAAACTTCGAATCTACTAGAAGATTCAAAGCAAAAAAAAGAAGAGAAAAGAAAACAATAAATGGATATGCAGATGTAGTGCAGATAGATTTAGATACCTTTCAGCCAACGTGGAATCGAGGTATTGGGCAAATTAAAAATCTGGGGTGGAATTCGAACCCTGGTTTGTCTTTTCGTTTACAAGAAAATCGGTGTGGAGGGAGAGAGAGAGAGAGAGAGTTTCTTGTACGTTGGTACTGGCTTGTTTGTTCAATGAACCTTCTCTCTCAATACTAGGAGTAAAGAGAATTTTTTTCAGTATAGAAGGAAACAGAATTTAAAAATTGCAAAAACACGGGTAAGTACGCGTAGATGACACCTTAATCGCCTGCAATTAAGCGTGGTAAACAAGACAAGAGTTCTATTTAGACCCGATTTCTCGGCAGTTGGACAATAAAAAAGTTTTTAAGGTTGTATTTCAATTGTCCATCTCGTCAATAATGGATTAATGGTTTATGTTTTACGGAAATTCTTCCTGAATATGATTACTCAAATATTATCCCCTGCAATTAAGCGTGGTAAAAAAGACGAGTTCTATTTAGACTCCGATTTCTCAGCAGTTGAACAGTAAAAGCAAAAAAGTTTTAAAGGTTGTATTTCAATTGTCCATCTCATCAATAATGGATTAATGGTTCATGTTTTAGGGAAATTTTTCTTGAATATGATTACTCATATATTATCCCCTGCAATTAAGCGTGTGGTAAACAAGACAAGAGTTCTATTTACACCCGATTTCTCTGTAGTTGGACAGTAAAAAAGTTTTTTAAGGTTGTATTTCAATTGTCCATCTCGTCAATAATGGTTCATTTTTTACGGAAATTCTTCCCGAATATGATTACTCAGTTTGGATGACAGCAATCGAGAATCAGGAATGAGTATATTATTCTCAGGTAATGTGATTTATGGGTAATCTCATTCAAGTGTTTGTTTTAACACATGAATGTTAACTAGAAAAAAATCATATTCAAGCATTTGTTTAATTATTGAAAACATAAGAATGAAATGAAGTTTTAACCTAATTTTCTTTTGAAATTTCATCATTAGTTCTTCATAAACTACAATTTTGGAATATGGATTTCATGTAAAAAAAAGAGTGACAACTCATTACCCTACCCATGTGTATCAAACATCTTTGAGCAAATGCATATATCATCTCATTGCATTTAATTTTCTTTTGAAATTTCATCATTAGTTCTTCATAAACTACAATTTTGGAATATGGATTTCATGTAAAAAAAAAAAAAAGAGTGACAACTCATTACCTTACCCATGTGTGTCAAACATCTTTGAGCAAATGCATATATCATCTCATTGCATTTAATCATAAAGGGTTTTTTGTAATTTTTAAATTTTTTTTAATCTTCCAAAAAAATTGTGCTATTTTTAAGAAAAGATAAACAAAGTATGTACAATCTTTGATTTTTAATCCATCTAAAAAATCAATCGAGATTTCTAAATTAGTGTAGAATAATCAACAAAATTATACACGAAAGTGTTAATTCTAAACATATAAGACAATAAATTATACACACGCGTAAGATATTATTTTCTTTCAAAAAATTGACACACTTTTTAAAGAAGGACCAACAATACGGGACAAGAAGAGTACCTTTTCATGCTTATACAATAGGCCGCAAATAAATCAGATTTTGTTTGCATAAAGTACAAAAGAGTAGGTATAAAAATGACTCAGTCGGTAGATGGTTTGTTTATCATTGTATGTGATCAATGAAAAATATTCTTTCTTGTCAAAGGTTTCAGTCTTTCAACACGTGAATGTTTTCATCTAAAGCCGGTCATAGAAGACATCAAATAATTTTAATCTATGTTGCATTCACAAAATTTATCATTATAATGTTGGACCAGTTCAACTACGGACAATGGTTGCCGTCCGAAGGGAATGACTTGTTGAACACTGCCTTCACTTATTTTTGTTATTATAAGTGGTAGAAGAATACAAGAGATTCGAATTTTTGACCTTCTATTGATCAGATGCAAGAATTTGATCAATTGAGCTAGCCCAAGTGGGTTACTGTGTCCTCACTGATCAATTGAACTAGCCCAAGTTGATTACTGTGTCCTCATTTATGATAAGTTAAAACTGTGGGTGAGTTTCACTTACAAATGACAATGGCAATTTCGACTATTTTCGTGCATTACAAATAAGAATTAGGTTTCCAGAAGAAATTAAAATGCCCTTTGAATTTGGAGAAGTTCTTTGCCCAATGCTTTTCCAAAAGCTAAATTAAAAAGCATTAAATAAAAATTTATAATATATAGGCGGAATGTTTCAAATGAGGACCTCTTAAAATGAGGACTCCTCTTTTCCGATCGAATTTCAATGATCCAAGCTGCTTAGTGTGTTTAGAACGTGATTTTAAGGGTACATGCGAGAAATCTGCCAAAAAAATGACCAGGAAGTGCTTGATTTGAGCAGTTTTTTATTAAACTGTTCAACAAAAAACTGTTCGGATGAAGCCCTTCCCGGTCATTTTTTTTACTGATTTCTTGCGGGTACTCTTAAAATCACGTTCTGATCACATTGAGCGGCTCGGATCATCAAAATTCGATCGGAAAAAAGGGAGAAATGGAAAGATCCGCATTTTAACTAAAATGAGATGGTCTTCATTTTAACTCAAATGATTACTAAGGTAAATTCACTTTTGTGGGGGTTAACTGTGTGTCCATTATGAGGAAAAAGGTGTGTTAGCACTATGTAGTCCACAAAGGTTTGCCAGGGTGTGACTAGTGGTGCTTTTGCTGGCGAGGTTTGACTCAGAGTCGTCCATGAACACTTTTCATGAAACATGTCGGACAGTCCAA
This sequence comes from Rhododendron ferrugineum, assembly GCA_025642025.1. Taxonomy (NCBI): domain Eukaryota; kingdom Viridiplantae; phylum Streptophyta; class Magnoliopsida; order Ericales; family Ericaceae; genus Rhododendron; species Rhododendron ferrugineum. Next base: position 7,077,788 of record JAOTQK010000021.1, read on the forward strand.
ATTCACATTAATTCTCTTTGCTGGCTCCTTTTTCTTGGAAATACTGTATGTGGTATACTGGCTAGTCCAGATTCAGCAACTCTATCTTTTGAAAGTTCATGCGTGCATTTGCTATTATTACCTTCGGCTCAGGATTCATGCACCTAGTATCCTCCTCCTAAATAATAAGAACCATGATATGGCTTGCCATTTTTCAATTTGGGACGATTTTGCCCTTTAATTTCGTCCATTTTACCAATTGCCCAGTTCTATCTTCGTAATTACGGG
>JAOTQK010000021.1:7086300-7112572 GCA_025642025.1 Rhododendron ferrugineum
TTTTCTACCATGTAATTTGGATTGTCAAGCTTGACTAGTAACCTTGAATTTAATTTGCAGTTATGGGAATGAATTATCTTTTGGGGTATTATCTGTATTAATGTGAGGTATTGTTTATCAGAATTCTTAATACTTTATGTTGAAAATCGAGGGCGTGACAAGATCTATGGCCTGAAACTAATAATCCATTCATGTTACCACCTGATGTGAAAAAGAGAAGTGGCAGACCCCAAAAAGCTAGGAGGAGGGAGCCTGATGAGCCAGAAGATCCAACCAAATTAAGTAAGAGAATGGTTAAAATGAGATGCAGTGCATGTGGGACAGTGGGCCACGACAAAAGAGGGTGCAAACAAGGTGCATCTACCAGTGCAACCCCAACTCCAAATCCTGCATCTACCAGTGCAACCCCAAGCCCAAGCCCAAGCCCTACACCAATGGTTATCTAATTTTTCTTACAACTTAATTTAGTTTCTAACTGCAAATTCAAAATTTCTTTTCCAACTTTATTTGATCACTATTTTTGTTTATAACTGTAGGTGAGGATGAATGCAAGTGCAGCAAAAAATAGAAATGCAACCCCAACTCCATGCATTGCACCAATGAGGAGGAATGCAAGTGCAGCAACAAATAGAAATGCAACCCCAACTGCAAAGCAACCCCAACTCCAAACACTGCACCTATAAGGGCCAAGCTACCAATGGTAATGTGTTATTGTCCTTACTTTTATTTTAATTGTAGGTGAGGAAGAATGGAATTGAAGTTTATAACATTAATTAGTTTTAATTACAGGTGAGGAAGAATGCAACTCCAACTCCTCATGTGGGATCCCAGCAATCAAAGGCAACATCTTCCTTGACCATCAAAAGCTATGTCTCCAACAAAGGAAGCTCTGGGAGGAAAGTTAGCTCTGTCACCAACAGTAGGGCACTTAGCAATCAGAAAATGTAATATGTTAGTTTGGCAATCCACAAACTATGTTTGCTTTTTGGGACTTAAAGATTAATATGTTAGGTTTTAATTATTGTCTGCAAAGACTTTGAATATGGTTCCATGATGGTTTTTGTAAGTTGGATCCAGGCAGGCATATGTTTATGGTACAGGCAAGGATTTGGTCTTTGAATATGGATCCATGATGGTTTTTGTAAGTTGGATCCATGATGTTAGGCCCTATTTTTATTGTAAAGAATGGTAAAATGCAGTTAACTGGCTCTGTTTTTGTCCAGTAATGAAGTCTGTTGTTTCATGGTTTGTTTCCATGAATGTTTAAATGCATTAAGCCTTAGTGAAATGGTTTGTGAACTCTATTTTTTTTCCTGTTTCTGTTTGTAAGGTATGGATTGTGGTTTTATTTGTGTCCAGTAATTTCAATGTGCTTACATGGTGTTTGCCTGTTTTGTGTCCAGTTCTGTTTGTGTTCAGGGAGGAGAGCCCTTTATAAAAGAATAGAGAGGAGAGAGAAAGAGTAGGGAAAAGGCGGGAGTTTTTTCCTCCAATTGGTGTAACCACTGGATAGAGAGAAAAGTAAAGAAATTTCTCTCCAAAACGAAAGGGGATGGACAGATCTAACACTTTCCGTTTGTAACTTAACGGCAAAAGCTTAATTGTAAAGTTTTTGTATACTTTGGAGGTTTAATTGAAAATACATTAAGTTTGGAGGCCTATGGGACATTGGGGTGTAAGTTCAGAGGTTTTTTTGAATTTTTTCCTTAATCTTGATTGGACATCTATAGGTGTCGAAACGGAAAGAGTATTTTATAAACAATTCTCGAAAGAAAATTGATTTTTGCGCTTCACTTTTTACTGATGGCGCTCCATATATAACGTGAAGTTCCTAGTAACTTCATGAACAAAGTGGAGCACCATCAGTAAAAAGTGGAGCGCAAATATCAATTTCCTTCTCTAAACGAGAAGAGTATTTTATAAACAATTCTCAAAACAGAAAGAATATTTTATAAACTTGAGTTGTTTTGAAACCTGTCAATGTCCAATCGTGATAAAATTTTTCATAAATGCTCTTCTCAACAAATCCTGCAATATTTGTGGTTCAGATCAAAGATGATTCGGTCACATAGGTGTCTAACTTTTTAAAAAAAATTCATTTCAGTATTCAAGATCTTAAATTTTGAATGAAAATAAGAATATTAGATCAAATAGTTACAACAATCTTATTAATCTGATTTTTTACATGACCATTCAAAAAATTATTTTAAAATTATTAAACAATTTGGATTATTTATATGGAACTCCGATGTGAGCCCCACACAATTATTCGTAGACATGAAGTAAGTAAAAACCATCGAGGGTGGTAGCCAAGTGGGCAGGTGCCCCCTCATCCCCAGGCAAGGTCTCGGTTTCGAGCCTTGTCAAGTGGCAAGGGGGTGTAGGATAAAGCATTATACCCATTTGCACCTAAGTGGTGCTATGGTGACAGTCTGTCCTCTCGGACAGTAGCTATGGCTAAAACCGGACATTCCATAGCGGATATGGAGCCCTTATAATCACGTCCAATGGAATTATTACGCTGGTGGCCTCCTCCCACCTTTTTAATAATCAAAAGTAATAATAATAATAATAATAAATAAAGGGATAGACGGAGAGAGAGGGAGAGGGAGAGGAGCAAAGGCCTGTTTAATTTGGCCAAAACGACGACACCCAGCTCCCATGCTTTAATACAGAACCTTTCAATACGCTCGCCGTCGTCCCAGTCATGGAGTCACTGCTCAGCTCTTCTACTTCTTCTTCGTCCTTTCTTCGCCTTTTATACACGCCCACAAAGTACAATCTCAGCAGACCTCAACCTCTCCTACTCTCTCTCATCGCCCAACGGAGCAGACAGAGAGGACCCGCGGCGGTGTCGTGCGCCATGGGCCAGTCGAAGGAGGCGAAGCTGTGGGGAGGTCGGTTCGAAGAGAGCGTGACCGACGCCGTGGAGAGGTTCACGGAGTCCATCTCCTACGACAAGCAACTCTACAAGCATGATATCATGGGCAGCCGAGCCCACGCCTCTATGCTTGCTCACCAGGTCTATCTCTTTTCGGGGGGTTTCTAGGGTTTTATCTGAGGTTCTGTATTTTTTTTAATGTTCTTAGGGTTTTGATTTTACTCAATTGCGGAAAATTACTACTCCCTCCGTCCCCATTTTGTTTGCTCAGGTTTTCTTTTTGAGTTGTCCCAATTTGTTTGCAATTTGTGGAAATTTAAACACTTTCCAACCCACAAAATTTTAGTCAATAAAATGGGGAATTCCCGTAACGAGCAAACAAATTGTGACGGAGGGATTATAAGTTTTGGGGGATCTTACTTGTTGTGATGATCTTTGATTGAGTGAGTTTTAGTTATGGATTTGTGAAGAGGAGTGAAAACAACTTAAAAGCAAGTGAAAAACTTGTATTAAAATGCAATGTAGCCATTGTTTCGTTTATTAGGACAAAGCAATAAAAGCTCTTGGTATAGGAAGGTTTGGTTTTAATGCTAAATTTGTTTACTGAGGAAATGAAGGAATATAAAAAGGGATATTTTTGAGTTGTATGACTTCCAGCAATGTAAGTTAGTTTTAATGTATTATTCGTTCTCTTCGTACATTTACTTAAGAACGTGGATCAGTGGATGGACACAATATTTTACCTTTTGGGAGTGAATGCATATGTTGCCAATTGTTGTGGTGACGTACTTCCATAACGCAATATATTTTTACCCAATACACTCCAAAATGAAGTGTTTTCTTTTTCCAAGACTTTGGGGTGGTGAACGCCTAGAACTTAAATTTATCTATGACTATTACACCTGCAACCCAGTGTTTTTTTCAAAACTGTGTACTGGTGGTCGACTTCACCAGCAGGGCAGAGCCAAAAAGTATTGGTAGTGGGGTCAAATGCCTTGAATCTGACATGATTTTTGTGTAAAGTTATTTTGAGAAAGACGGGGGTTGCGTTCTGGGCCTCTGGCAAAAGTAGATGGCTGAGTTCTAAAAACTTTGTAGAAAGTGAATCTGGATAGAACTTTTATTGAATGATTTGGAGTAGAGATACACATACACATTCGGGTTTTTTCCATGCTTAGGAACCTGTCCATGGAACTATTGGTTTTTCTCAGTCATTCTTGTATTTCCGCAGAAAGAAAAGGTTAAGATTGATTGTTTATTTGGTTCTTTTTTTTTCTACATTTTCTCAAGAATGCATATGTAATTCTTCTTAGTTTTATTGAAGCGCGTTATACTTAGCTGATTTGTTGGTGCTCTGTAGGGCTTGATGAGCGACAGTGATAGGGATAGTATTCTACAAGGTCTGGACCAGATTGAAAAGCAAATTGAAGCAGGCGAGTTTGTGTGGAGGACTGATAGAGAGGATGTGCACATGAACATTGAAGCTGCACTTACAGATTTGATTGGTGAACCAGCAAAGAAACTTCATACGGCACGGAGTCGAAATGATCAAGTTTTGACTGATTTTCGATTGTGGTGTCGCGATGCTATTGATGCAATTCTTTCGTTTATTAAACGCCTTCAGGTTACATACTTCTTTTTCGTACTTGTTTTCATTAGTGGAGAATTTAGAGGGATAAATTTTGTGAAAATCAATCTTGGTTGGAAGATTTTGTGCAGCAGCGGAATACTATGAACAAAAACACTTCTTCTTGATTATGAACATTACACATTATTTGCTCACATACAACCAATTCATGGGTTCTCTCACACAACTCTCGGCGAACTCCGACACTTGGCACTCTCCAATGCACTCTTCGTCGTCTTCAAAGTGCACGTGCTCTCCCAAGCTAAGAAGCACTGACACTTTAAAGAAGGATATGTGTCCAAGTCCCACACGTGACACTTTTTGGACACTTATATAGAGTTCTCTGCTTTTCTTGAATACTCTAGTAGATTATGAAACCTCCTGACACCTTTAGGATTCTTGTCTATAATGAATGATTCTAGATGTATAAAGAGCCTATCGACTCTCAACACGATTATCCACTCAACACCATATTGTTCCATCCTAGAGGGTCATTATCATATGTAACGTACAATTTTAATGAGATTGTGATAAAATCTGTCATGTCGTTGGAATATATATGGCTGATATTGTGTTGAATGTTTTACCTTGTAAAGTTGATCATTCTTGCCCTACAGACAAAATTGAGAATTTGTATTTGTAATTACGAACTGGAAAGGAAAAGGAAGATGAATATCCGTACTTGTACGATTACTAAGCTTTTTCATGATCGCATAAGTTAATTTCTGGGAGATGATATCCTTTTCTTAATTTTTTTTCTTCTGTTTTTTTTTTTTTTCCTGTTTGGAATTTTCCCACTTACTAGGGATCTAATGCTTTGCAATCTGCAGGTCTCACTTGTGACGTTGGCCGAGAAAAATGAGGGCCTGATAGTTCCTGGTTATACACATATGCAGAGGGCACAACCTGTTCTACTGCAGCATCTTCTCTTAGCATATGTTGAGCAGGTTATAATTGGTTTCCTTATGAAGTTATCTTATTTACTATTGTGGCATGCTTTGTTTCCATGATTATATGTATGTTTGCTGTTTGCTCTGGAGCCTGGACATTATCTTATTCCCATTATTCCATGCTTGCACATAGGAGAACCATCCCAATCTTTTCTTTCGAATTTTATACACAAAGTATGCATGCATTAGAGAGTATGAACGCCAAAATGACGGTGAACTTGGATTTAATTTGTATGTACTCCTCTTTAAACTTCAGCCATCAACTTAGCTTTCAAGTTAAATGGACCAATAACTGCCTTAAGATCTTGACAACTTTAAATTATCATGATACAGTTGTTAAAAACAATAACCGACCAAACCAAGCCTCAAGTCCCAATCGTTTTTTAAAAACAATGAAAATTCATAGTTGCTTGCTACAGGAAATTTGGCTGATTGCATGTTAGTTCCAACTTATTCATTTTCGTGTAGCTTCTTTAATCCTAACTTTTGGCAACAATGTTTGTCCTGTAGCTGGAACGTGATGCTGGTCGTTTACTAGATTGCAGAGTTAGGCTAAATTTCTGCCCTCTAGGTGCTTGTGCATTGGCTGGAACTGGCCTTCCCATTGATAGATTTATGACTTCTAAAGCTTTGGGATTCACTGCTCCCTTGAGGAACAGGTACATACTGAAGCAGTTTTATTCCATTTATATTTCTGAATTAGTGAATTGTCAACTTTAAAATCTTGCTTTAGTTCCAATGGAAGTTTATTGACTTGGTGGTGCACTACAGTATGGAATATTTGATTTGATTCATGGTCCGTAAGGAGCCTATTGTAGATTCTCAATGTAATATTTCTCATTGGCCATCTATTCTAGTTTATTATCCTTGACTTAATTGCTGGCAAATTTTTTCGTACAACTCTTAAGGTCACCTGCTTCAACTTTCTATGGGGTTTGGGATGTGACGGATGTCCTCAATGCGCCCAATGGGGGGTGGAACCCATAAAGATAGCCAGGCTCCATTTCAACAAGTTCAACATGTTTTTTGGAGACCGCCCATATTATTCTATATTTCCTGTTATGTTTTCTCATGACATAATAACATCAGGAATTAAAGCTCTGATTAGCATTTGGAGATCGCCTGTGTGATTTTTTGGATTGTGCTTCGATGTACGAGTTAATAGATCATTCTTGAATTTTCTCTTGTTTATTGTTCTTATCAATTTGTTACCCTAGAAATTTACGACAGTCATCGTGTCCATTGATTGTGCGGTACCAAGGCATAAAGGAGCCCCAGCAGTCCAATATACTTATTGCTTACATTCGGCCAGTGTATTTGTTTGCATTTATTTCTTCTAGCTTCGTCTGATATTTGATGACATCACTTTTGGAATAGCATTGATGCAGTTTCAGATCGGGATTTTGTGTTGGAGTTTCTTTCTGCAAATTCCATCATAGCTATTCATCTGTCTCGGATTGGCGAAGAGTGGGTGATGTGGGCATCTGAAGAATTTGGATTTCTTACCCCTAGTGATTCAGTTTCAACAGGAAGTAGTATAATGCCTCAGAAGAAAAATCCAGATCCAATGGAACTCGTTCGTGGGAAGTCTGCAAGAGTTGTTGGAGACCTAGTTTCCCTTCTTGTGCTGTGCAAGGGACTTCCTCATGCTTATAATCGTGATTTACAGGTAGGATAGTTTTTTAACAAAGACAAGTGTTTTAACCACAACTGCTCATTATAGGCATGGGGTTTTAGTTGGATTTATTTGTGCTTAAAAAGACTTTTATCGCAGATCTAATGTCTTTCCACCTCACATAATGTGCAGGCATTCCTTTTTTTTATTATCATCAACCATACATCTTGTTTGGTGCTGTCACATGTCAGCTCACCGTCCTTAAATTTTTAAGGTCTCATTGATAGTTTCGTCTTAAGAGATTGATGTTTGAGTTTTTTTAAGCAGGAAGACAAGGAACCCGTATTTGACAGTGTCAAAACTATCATAGGAATGTTGGAAGTTTCAGCAGAGTTTGCACAGAACATTACCTTCAATCAGGAGAGAATAAAGAAAGCCTTGCCGGCTGGTCATCTTGATGCCACTACACTGGCAGATTATCTGGTGAAAAAGGCAAGTCATTACCCCTGGCTGGCTCATTGTTTTTACCTTCCAGGAGTACTTAATGCTTTCTTCCCTCCAATATAACTTCACCAATCAGTTCGGTGCCTTTGATTTCCCTGCATTAGAGAAACAAAAACATAAAAACCATGTCTAATTGTTTGCCGTGTTGTTTGGGCTGCAGGGAGTTCCTTTCAGGACCTCTCACGACATAGTTGGAAGGGCTGTTGGGTGTTGTGTTTCTAAAAACTGCCAGCTTCAGGATCTCAATCTTGATGAATTGAGAAGTATAAATCCAGTGTTTGAAAAGGATGTTTACGAGTTTCTTGGAGTAGAAAATTCAATCAAGAAATTCTGCTCATATGGTTCTACAGGTGCAGAATGTGTTGCTAGTCAACTTGAGTACTGGATTTTTAAGCTCAACATCGACAGAGTAGCAGTGGGGCAATAAAGGGGTTTTTACCCCTTAATGGAGTGCTTGCTATTAGGTGAAAATAAGATCCGCGAAAGTGTTGGAATAGCAAACGATACCAGAGAATAACCCCTGGACAGAGTTCAAGACACTAGAGCCTCGTCATTTTTCTCTGTTTATTGTGTCCTTTTTTTTTTTTTTGGTGCGCATATTTGTTTGTTTTCGTTGTAGGGCCTTTTCTGAGTCTTTGGTTGGAACTAGAGTCAGTATCTGGAATGAAAAATGAGCTGCTTTCAGCATTTTGATTCAGTGTCTGGCTCCTAATCATGCCATTATATTATGCCTATCATCATGTTTGGTTCCGCACATCTTTATGCTTGAACTGATCTTAATTTTGTTGGGGAAAAATATGAGAAAACATAAGAAAAGGGAATGAAGTGTTTTACGCAACTTATTTTTATTTTTAATTTTTTTCTAGGCGAGTGAAGAAAGGGTTTGTATCCCAAGAAAAGTCATTTTGTTCTGTTTAGTGAGTGAAAAGAAATGGATTTGCAGAGTTTCTATCGTCTTTCCGGATGACAAATGATACTTCACAATCAGTCAAGGCAATTGAGGTGGCAGGGTTTTGGAAATAAATTTTTATGGGGATGTTTTTCATGAGGATGCTGGGCTATCCAAGAAGATCAGAGCTACTGGAAGCTTTGGTTGCAGAATCTATTGCTGCTAGGGAAACAATCCGTTTTGCAAACAGGTTTTTTCACGAGGAAGTTGTTCTTGAAGGTGATTGATTCTATGGAAGTGTTTTAGGCTATCAGCCGTAATTCTTTGGCACCTTCTGAGCTGTTATAGTTAATATTAGGAATGCTTTTTTTCTGTCGATGAGTCTGATGTATGCAGAAAGTGGCCCCTAATTATGACTTATTCGAAGTTGCCACCAGTATGCGAATGATGGATAATTAATTTCGTGTTGGAGGAAATGCTGTGGATCTACCTCGTGGCTGGATAGATAAATGTTTGGATTTTTGCGATTGTTTTTTAAGAGGAGTTGCTGAATATCAAAAGAACCCCTTACAATAGTGAACTGTACCTCGTTTTCAAAAAAGAAAGAAATGTATATGTTGAAGTTATTATACCTCATTTTCGATCTCCATCCTCCCAACAAATCCAAGCTCCAAATATATCATTAAAGACAAATTGACGAAGTTTACTTCTGATGATGTCAAGATTAGTCGATTCAGATTTTATAATTATTCTACAACCATAAACACTTACATAAACATTTATACAAACCCACTCACATTTACATTGGGGCCCACACACACTACACCTCCAGTGTGTGTGAGCCCCACCAAAAGATGTGAGTGTGTAAAGTATTTGTGTATTTGTTTGTGGTTAAATAACGAGTAATTGCAGATTTTATCATGCATTACTAGTCAGCTGAAAGTAAGAAGAAAAACGTGGGTAACATTGACTGTGATAAGGAATTACTTCAGAAAAGGATTTAACTTCTCAATAAGAAGTTACAAAATGCAGCTCCTAAGTTTCTGTTCGAAGTCACAACACCCGACAACAGGTCGAAGATTATAAAAGATTCTAGTACAACTGCTAATGATTGAAATGGTATGCAAAAGGGACTTAAATTTCATTCAAAACAGCAATTAGTGCAAACGAGAGTAAATGGTTAGGTTCATATCATTGCAATACAGAAGCATAGAAACTTCAGTGCATATCTTTGAGTACAAAACAGTGGACTCATTGTTAGAACAAACTGCTGAGTACAATCATATTTAATCAACTAAATTACAGCACAATTACATTCTGCTAATCCAATGAAAAAACCCTGATCAATGGAGGATTGACCAATCCTCACCGTCAACAGTCCATCGCTTCCGTTAGATATCAGCATGAAAGTCCACCAAAAAAATACCAACTTAAAGGCCACGGTTCTCTTTCTCATCTGTCATTCTTTGTCGTCGTGGTGGACTTGTTGGAGCTGGAGCACCACTACCATCTTTATTTACAACAGAAACATCTGACTGCTCAGAATTCCTCTCTCTCAATAGGTTGCTATTTGGGGCGGCTGACCGCATAGCTCTAGGTAACTGTAACGGGATTTCTGCCTCAATGGCACTGCTCTCTGGTTTCTTGATGGCTTCAGTAATTTCAGGCTGAGGAGTTGGGGCTGCTACAGGAACAAGTTGAATCACAGATTTTCTCCATTTCTTTCTCTGGTTAGGTTTTGGTGCATTTGATTTTCCCTGTAGTGATTACATTACTTGGTCAGCCCAGTATAATGTACACTATAAATGCTAAAAAAGCTAAGAAATCCAACTAGGCATTGCTAATCCCGGGACTGGTATGGCAATGAGTTTTAGCATTCTCAAGTTCCTTTTCAAAACACTAAGAAAACAAGCTATTCACTTGGGCAGAGTTTGATTGACCAGATTACCAGTGAGGAGGATGTGCAATGTTATAGGATATGTAATGGTTGTGGCGGACTAACGGTGAGGAGATAAGTAGTACACTAGTACCACATCACCTAAAGAATTGTATTTTTAGGATTTGGTGTCCAACGGATATGTAATCCCTCCAGCATTTGTTTCAAAGGCTAGAAATGCACTCATATAGGATGTACCCGTGTTTAATCCAGCCAACTTAATTAGGCCCAAGAGAACATATTGGTGTTAGCGATAGCATTTTCGGTTGTGATTTTGGGTTATGGTGCATCCAAATTAGTGTCAGTGTGCTTGTGATAGCTCTTACTTCTGCTTTTCGGCAAAGAATAACTTTTCAAACTCCTTATAAGCTGCTTTTGGGAAATATTAAGTTTGATATCTTTGAATTCTGATTTTACTATGTACTCCATTGCATGAAATTTTCAGGATTTTGTAAAATCTTAAGTTTTGACAAACAACCCCATAATCCATTCAGCGAGAAAGCAGAAAATATTGTACCACGGTATTGCCGATGTCAGATAAAGGCTTCCTTCTTGGCTCATTCCCCTCATTTGCATCAACAAGCTTCTCAGCTAATGCACTCTGAAGTAGCTTTGCACCTTCTGAAGCAAGATTTTGGCTCCTCTCTGTTTCATCATTGCAATCACCCAGTTCTGAATGCGGCAAGTAATCCAAGGCGTTGGTTAGAGTAGCTTCTCTATTGCTGCATTTAGAGGATATACAGTTGCATGAGACCCCACAACTTCCTCCACCAGCTCGGCATTCACATCTCGTTGTCTTGCACAATGAGTATTTACTGCAGGTGCAACAAAGTCCAGAAGTAGTTTTCTGAGTTACAGCTGTCGTTCTTTCATCAGAAGCCTCGGTTTTCAAACTTTCAGAATCACTGATTTCTATTGGATGCAAAAGTGCTCCTATACGGCCATCAGTTTTAGAATTCCTTTTCCTAGCAATCCGCTTTTCAGTAGCTTCCCACTCGGTGTCATCATCATCATAAGTTGCATCGAGGTCAGAATGTTCAGATTCAGATGTGTCCATGTCGACCAATAACCGACTGTTATTCCCTGTGTTGCTAAAAACCATCGACCCCCGCAACCCCTAGGATCGAACAAGAACAAACCAGTTATCAGCAACAAAAATAAAACTGCTCCCAGTTATCATGTCAGGAAGGGAGTAGATTGTGTATGAACCTAACCTGGACATTAAAGGCACAAAATGGCTCACCTAAGATGCAAACCAACAACTTGTGCTAAATGTTACTAGGCTAAGCTTTACTATGGTCATCCCTTCTAACACACCAAATGATCTAATGTAACTGCAAACTACTTCTACTGTATGGAGTTGAAAATGCAATGGCTCCAATAGCTGGTGGTTGTAGCTGTATGTGTACAAGGAGTCAGGTGATACCTTGGGCCGCAAATCATACACATGTGCTTCCCCGGAATTCAGGTCAGAATTCCCCGATCTTGCTGTATTGTCCGTGGAGTGCTTCATCAAAGCTAATTTCTGCGACAAAATAATAAAGTAATGTTTTTAGTTCAAAATTTGAAAACATTAATGACTACGGCAGTGGAACTGTGAGATTAAAGCAAACAATGAGACTAAAACGTGCACTAACATGCATCTTCTCCTGCTGTAGAAGAGCGGCCTTTTGCATTTCTAATTGTCTAATCAAATTGACAATCTTTCCCTTCAACTCCCTTATTGCAGAATCTTTCTCCCTACAGTCCACTTCTTTACCCCGTAACTGGCACCTTCAGAAATCAGACAAGGGAGTTCAATGACAGAAAAGCAAAAACAAGAGACCGAACTTCCCTTTTGTGGCTTGTCTTTGTTAGCTAGGATGATAATTACCTGGAGGAAGACGCTAAGTTAAATAGAAAATTCATAATATTTTTTGCTTCAGCAAGAGACCGAACTTGGTTCCAACGGCCTCTACCACTAAAAGCCCGTTCACGCTCTTCTGCTTCTGACAAGTGTGATGCCATAGAAACAAGGGTGCTGGATGAAGTGGCAAGCATGTTTTCCAGTGCAAAAATCCTTGAGTTTCTTGCACCAGGAGACATTGTCTCGGGGCAGCCACTGCAAAAGTAAATTTAAGACAATATGTTTATGCAAAAATGTCCAAGCAATAATCTTGATGAGGAAGAAACAGAACCTCACAAGTTACACAGAAAGTGAGATTGGAAAAAAAAAAAAAAAAAAAGAGTTAGGACCTTAAATTTGTCTGCCGTAAGTTTTGTGCTTCTTCCTTCAGCTCTGCCACCTCCTTAGCCATTCTTGCTCTCCTGGAAACCAAAATCAAAATACCTCAATCAATTGCAATTGGAGTAGATTGAACTTACATAAAATATTACAAATCAATCAGTAGATTTATCATTCCAAACAACTGAAAAGTATCTAGATGATTCATGTAAAAAAACACTAAATAATGCGACTCACTCTTCCATTTGACGCTCATATTCGGAGCGCACTTCATGCACCCGTACTGTGATTTCGAGTTCATGCTCGATTGTCTGCATCAATGACTTCTCAACACAAAGAGGTCACAATTAGAACAAATTAGCTTAAGTTCCCAAGCATCAGTTTATAAGTACAGCCACACCAAACCCATCAAAGGTACACCACAATGACATCTTATCACATGCGAAGCATTCACTCATAAAAATAGACATGGAGGCAGTGGCTTATTATAGATACCTGAATTCCAGGACCGTTGCTATTTCCAGCTGCTATGCAAACCACAAAATATGTTAAAAAATTATGGATTGAAAAAACTCGAAGTAAACATGGAACATGGAGCAAAAATATCCTAACCAGATGTCTCACGCGATGAAGTCTTTCGAGATTCTAATAGCTCTTTTAGCCGTTTTGTAGCCATAGAAGCTTCTTCTGTCTTCCGTTGCAAAACCTGACACAAAAAACAGGAAAAAAATTTTGAAGGTTTAACTTTTAAACAAAGAACAATAGGGATGTTGCCCCATCATGAACTTACCATCTTTTGCCTCTGGTTCAAAGCAAGTAGCTTGTGCATCTCATACTCATTCCTTCTTCCTTCTTTCTTAAGCTGTTTACAAATGATATACATCCCACAGAAAGTTGATATCGGACAAATCCAGAAATTGAAACAAAACAAGCAGAACATAAACTAAGAGCAAACCAGATTTACAAATTATCAAGCACTTGCTGAAAAAATGTCAGGAATCTCCAAGAATTAAAGAAAATTTATAAAAGCACCTTATATAGTTTTCATAAGCCCTCACACAACTGCAAGTGCCATCTATGCCAAGAAATATTAGTGAATATGCCTTTGAGTTGGTCAAATTGTTACTGTCGCTTGAGGGAATTAAACTATGTTGCATGCAATCACCTCAACCATGGAACAGTCAACAGTGTCACAGAGAACCCCAACACTTATGGCAACTAGTCATTGCTCTGTTATTACGTTCTTTTGACTACCTAAATTTAGTTCTACGCTTGCAACTACACATACATATGCACATAGCCAATCAATAATCAAGAATGGTTTCTAAATATCAATCTGATCAGATGTATACAATACTCCTACTTTTGGAGATAAACGTAGGACATCTAGAAGAATAGCTATACCTGAAGAACTTCTTTTTCTCGCGATGCTTTCCACAATCTGAATTGCTCAGACTCTTGCTTTATTTTTTGTTGCAGTTGGACCTAAATAATTCACAATAGAATCAACAATGAGCATTGAGACGTGAGGCTTTCATGCAGCCACCTTGAGATGAAATGGGTACCTTTTGCGTCTTTATTCTATGAATCTCATCGTGTAGTCTTTTTGCTGCCTCGTCGCTTTTTTGTTTCTGTCTTAAGAGTTGAGCTTGAGCATCTTGTTTCTTTTTTAGCACTGCAACCTGCAAAGTGAAATTGTTATAGAGCAAGTAATACTAATAAGGCGATTAAACAAAAATGGAGGCCAACAGGTAATCCTGATAAGATGAGCAAACAAAATGAAGGTTCACCTGTGATTCAAGAACATTTAACTTCTGAAGATAATCCTCTTTCAGCTTTTGAGCACCTTCGTCAGAAGAAGATGACATATTTTCAAGATTGTACCTCAGTTCCTCAATCTCTTTCTGTTAGTTGACAACAAAAATAAGAAAACAACTAAAATATAATCTAGTCATTTATAACAAATAACAAATCCAGCACCAACCTGCAGAGCCCTTTTCTCATGCTCCAATTCATGAACCTTCTTCTCGTAATGTTGCTTAAGAACTGAGGGGTCAACACTTGCAACCCGCTTCATTTCAGCCTTCAGAAAAGGAAGAGGTTTTAAAACACATAAAAAGATTACAGCATGCAAAGAAATAAAGTAAACCGTAGTAGATGATGAATATTGGTTCCAGCCCAAGAGGATGACATGATCATAGCTGCAATCATAGCTTAGTTGAAGCATTGGTTTTACAACAATATACTCCTTCATGCATACTTCCAATTGCTTGATATCAGGTGCTATCTTTAGTCTTTACTGTTAGAATTCAAATTTGATTGCCAAAGCAACAAAGAGTGACAGAGTTGAAGAAAACAAGCTAACACCCCATCCAGATTACAAACTTCCAAAACTAACCTCACCTCAATTGAGTGCAGCAATGCATCTAGCTAGTGGCAACTCCAGGAATCTATGGAGAGGGGGTCGTTCACAAACTTACACATTAACATTTTCTCGGAAAATAACTTTTCCACTAGTAAACAAGGGAAATAATTCTAAGACTCTCCTATTCTATCAATATGATGATTTTTGTTTATTCATAAATGATTAATTATAGATTTCTAGCAAATCGCATATCAGAAATTAAATTAAACTTCTCGACTCTCAAGTAGAAGAAACCACAAGGATATATTAGTGCTGTCGTTTTTCAAAATGCAAGCAAGTGCAAAAAGATTTTCCCATCGGCATTCGGAAGCTTTCATGAATTGAAATCATTGAAAATCAAGAAGGAATATTTCCAGGAGACACATAATGGGAAGAAAATTATGTGTGCTTGTGCCAGGGCTGGGGTTAGATTCATTTTATATGTGCCATGTCTTGGCTAAGTAGTATTGATGCCAATGATAGTAGTAAGAAGCAAATTTTCATGGGGTCAGCTGACCCCACGAGTGTGTGTGTAGTGCCACTCTACATCTAGCAGGGAGGACAGGAGCCGTAACAGTTAACACATAAGTAAATTGTAAATTTATAAACTAAGGAATCAAGTTAGGTTGCTTAATAAGGCTTATAGTTTTCCCTCAATGCAGAGATACTTAATTGTCTGTCAACTTGCTTCAGTTACATCTTGTAATGAACATGGAACTACAAGACCACTAGCGAATCTAGTCGCCAATAGTAAATAACTGAAAGACGGGGAGCTACCAAGAAACACACAGAAGTTTTCAATCGAGAGAGAAAGTACTTATAGTCACTACTTACCTCCTTCTGTTCAAGTTTTTTGTCCAACTCCTTGAGCTCCATATCCAGTTTCTCCTGAAGAGAAGAATGTTCCAACTCTTTTACCTGGTCTTCGGCCTCACCTGCATGTATAAGCAGCGAGCTTCTAAAGATATACGCCTGGGGGGGGGGGGTGGAGGAGAATTTTTTTTGCCATAATCATATGTCTTCGACCAGAAATGCCATCAATGGGGACAATTACCTTAATGCAATATAGTATATACCAAGACCAAAAGTGAGTTCTAATCTTGGGTCCAATCAGCCAGTTTAAGGCACTAAGAAGTGGGAATGATAAAGAGCAGCTGCTGTCCAAGTCATGTACCATGCAAAATATGGGAAATTCATATGATTTAGACTTACCATTTATGTCGACGTCTTTTGTACCAGACCCAGATGAAAGCTCATGAAGATTCGTGAAATATGTATCTCTGGAGTGAAGCGCATCATCATCCAACTCAAGACAATCAACAACTTTTGAACCATTCAAGTTTTGCAAGCGTAACAGTTCCCCTTCTAATTCTTGAATTTTTGATACATATGACTTCACCAAATTAAAATCCTGAAGAGAAAGAAAAAAAAAGGGTTCTGAAACTTAGTTCGTCTAAATTCATTAGAATGTTGCAATCATATCTAAGAAATTACAAATATCCGTACAAACCTGATCTGAAGTAGAGTCAATCTCATCCCAAGATTTACCATTTCTGGCTGATTCGATTCTCATTATCAGTTTATCTTTTTCAACCTGTAGAAGCCCGGACATAAGGCATTTCATAGTGTCTTTAACAAAGTAAGACCGGTAAGGTTTAAAAGCTCATGAAACAACCTATACTACCCAAATGAGACAAACCTGAGCATCAAGAGCACGTTGCGCAAGATGTTCACAAGCAATTCGGCGCTCTTGAAGCTCCCCTCTTAGCTCTACATTGCTTGCTTCAAGCAAAGAGATCTTGTGCTTCAGAATCTGGAAAACAGATAAACAAATTTACATAACACTAAAACTGCCCCCTCTAATGCTAGCGGAAATAGAATCGGGTCTCTAGACCTGATGCATTCGGCTTTAATTTGGGGGCATGGTACCCCAGTATAACGTCCCTTGACTTCCTTGATTTTGGAGGTATAGGAGGTCACTAGTACAATGGTAAAACATTTCAAGAGAAGCCACTTTGTCCATCTGGGCGGACATGTGTACTGATTGTCTCAATCCTCTCCCGCCAAAACTCCCATCGATTGGGGAGGACATGGGTACTGACATATTGTTATTGCAACACTAAACCACAGAGCACATTCTGAAAGAAACTCAAGTTGATGCTATACCTGAAGCTCCTCAAAAGACCCACCGGAATCTCCACGAAGGAAAAGGAGCTCGGTCTGCAGTTGTTCAATTTGGCTTCGCATTCTTTGCATTTGAGCTGTCATTGGGTCACGGTTGATCTAGTAGTAGAAATAAAATGAGTTGTCGCTAAAAGTATATCATGCAAAAATTGTCCAAATGTAAAACAGCTTTAGGTACGGAAACTAACAATGGCTTTGTTCTGAATGTTGCGAGCACGATTTGCATACTTTAAAGTGTTTAAGGTCTCCTCAGTATTTGTGTCTGCAGGACTTACACAAGCTGCATTCGTAAACAAGTAAAGGAAAGAGGATACCAGACAATTAGAAAGCAAAACCAGAGATGTCTAAGGTGTTTTAAGTTAGGATACTAGCCAATTACTGTAAGAGACTACAGATTGGTCAGCATACCTATCATGACTGTTTTGCTGTTTCCTCCAAGGGAATCCTACAAAATCAAATGCCATATTTATTAACACAAATTTCTTCAACTTTAATGAATAAAAGCAGCATCAATTCCATTGCTAGGCAGACACAAATAATAGACTCAAGGCTTCAATGATACCTAAAATCATTACGATCCATTCCCAAAGCATGTCAAACAAATATGAAAGAAACAATTTATTCGAAGTGAAAAACCATCGATCCCACTTGAAACTTCATACTGTATGACTATATCCAGTCGTCACTTGAGACAAAAGAAGAATGACAACAAAGTATGTTTCTCAATCCTAAATGTTTCTCTGGTAATATTTTCAACTTCCTGTAATAGTAATGCATTTAGAAATCTAATCACCAACAAAAGCTTTCATCCTAATAAGACTTCTGTTTTTCAAGTACAGTTGTTAAGATTGTAATATTATTGGTAACATTTCAAATGAGTTAGTGTTTTTTGTCATCAATATATGCTAAAAGACTGTCACTGGACAAAGGAAAATCAATCAATCGGCCCTGAGAAAAGCCTAAGGGAACCACGTTTGTATGCATATCAATTGGTCACAGGATCAAAACAAATCTCTGGCCCACCTTTTGTTTGCACAACTCCAGAATCATGAAAAGTTCCAACAATTAGAGGGGCTCATTATCACATTAAAAGCCAACTATGTTTGCAGTATGCAGCAGAGGTGCTGAGTATAACGAGCACTTTAGCTTGATGATTCGTATGGTTTATGTATAATGCTACAGCTTGCATGGCCTAGCACTTTACTTCAAATATTGAACATTTCAATTTTCGCTATTTTTAGAGCAATATTTTTTGTTGCTTCGAGTGTGGATCCTATTTTTCATCATCCCCATTAAATTCCTTTCCTTTATTCAATGTTAGAATGTTGAAGGGATTTTCATCGATAAGGCAACAAGTACTGAAGTGATAGTATTAATTCCTAGGTTTAACAGTTAACACTGATGAGCAGGTAATAGCGTCAATAAATTCAACAGGAAATAATTTGTGGAACACTTTTTTCACATTATAGGCATGAAAAGGAAATTTTTTCAATTGCCTGTAACAGACGCGTTAACTTGCTATCACGATATGGAACATGGCCTCCTTCTTTCCGCTTCTTCTCGTCTCCCAAGGCACTAATCACATTACCAAGGGCCAGCAGTCCCTTATTGATATGAACACCTGGGATATAGTAACCAAAAAAAGATAAGTTTTTTAGCTATGCAATCAAGAATATCCAAAGACAACAATAGTACTACTTATCAAATACATGGCAGCCCAAGGCAATTGGACTGAATTGGTCTATATTGCTTCCAACACGATTCTCATAAAACTCATGGTACCAAATTTGATTTCCTATTGTTATCATAGTTTACTACCTTCGCGGAAACGCATCCCATCTGCTCCAGTTCGCTTTGCTCTTTCAGAACCAGCAAGATCCACTAAATGAAGTTTTGCACACAGAATATCATCTCCGCTATCATTATGAAAAGCTCCAGCAATTTTCTTTTGCTCCATGGATATTGTGAATATAGCATGTGAACGACTGCAAGATTACGTGAACATTGATGAGAACTAGTGCAAAAATACCATCTCATTGAAAGCAAAACAATTAAAGTCGAAGTACTAATGCCATAAACAAAAATATATTCAGTCTATCTAGTCAAGTATAAATGTGGACATAATAAAACTTACTTGAATCATAAGCACAAAAACACATGCTAATTGTACAGCTCATGTTATTGACTAGCCAGTTAAGTATGCACCATTTTTTGTCAGAGTATGCACCATTCATAACAATGAATAATTGTGTCAACTCAAACAAAATCATAAACAGATAAATAGAGAACGATAGCAAATATTGAAGTTTAAGTAATTGTTTGACCAATATTAACCAAAAAAAGGAAAAAAACAAATTAAGTTGTGCACTCGAGTTCAATTTAGGGCCACATAATTATAAGCAAAGCATGAGTAGAATTGAAGAGATAAAATGCATCACATGACAAAAACAATTCCTATGCTGCATGCAATAATGTTAACAAAAGCACCAAAGAATAGCTGCATTTGCATCCAACCAATACATTATGTACATTCTATAAATTGCAAACCTTGATTGACTGTTCATATTAGTGCTTCCAGTAGCACGAGATAATGCGCCACGCATAAGAAATGAAGCCATCTCCTCTTTTGTTCTGACCTCTGCCTCCGTCACACCAGCAAGTGTTATCCCCCCATTCACAGTCTCTCTGATTTGAATAGGAACTCTTGCGGGTCCTGCAGGCTTTGCTAGAGACACTCCATCACCTCGAGAAACAACTGGTGGGCTCTGATCCAGTAAATCAAATACCTCTTCCTTAAATATCTGCAATGCCACCAGTTCATTGAAAGAAAGTCAATGACCTATCCCACGGGATTAACAGAACTCAGTTCAGAAACGCAACAAAATTAGTTCGTGTACTTACCTCAATAAATGATATTCTGATTAGGAATTCAGTGGAATCTCTAGTTGCGTGTACTCGGGAAAATATAGTTTCCACCACCTTAGGAATGATTCCACCGTTGTGTTCTTGTCCATTGTAGTTTGTCCCCATTGTGTAGGTTTTCCCCGATCCAGTCTTACATTTCAAAAAACCACGTAAAACTCAGTGAGCTCATACTTTATTTAGCAAATTCCTACTTACAATATAAATGGAACAAAAGGAAGAAATGCAAAGTTCATGGACTCAAATTCGGGATTTTCCATCTCCACCATTACTCATTTCATCCAACCAAACTATAGAAGAGTTCATAGGCATCACAGGGCAGTAAACAGTCATTAAACTCATAAAACATCATAAGAAATCTGGATGAAAACCTGGCCATAAGCTAACACGGTGCCGTTGTAACCGTTAAATAGGGCATCAACGATGGGAGCAACACAATCATCATAAATACGAGAAGACGAGTGACCTGTGCTTCCAAATACATAGTCAAATGTGAACGCATGAGATCCTATCTGAACCTGTTTGAACAAAACCAATTCAACTCAATCAAAATTCAAGAAAATGTGCGATTAATCAGTTAAAATTTCGAACATTTATTTCATAGCCGGTAAACCAAGCCCAAATTTTTCCTTCTAAAATGGTTAACACCGTACCTGCGGTTCACCGGGGACAACTGTGATACAGTCAGTACAGCCAATCAGCAGCTCTGGCGTCACCAACGGTCTGATATTCACCGCTACTCTCACACATTGCGACGAGTCTTTCGTCTCACAATGTTCCATCTCCGAACACTCCCTAAATCCGACACAAAACCCTGATTTGATTGATAGAAAAGAAAAACTAAATGTATAAGAAAAATTAGGGCAATGTAGTACTAGATTCTCCAATGTTAAAATTGGATTTAATGAGCTTTTAATTCCTGACCTTTGGGTTCAGAACAGAAAAAGAAAACAAAAACACAAATGTTAAATATAACCAAAATCCGTGTCGATATATCTATGCATGTCTATGTGTGCGTGGGGTATTTCTAGGTCAAACGGAGAGTTTGCAGGGGATTGAGGAAAGGATGATAGATCTGATCGAAAGGAAATATATACATGAAATGCGTTGGCGATGGAATAGTGGGATTTGAAATTTTACCTGTGGAGGATGCTGAGGACGAAGCAACGGTAGAGAGAGAGAGAGAGAGAGAGAGAGAGAGAGAGACGAGGGATTTCGAATCAGAGAGAGAGAGAGAAGGAAACTCAAACAACGACGATGTGTATTGATGAAATAAATTGAATTGGAGCAAAGGCGCTGGGGTCCGAAATTCAAATAACGATGGGATGTGGCACGTGCAAAGCGTGTGACCATGAGAATTACCGTCAGCAATGTTTTTCGCATTACTTTTCTCAAAATGGCGTTTTTTATTTATTTTTAAAATGTTAGTACTATTAGAAGTTTTTTATTCTCTAACTTTTTCAATTTATCAGAAGAATGAAAGAAATATGATACAGAAACTTTAAAAAAATTAATGGAAACAAAAAAAAATAAAAAATTATTTAACTTATTATTGTGTAGTCTATATTTATGAAATTTTCAATTTATTTTGTCAAGACAAATCAAAAAAATTAAATAATCGATAAAAGATTACTACTACTCCATCATTTATGTGAAGCATAACACATCTCCAACCTTATCTTCAAATTTGTAAATGCTACATTTTCATGTTGATGAGCATCTCCAATGAGGAGTGAGCCGCAATAGTTTCTCTCTCTATAAATCCTAGAGAGAACCCTCTTCTTCCCCTTCCCCTCCTCCTCCTTCTCTCCTACCTAAATGGATGTCAAATGATTGAAACTCTCTTCAAGGGAGAAGATCTCCCACTCAACCCCATCAGTTTTGGAATCGGAGGGCCCAGATCTAGGTTTGTGACTCTTGGCTCCGATCAACTTTGGTGGCAGAATCTCGAGTTCTCAAAGACAATAGTCAAGGCATCATTGCGGTGACAACAGCGATAGGACTGGGCTTCAACTTAATGCAGATCATGATTTTTCCACTCAACGAGACGAGTAGATATGCGGGTTCCGACACCAAAGCTGGGTTTTTTCTATTGTATTTTGATTTTTGTTTTCTTGCATTGTATTAACTGGGCTTTTGTTTCATTTGTATTTGTTGAGTTATTAATATATGTTTATGTTCCCTAGAAGAAAAAAAAGAGCATCTCCAAACAAAGATGCCAAATTTGGCATGACATGTCAAGTGAATGAATTGATGGTTGAACCATCTCTTGCCAAAATTTCAATTGTGTAAGTATCATCTTTCATGTCAAATTTAACATGTACAAATGTAAGTCAATGTCAAAATTTTCTTTAATTACTTTTGCCTCCGAAACTTGTTAATTTTAGATAGACACATGATTAGAGTAAAAAAAAATATTAAACTAACAAGTTTAGCATATTATTTGGCGTGGATATTTTTTAAGATGCCAAAATGCCACGTAAGACTTTCAAAAAGTTCCACTACCAAGATTGGATATGCGAAATTCCATAATCCAAAGAATTTGACATTCAAAAACCACTCCCTCTGCAACTCAAGTGTCAATTTGTTATCTTATTAATTGATAGTAAAATTTTGAACGAAAATATCTCCTATAGACTTTCAAACTTTTTACAATTATATTTATTGTTGGCATCCATTTATTTGGCTTCAAATCTGGCATGTGCTAATTGCCAACAAGAGTTTGACTTCATTTTTTGACATCATGGTTGGAGCATTTTGTGACAATTAATTAATTAGGATTAATGGTTGAAGATTCTCATCACGCATTAGAGCATCTTTAGTAGTGTACTACGTACCAATTAGACCAAAGAAATTTGGGAACAACTCAACTAAACTTGGTGTTTCCAACGTTGGCTTCAAATAGTGATTCCACCGTGGCCGCATTCGTTATGTGTTTTGATATCGCTATTCATGAAAGAGTAATTCTATTTGAACTCAAGATCGAGGTTTCTCTCTAGCCCCACTTTCGTTCTACACTTGTTAACTTTTTAATAAATTCTCTGTGCACCCATCATCATCTTCTTCGTTTGCACATCCATTGCATTCCAATGCTGGAAATTCAAATACAGCCATAACCGTGCTTATAATCTTTTTATGTGTAGAGTGAATAATAGGCCTCCAAATGTTATATTTCAGCTCCAACAAAAGTCAAAGATGACAAGGAAAGAAAATTGCAAATCAAGCTCTCAGTTCTCGCACTCACGAATTGTAGTTGCTTGGGAGGTTTTTGAAAGACGCTTTCATGCACGCGTTTTTGCACCTGCACGCAAACCGGCGCACGTATTATGTGACTTAGGGTAGGGGGATGGTCCGGATGGATGGTGGAGGATCTATGGAGGTATTTGGCGGCAACAATTTCTTATGAGTTAGAGCCACGACAAATTCAATTTAGAGTTTGATGTCCTTAATACTAGTAATTGGTTAAGAGCATAATTGTACCGATAAATTTGATGGGGTGACCTTCTTTGGTTTGAATTTTGAGGGAGGTTTCTGCGGTTATGAGTGGGAGAGAGAGAGAGAAATGAAAGTAATATTCGAAAAAAAGATAACTTATTAAGAACTGTGTGTAGAACGAGAGATTGAGTTTTGAGACCCAAAGCGAACACAATTTCAAACAGAGTCACTCATATAGTCAAAACCTTGATGCTATACTGTTTATGTAGTGCCGTAAGAAAAGCCAATAATGTGGTAGTCTATTGTAGGACCTGTCTGTCATCTTTCAAATTTCAGTATTTGGGCCGATGGGTTTGAATCCAACGGGCGGAATAGCCATTTGAAAATTAGTTATAATAACGGTCAAACCCTTTTTTACTAGCTACTATTGCTACCAACTAGTGTTGCCCGTTATACAACTCATCATAAAGATTCACAACGGCGGAGGACAGAAATTTCCATAAAGGAGGATTTTGTGGGCCTTGTGTAAAACAACTCCCCCCCAACCACACCTGAAAAGTGCTCGGGAGGAATTTGGAAATCCTATGAAACCCGCACTACAGGGGCGTAAGGCGGCCGATCCGATCGTCTATTTTGATGCTGACGGCTTGAATTTAATCTGAACTCCCATTGATCCGAACAGTCTATTGCTCATATTGAAATCCGAATCTTGGGGACCCCATATATTTTGATAATAGTTCCTTCAATTAATCCCATTTATCAAAACTAAAACAAAGGCAAGGCACCAGAGCCTGTCTCTGCACCCACTACCAAAACTAAACTACCAACCAAACAAAGGCAAGGCACCAGAGCCTGACCATGCATCTTTTTCTTTCTGGGCGGAAGTAAATCATAACTTTCCTACTTTCGAAATTTAAGGTTAATGGGTTTTTAAAGCAAAAGGAATGCAATCCTTTTCAGTTGGATTATGAAACATTCTTAACAAATACTGTAATTCCAATTTCTTCTTCTCTCTTTTTTGCCCTTAACAAATCCTAAGTCCAAATATAGCCTAAGAGTTAAATATGTCATAAATTTCAAACTCTCCTTGCCTTTTTATTTATTTTGGAAAGTCAACTCTCTTTGCCTTGTGAGTTCAAATCTATTTCAAACCAGCACGTCAGGTTTTTAGCATTTTTAATTAAGCTTGGGTGGACTGGTGGTGTTTAAGCGGAGGAAGTGGCTCATTGATTCGAATTTACTCATATTCGAATTCTAATGAGTTGTTAATCAGACTAAATTGATTCAATTGATCTTACACGATATCTATATATCCCGTAGACATGTAGAGTAAGGGTGCAACCCGACTACGCCCACCAACCAAAGGTGCACCGACTGTCACGCGGGACTCACTTCGGTCCTACAAATGATTCGAATCGTTCATAATTTAAAAGAAAATTTGAGTGCGCCCATAAAAAATCAGCTTAATAATAGCGCATTTGATTGTCGAATTATTTTTAAGAAGGATTAGATAAGATATTATTTGGAAAATATTTTTGACAGTTGGATGAGGGAGATAATCCAGGGAGGGGGACTAGCAAATTCCACCCCTCCCCCAGTATTAGTTAATCCTAAAGGCGGCAAATGAGCGGATTTTTGGGCGGATTGAAACGGGCCACGGGTTGAATATTGGAGGGTTGAATATAGGTCGATCGTGGGCAGGTTGAAACGGGTTGAGTCGAATATGGGTCAAGTCAAACTCAAACCCGACCCGACCCAACCAGTTTTCCTTCTTTCTTTATTATTATTATTATTATTATTATTTTTTTACCCTTCCCCGCTTCCTTCTTTCCCTTCTAAAAAAAGTTATAAGATGGAACACGTTGTCAAAAAAGTTATAGTCGATCAAATTTTGCTAAAAATGGTCCAGTTTTTTTGATTAATAGAAAAAAGACATGTCATTTTCCACAATAAAAATATTTAAACTAGTGGATAGCAAATTCAAGACACAAAAATAAGAGCATAAAATATATAAGGACTGAAAATGTGAGTGCGATGAGACTTAGGAGTGAGCTCTTACATAAGCTAGTAAAAAAAGATAAGAGTGCAATCTTGACTGAGACTCGGAAGCTTGCTCTCACCTAAGAAAAAAAAAATTATGCAAGTGCAATTTTGTTCAAATATGTTATATGAACCAAAAAGTTTTAAAAAAAGAGTGAAGATAAAAATCACTGATACCAAAGATTTCGAACCTTTTTCTTTTATAATATAAAAATGTTTACATAAGCGCTATTCTCGCTGAGTCTATTTACGTGGTGTCGAAACGAAACAGTGGTCAAATGAATTCAAGTTGTGCATCCAAGATACGGAGTACTTACGGACTATCAATTGTAAAACACTGAATCATTTTCCCAGCCCTATGTCTCGCACATGGTCCATACAACTGTACAAGGGGCCAGTAAAAGGGGGAATTGGATTGTAGTGGGAGACAGGAGAACGGATGGGCTTTTTAAGTTAGGACCCATTTCCAACCCATTATCAATTCATCTAAACCCATAAAACCGGGGGAAAATGACGGTCAATGACGTCTTTTGATAATTAATACTCGCCAATGACATTTTTAGCATAAACAAATATTCTTAGCTTGTCCTTGGCGGATATTAATTATCAAAACATGTCCTGGGCCGTCATTTTCCCTAAAATGGGAAAATGACAGATCGGA
>JAOTQK010000021.1:7112672-7127839 GCA_025642025.1 Rhododendron ferrugineum
GGCCGTCATTTTCCCTAAAATGGTAAAATGACGGCCCAGGACATGTTTTGATAATTAATACTTGTCAAGGACAAACTAAGAACATTTGTTTATGCTGAAAATGTCCTTTTACTGGGCCGTCATTTTCCCATTTAAATATGGGTGGGTTTGGGCTAATTAAAAATGGATGGATTTGGGTGAAACCATATTACTGGACCCAAATTGCCACCTCTAGTTAATCCCCCACGTGGATACGATTCCGCTAAGCAAAATAAATACTTATTTTTTGAATTAAAATTGATGTATTATGAGAGAATGACTTGTATTGTAAAGAGGAAAACAAGTACTTAAAAAA
The DNA here is from genome assembly GCA_025642025.1 of Rhododendron ferrugineum. Taxonomy (NCBI): domain Eukaryota; kingdom Viridiplantae; phylum Streptophyta; class Magnoliopsida; order Ericales; family Ericaceae; genus Rhododendron; species Rhododendron ferrugineum. The sequence continues at coordinate 7,113,007 of JAOTQK010000021.1, forward strand.
TAAGAACCTTTTAACGGAAAGAGGCCTAAATATACAAATAGTCCATCCTTATCCAATCCGGCCCTTAACAAGGGCCTTGCTATGAAAAAAGAAGGAACATGTGGGGCCACCCCTTAATCCCACCTCCTTTATCCTGGAATCAAACATGCCCAAGGCTCTAACCTGAGAGAAGCCCACCTCCTTCATCCTGGAATCAAACATGCCCAAGGCTCTAACCTGAGAGACGACTACAACTCTCTTTACTGGGTGTGAAACTCTGGTTCAAGTCTTACTACTGCAAGATGTAGCTTTCCATTACAATGCTCCCCTATTGCTTGGATAAATAGAATGAAATAACATCTACTCAAAGGGATAGACATGCCAACATTTGGGATGACGTTTAACATCTCAAAGAGACTATTTAATCCACAAGAAATATTCTGTCAGGAAGAGACAATTTAATCCGGGTAAGTGAACATCTGGTAGACAAAATGAGGAAGCATATATTCCCATCTTACCGGGTGTATCAGGAACAAACGAGTAGAGCAGCAAATCCTTAAAACCATGAAAGTAATCTTCACAAGCTCGTGTTCATACCGATTAAGCTTGACACATGCAATCGCGCGCTGGATACGTGTATATAGACTGTTTCTCCTTTCTTAACCTGATTTGCCCTTGTCTATTCTTATGCCCATACTTCACCGACTGCTGAAACTGTGCCCACTCCATGCTCTTATTCATAAAGAGATTGCCCAACAGTGCCATGTTTGGTCTAATGGTCTTCACGTTCTTGTAAGCTCGATATCCCAACTGAAATAATACAAGAAAGATGGAAAAAATACTGAGATTATGTAAAATCTGAGTGAAAAAAATTTACTTGGTTTGTACTGCATGGTATACACATAATTCAGTTGACTTGCACGATATAGCATAGCATCAGAATTATTCTTGGCATCCTAGCACAACAGTGGGCAAACCAAAACAAGATTCAGTTACCATAGGGTTGGACACTTAAATTGAAGCTGCCTACCCAAAATCCAATGACTAAGGCTGTGTTTGGATCATGTAGTTGTCAAGAGATCTAACGGAAAATCTCTCGACAACTATTTCCTCATCTTCTCCTTCACCTTTTCCTTTCCTTATATACGAACCTTCCACAAATCCATGATTCAAACACAATATACAGATTTTACATATTCTGCAGATTAGCAGAACAAATCAGACTTCGTATAATTTAATTGGGTGCTCACCATTGCATTGTGCATATTGCCTGGAGAAGCTGAGATGAAGATATCACTCTGCATGCTCACGTAATAATCAACAGCAGCTAATAAGGAAGCCTTTCCTTCAACCTGGGATCTCTCGTCTGTGGCAGCAAGACTTTTCTTATCCTCCATTAGTGGAAACAATTTGCGTAGAGTAGAGATCCTTGCTTCTCCACCATAAACCTGAACAAAATATTTTTTTTTTTTGTTTCTGTTCTCAAGCTGTTTCTGAAAATTTCCATTTTGAATAATAAGGCTATGTTACATGCACTAGGATGAGGACGCATGTCCATGCACCAGACCTTCCTAAGCTAGAATTTTAGGAAATGGGATATGTGTCTAAAGTCAGGTACGGGTTCGCAAACATGTCTTGAGCACTTATTGTAGTATCCTAAATTGTCAAATATTTATAATATGTAGTGAGTAATAGAGAACTGTACTCAAAATAAATTGGATAACAGAAAAATATGAATTTCTATCTCGCTTTTGTGACAGGTTGTAAATGTTTTTTTTGGGTAAGATGGTTGTAAATGTTTATATCAGCTAATGTGAACTGTTCATCATCGTGACAAAAAGAGAGGATTGAAATGTCTAAATGGGGAACGGGTGGCCGACATATCACACCCTTGCCCAGGCGTCAGGTGTTCAAGACAAATACTTGCACACGTTTCAAAAAGTACATGTAACACAGCCAGGAGGTTCGAGGAAAACCACACATTTCCTTGTGAAGATCCTAAGAATGAGACAAACATTAGTTATGTACCGTGGAAGTATATGACAAACCTTATGGGAAGCAAGATAAAGGCTGGTACTGTTGTTGAAGCCCAAAGCTGCCAACAAGAGTCCAATCTCTTCAGGAGTCAATGGGCAACGACCCTGATTTCTCAACTCCTCATCAGTGAACTGAGAATTGAGGACTCTTCCCTGCCAAAGCACCTGGCGGTATTTCGCAAGAGCCAATTTTTCAGCTTTACCCCCACCGAAATCACAAGCTGAATGAGCAGCCATATCCTGTTCAAGGACAAGTTCGTAAAACACAGTTTGAAAAACTGCTAATTAAATCCATCCCCCAACACTACCCAGTAGGGGTGTTTGGATCTTGGATTTGAGGAGGGATTTGCGTACGAGAAAAGAGAGATTCTACTTCATCATCTCCTGATAAAGCAGAGTCCCTCTACTTTTCTTTCCATCCACAGATTCAAGAACCATAAACATTCGTAGACACACATGAAAGGAAAGAGGAAAAAGGCCGATACTGAGTCACTTAGACACAGAAATACACACCGGCGTCCTTCTGAAAGTACCCCATTAAAATTGCAATGGACAACAGGTAATGAATATTGGCTACAGCAGGACATCAAAATAGTGGTTTCAGCTCACTAAGTAAGACTGGAAGACCCTAGAAAGTTTCTCATCAACTTCTGTAGTTGCCAACTGCAGCATTGTTACATTGTTGCATCCCATGTGGTGCCTACTGATCTACAGCAGACTTCATAGATTTCGGTAACTGAAGATATATTACCAGGAGCTGAAGTTACTAGAGCTCATGCTTTCCAGTTCTTACCAAGCACTGGTAGCTACTAGCCTACTACTAAGGCCCAATATGCATCCCCATAGTGGTCCAGAGGTAACTAATCAGACAAAGACGACTTCAAAATACTAGCGGAGAAAGTCTACATAAGAAGAGATCATACCTTATCAAAACGAAGATGAAGAACCACAAACTTTCCAGCTCCTTGTTTGTTAAGGACATCTGATCTTTCATCGAGATGATTGTCCCCACTAACTCTTGCCTTACTAGGACTCCGGAGACGATTGATGAGGGCATCTCCCAGCAACCTGATATGGGGAACAAAAACTAGTGCTTGAAAGTTGACTCTGCAACGTAAGAGCTGGATGTCTGAAGGCAAGTTGTCAAAAGCCAAACGGTGCGAGAATGGAGCTATAGCAGCAATCCCATAACTGCAACAGTCAGAAACAGCTTTGAAAGTCAAATTAATCGTATCATATGCAGCATCTAACGTGTCAAGTTTTTCACAGGGCAGACCTAGAATCGAAAAGTTCGACATATGAAAAAAAAAGAGAGAGACAGTCGAAGAAATATAGTTGCAACTCAGAACCAGCTGAGCAGTAGATCAATCCAATTCAGAATTAGGATGTCAAAAACATGTGTTGAAGATAGTCTCTCTCACAGCCTTTAGACAGTTTATGTTTCTGATCGTGGACAGTAGTACTGTAGGACTTTGCATTGCACTTTCATATCGCATGTCCCACACACTACATCTAGTTCCTGGGGAGTTTCATCTTCATTTTTGAAATTTCCAGTTTCAGAAACAAAGAGCTTATTTTTTAAAATTAAAAAAGAAAGCAAGTCCTAAAAATTTGTCCTTTGAAGGATTTTTCAGTTCAATATGAAAACCAAATTGGTCTACAGAAGATAAATTTTGATACATGTGCATGACCAAGCAACATGCTATATGAACAGCAATATTATTCTTCGAAATAGAAATTTGAGGCTTGAACTTGAGTTGATATTGGGGGATTGCTCTGAAGCCTTTGGGGCCACCCTTGGCAATATAGTAAGTTCTCGTAATAATAATAATAAAATGATCTAATATAACAGTCTGGAAGTCCCCGAGAAGGGTTAAAATAGCAGTTCCTGCTCCTTGGGAAGTTAGGCTTATGAAATTGATTCAACAATTGTATATTGTTGTTTGTACATAGGAAATGAGACTCAATCCTTTTACTGAATCGGATTGAAGCTCTATTGTCATTGTTCGCTGGAATCGGAAAGTCTACATGCAAACTCGCATATTTCGTCTAATTGGTCTCTCTTCTTTGCATTCCACGAAAATTAGATCATCAGCTCCATGAGGTTGTACCCTTTAATAGGATGGACATCTCTGCTGAGCCAAAAAAGTAAATAAAACTTGACAGTTCAATTAAGCCAGAAGGAATATACTCCCTCCGTCCCATTTCGTTGGCTCATATTTCCTTTTTGAGCCGTCCCAAATTGTTTGCAACTTTCCAAAATTAGCATCCACAAAAGGCCAACCTTCTAATTCGACCCCTTTAGTTTTGAGTTGAAGGAAATACTAATGGAACTTATATAACTGTTGTAAAGGGTACAAATTTAAACACTTTCCAAAACAAAAACTTTGAGTCAATAAAAACTTGGAATTCCCGTAATGAGAAAACAAATTAGGACGAAGGGAGTATAAAGATGCACTTAGTGACCCAGGTAAGCAATCCACTGGACTCTTAAGCAATACAAATGTAATAACCAGATACCTTTCCAACACAGGCAAAATATTTTCCAGATACCAGTTAGCTGATGCATGCACAGGCGCTGTTTTAATTCTAGTGGCTCGTATCCCTGTAGCATAATATTCCCTGGTGCTCCAAGAATATTGGCTAGGAAGGTCTTTAATAATAGAAATTTCATCATTAAGAGCACTGATAAAGTGATCCACGTCAAATATTTCGGTGAATGAACTGCAGAAAATGAATGAGTTTTCATTAGTAGCCAACTTTTGCAGATTGATAACTTAATGCGGTAAGCAAAGACTGGCTTGAATCATACTATACCTTGAATCTTGCCAAACAGGGTTCACTTCCAAGTGTGGGATCACTAGTGTTGCATTCAAAATTTTAGCAACAGCAACTGCATCACATATCTTTCGAAAATGAACTAAAGTAAGCGACATATGCAGCACGATTTCAACAAATAAAAGATTGCAAAAACACTAGATTGTTAACAGAACACATAATCATTCTTGTGACTGATTCTTGCACAAAACAAATGCTACATGAAAACTTGCATACCCCCATTCTCTGTTGGTTCAGGCCTCCATCAAGGAACACTTGGATATACCCTTGAGATTTCTTTGGTAACTCTACATAGCACATATATGAGTCATGAGAAATTTTCATCGATGTGGAACCATGCCAATTCCAAAAAAACCTCACCTCAACTACATATAGACTATATAGTTAAACTATCAAGCAAATATCACAAAAGGCAATATATGAGCAGGTACAAGTTTGAAGGCACTCACGAGGCCTGTTTGTAGATTGAACACAGGGTTTCCATCCTTGGTTGGCCAAGGGAGACCAAAGGTCAGACATTTGTTGGTCAGACTAAAAGGAAAAAGGAAGAATAATCCAAATTTAGCACAAATGTTGATAAAGTCTAGGATCTGGAACAACTCACTGAATAGAAAACCAGATACTTAGCACCTACTCACAGTTTGTCGATTTAAAGCACCCAGTAGGAGACGCAAGTGTCTAGGCTTTGGAGCATTCCATTCCTACCATGCAACAGTTCCTTCGTTATATAAACAAAAGGCAAAGAGTAAGACCTTGTTTTATAACACAGGTAAAGCACTTAAATCTGAATACACTCGGTTGTTATTATACAATGAAGTGCCTGGTAATGCACCTACCACTTACATTTGCAATACTGAAATGGGATTCTTTTGACAAGATTTAACTTGTCACCAAAAATTGAATATGGACGCTAAGTGGAAGACAGATTTCATTTTCTTTCCAGCTAACATCACTCTAAAAGGTTTCATAGTTTGCAACTTTGATAATCAAAATGTGTAAACACTAAAAAATAAGTACCATTGAAAGTTGGAAACACTTAATGCATATACCATCAAGGTTAGGGTGTACACTGTACACTTCGATACTTTGCCACAGTGCAAGCATTACTTCCAAAGTTGGAAGCTAATAGAACCTCAAGGATGCATTCATATAAAGTAACTACTCTATGGAGGCAACCCTAACTTCTCTCTTATCCTTTCTTGTGGGCAAATGAAGGTAGGGAATCAAGGTTGAACTTTATGACCATTGATAAACGGAATAATATAACAATGATCGTCTTCAAGGCGTGCGATGTTGAGAACACAAAATTTAACCCTTTATGGCTTTCTTTAACAGCTTAAGCTTTTAACTATGTTGGTTCATTAGTAGATCTTCAACCTATGGAAGCTCAATCGCAAATTGAAGAGAAAAAAGAAAAGTAAAAAAGCCTTGACATCTGACATCTTACCCAACATTGCCACATGTCATGAAACACAGTCTAGACTCATATAAGAAACCGCATCTCTGGGAATACCCTGAGGATCTGTCTCCTAATATGACTGTAGAAGATAGAGTCATTTGGTCCCTTAGTAGCTCTAGGGAATTCGCTGTTAAATGCACCTGGGAAACCAAAACTGAAGGGGCAGTGGTATCTTGGTATAAATTGGTTTGGTTTTTTAGTGGGTCGGATCGACAGCACATACCCGTTATATTCAGATGGGCCTGTTAGGCTGATGAAGTCCATTAACCAAGTAGCTAAAGCCCAGGAGACTGAAGGGCCATTCAGCCCGCATGGTATCACAAGCCTGACAAGGTGTTAGGCCAAAGCGCTTCAAGACAGGATGCCGAGCCACGGCATGACCAGGGGGCTTTGTTCAGCCAGGTCATACCTACCTACATGGCGCTCGACAATCGTCATGCATGACATCAAACCGCGAGGCTGTAATTAGTGACGTCACAAGAGGCACGAGCTAACTTGGAGGCTAAGGCAAGTGATTCCCTTTACAAGGTACAGTAAGAAGCTCTAAGAGGTACACCGTCACCATTCACACATAGCTCTGTACTTTCCTCTCCTTCAACTGAGACTTACTTAACCATTGGAGTTCCTCCTGGTCGACCTTGGCCTGTCAGGCACTAATGGAGGTTCTGTCTTGCAGATCCTAGAAGAGGGAGGTTCAGTCAATCCAGATCCACTCTCAGAGGTCCAGGAGGAGGTCCGGATGAGCACCACCCCACGGGTTTAAACATCATAATCCTAGCTGAGCATTCATCCAGTGGATGGCCTTTCAGGGAAGGCTGGCTACTGGGATAGGTTGTTAAATGGGGCATCACTGGGGTAGCAAATTGCATGCTCTGCAACAGTGCTGATGAGACTCATAGCCACTTATTTTATGGCTGTTCTTTTGCTGGTGATATTTGGACATCTGAGATCAATAGGTTTGGGTTTTCTACGAGAGCTATGCATTTGGAAGCTGAAATGGAGGGGTGCCTTTCAAATTGTAAATGGTATTCTATGATGATTTTATTTCATTTTTGGTACAATGAATGTTACATATAAATTGGCTTTTACTGCTGCTATATATCATGTCTAGAGACTAGAGAGAGAGAGAGAAACAGAAGGATATTCATTTCATTACAAATGGGCAAGGATATCTCTAGGCTGATCTGTGAAGATGTGAGAGCATGCTTGTGTGGTTGTAAGGAACACCACCCCCTCTCACGACAATATTAGGCTGCGTATGCTTGGGATTTGCCTAATGTTGTTATGAGACATTAACTGAGGTCTTGTGCTTAGGCAGTCCTACCGTGTTTCTGGTTTGTTGTTTGCCTAAGGACTGATTGTTCTTTTTAGCTTCTCCTGCATTGGGTCCAAGACGGTCCCCCTTGCCCTGGCTTCTTCTCGGTTGGTCATGTACCAAAAACAGAAAGAAAAAGAAACCACATCCATGTAACGTCAGGACCTCTTCGCTCAGTGCCAATTAGTTTTGAGTTAGACATAAAGTTTCCACATAGGCCAACGATAATTCTCTGGAATTAACTCCACAGATGTATATCAAGCACCATATGCACCTCGCAACTACAATTACACTCAAACCAAAAGTTACCTTGAGAATTAGGGTTCACCACAAAGTTTTACACAGAGAGAGAGAGAGAGAGACGTACGGAGAATAGGGAGGGCGAAGCGCGGCCCAAGGGAGTGAAGAGATTGGGGGAGAAAATAGGCAAGAGAAGCACCAAAAGACTCCCCAATGCAAGTCTGCGAGTCTGGCTGTTATGGCTGTCTGGCTTCATATCTTGTAGTACTTGCAAATGCATATATCATATATAAATAGACAGATACCAATTGTATGTTTTAGGTTCGTGAATCACATCCGACTGAGAAGGGATTGGATTTGGATCGATCGCCTTCTGGTTTTCTATCGAGGATTTATCGGAGAGTCTAATCTAACACAGAGAGTACAGAGTTGGAATGAAGGCGGCGAGACCTTTTCGCCATTTTTGGTCTAGGAGTTGAGTCATCAGTCCCGCTGAATAAGCCATACAAAAATGCTATAGGCACGTAGGTGTGTCAAACCTCGCCACGTCCCTTTTACATACATACGGATCCCACGACAGCTTGATCGGTTCATTTAGTTAATTTCTGTCAAATTTAACAAGATAAAGTTAAATGGGCCAAACTAAGGGTTTGATCGGTTCATTTAGTTAATTTCTGTCAAATTTGACAGGATAAAGTTAAATGGGCCAATCAAACTCTTACTGATATTCGAATGAGTTGATTTTTTTACACGACCCCTTAAAAATATGTTTTAAACAAATTGAACAGCTTCGGTTATTTGCATGGGGCTTCGATTAATTTTGTGTCAAATATTTTGTCCCTTAAACCAGCGCCTATATATTTTTTGGGTACAGAAACCGGCGGCTATATTTGTATGTATTTCAGGCTCCTGGGATAATTACAACATTTTAACAAAGAAAATAAAGAGCAACGCCGAAGTAGAGTGGTAGATCAGTGGTAAGCATAGCTTTCACCGAAGGAAAAGGTAATACTTAATAGATATTTCTCCCTTGTCGAAAATGTTGTTCCCTTTTTGAAACTTGTGTCATTTTTTCAATGGTGAAAAAAAGTACCTTGGTTTATATATAATTTATTAAATCTTTTGCACTAATTTAAAGATTTAAAATAGTTTTTTGAATTAGAACAAAAAATTAAAAATTATGCTCATAATTATTTTTTTTAAATACAGTAAAATTTCAAGAAATTAAGGATCGGCAAATTGGAACAAAGAAAACCATGTCTAGCTTTAAACCAAACCTCTTATTCGATTATGATAACAAAGTTGGAAATCATTCAGATCGATACATGACTCTAGAATTTACATTCACCATACAAAATTAGATACTAAATTTTATAGAAAGTTATGAAAAAACAGGGTTCCCTGATAATGAGCTAGTAAAAACTCCTAACAGTATAAATGCGTAATATTATCAGCAAAAACTACGCAAGCAATCAATCACACAACGCATAGATATACATGAAAAATCCCAGAATATGTAAAAACCACGGGAAGGAATAAAGTCACTATAATCATTGTGCAGGTACAGATATACCTATCAAAATGAAATCCTCACAGCATTCTAAGTACCACCTGGCGAGTCACACATACATTGCACCAAGTGATCTTGATTGCCAACGACCTTGAGTCCACAAGCACTCTAATACCCTTCCAGAAATCCACTGGAAGTTGAACAAACTAAATTGATTAGATGTTTGTTGAAACTTCTTGGAATTGTAATCTTTGCTCAAAGATCCTATGATCTCATGAATACTCCAAGAAACAAAGAACAAGATTTTCTCTAATGGAGTATTCCTTTGCCTCCAACGTTAGGTGTATGGCTGCTCTCGAAGGTGTGATGTATTTTGACCAAGCAGTTTATATAGCTGCCGCAAAAACCCCACAAGATAGACTCGAGTCCATCGTCAAGCCACTTCCAAACAGATTCGTGGGCTGGACACTGGCTAAACAGTGGCTCAAGCCAACTAAAATAAGCACTTAGGGTGTGTTTCAACCAATTAAAATAAGTACTTATTTTTTAAATTAAAGATATAAATTGTGAGAAAATAACATGTCTCGTAAAAAGTACTTAAAAAATAAGAACCTTAGTGAGAACTAAGCCCACTTCTAGCTTATTTTGAGGAAGCACAAACATATTGCATCTATTATCTATCAATCAATATCTTGTGTAAATGTGTTTATGGTTTTGCTATTGTCAGCCCACTGGGCTGACGATAAGCACACTGGAAGAAAAGAAAAATAAGTATTTCTGTGTATTTTTTATACCCTTTAATACACATTCACACACTCACTATCGTCAGCCCATTGGGCTGATTTTATAATTTTCCATGTGTTTAAGCCCTACAAGCTTCCAAACCTCACTCCAAATTTCTTAGATTTTTCATTTTCTTTTAATTTTTAAAATTGGGAGAGAGAATGAGAAGGAGAGGGAGGGAGGGAGGGAGGAAGAGAGAGAACACGTGTGAGAGAGAATTTTTTAAATTTTCGATCCAAACTCCATTCCTAATTTCTTAGAATTTTTTTTCTTTTAACTTTTTAAAATTGGGAGAGAGAATGAGAGGGAGAGAGAGAGAGAGAGAGAGAGAGAGAGAGAGAGAGAGAGAGATTTTAGGAAAATATGGGTCAATACTTTTTTTATTTGCTTTGTTTATCTTATAGTATGTTTTATATTTGCATATTAGTAATTTTTATTTTTTTTTGTCATTCGTTAATCCTAATCTATTTTATCCTATAAAATTTGGGGAGGAGGATGGATACTTACGAAAATCGAACCCTGCCCATGTGCATAAGAGTACAAGGAAGACACCAACTGCACTCTATTCCACTTGCACTACAATTTGAACACCACGAGGCTCCTAATATGAAACTTCATTTCTTATTCTATGTTTTTTTCTTAAATTATATTTTTCTGCCAACTATATCCATTTGATGCATGGAATCAAAAAAATTCATATTAATTTTTTCTTCTTAAGCTATATTTTCAATCAACTAGCGGAACGGAAAAAACACTAATGTAATTTTTTGTTCCGTGCATCGAACAAGTACAACGCTAGTTCATCATAAAAATAAGTACAAAAGATAATATTGGTCCAAAAATAGAAGAAAAATAACAGTAAACAAAATACAAAAGCCGCAAAAATAGTAACAGTAGTTAAAAACCCACAAGTCCACTCAAGGAGTGGATTTTGGAAGAACTAGATCTGCATTCAGCAAAAAGCACCAAGCCCACTGTCATCTTGCTGCCTCTGTTGCCACTATCGCTTCAGGCGGAACTCCACCGTTGCCTCCAGAAAGTCGTCGGATACCAGAACTCCAGATCCACCATAGATTGGTGGAGATCAACCCAAAAATAGAGGGAAAAGAAATCTAAACTCTTACTGGAAGGAGAGAAAGACGATCTCAACCAAAATCCACAAAACGAGAGAGAGGAGACACCGTTACCTCCGGCTTATTTATGTAGGAGTACCTTTATTAGTTTTCTCGCATACTAAAAATATCTACACTAACTATTTCTACTCCAACTCTTTAATAAGATTAAGGGTGTTACTAATGCCAAAACTATTTTTGTTTGTACTAAAATTATAATGCATAAAATCTTTGTACCATGTGCAGGGTACAAAGACTCTTATGCATTTGAATTTTGCTACAAACAAAAACAGTTTAGCCATTATCATTTTCCTAGGATTAATATCAACTTGTTATCCATGAGTAAACCCATAAACATCACAATATTTAAGTACAATTACACAACTGTCCGACCAACTACTCTAATATGTATTTAATGACTAATAAGTTAGCTCCCTTGGGGAGAGGGTATTTTTGGACTAAAAATTCACAAGAGGGCTTTGAGGATGATACAAATATGAAAGGATTTCCTTACACAAATCGAGGATATATATGCATCCCTTTTTCTCATCCTGCAACAAATATTCCACCATAAATTCTTGATCCAAACACGGCACAACAAAGTCAGTTGCCCATGGCAATCCGATACTAATTGTTTTAATTAGGTTAAACAAAAATTAACATGCAACCAAATATAATTAATTGATGCAGTTGTACCATCGATAGTTCCATTTATACAAGGGCATGCAAAGCTACCGAGGGCAAATCCGTCACAAAAGTAATCTCAAGCGTTGTACCATCGATAGTTCCATTTATACGAGGGCATGCAAAGCTACCAAGGGCAAATCCGTCACAAAAGAAATCTTACGCTGCTAATGGGATAATAAGCCGCTTATTCCTTATATATATACTGCATATACCTTCCATCTTCTCTCGATTCCATCTAGTTAAAAAGGTAGCCTGAAACAAAGTTGTAAACACACACAGAAATAAACAAATCATTCCAGATGAAAATTAAGCACAGCTTACCAAAGTAAATCTGCGCCGAAGTTCTGAATACTGGTCGATACATATCGAAAATTCTGGATGTACCGACATATTACCTAATATATCAGCCCATATATGATCATATTACCGATACTATATGGAGATCGATGATCCTAAGTCCTAACCTAAAAAGGTGATGAGAACGGGTGCACGACAAGTAATGTTTATTAAGCATTTCTTAAGCTACTTTAGAATGAAACAAGGGCAAAACCATCTAATTACCCATCTATCAGAATCGTCGAAAAATATGTTTGTTTGGTGCCATTTATTTACATTTTACAAGTACATCTTTTCGATAGTATTTACCAAAAAATAATAGTATGTTTTTTGATAGCAAAAACAAAAAAGTAAGAAAAAACTTATCATTAGTGTCTAATCATTTTCGTCTGAAAATAGTTAGTGTAAGATATGGATGCATGTCGCCAATTAAAAAACAAGATATGGATATATGTCTACCAGACAAATTTTCATTAAAATGATTAGATAAATGGGCATGAGAAAATTAACAAGTGTTTGTCCTTATTGAGGTCGCATTCATTTTTCCACCCACATTTATTTATCTATTTTTTTGGATAAGTACTGCAAGAAAATGCATAATTATTGATCAGTACTCCCGGTGTATACTCTCTCCCTTCACATAACATGTGGGGCCTATATGTTGGTTTTGCGTGGGCCTCATCACATGTTATGTGAAGTGAGGAAGTATATACCGGAAGTATTGAATAATTTTTCCAAGAAAATTTGTTGTTACCGTCTACTAACATGCTTACAATTAACACTTTGGTTTTAATTTGGTACTTTATGTGCTGTTAATTTTTTTTGGGGTCCTCATAGCATATGATCGTCGGAGTGAGGGGTGCCTCCTTCATACTTCGTAGCAATATCACGGGCTTAGGGTCCATTAATCTTTGTAATTTACTTTCAAAGATTAATAAAATCTTTTTTTTCTTGTTAAAAAAAATATGCTTATAATTAATAGCTCAATTAATTACCCTAGTTTTAAAGAAGTGTCGGAGCAATCATCCTCAGGAGGCGGAGCACCACTGCAGCTGCAGACATTAGTGACCGACTCCGACGACTGCCCTTCTTCTGGATTAACCAAATTGTCCGAATCTGTGGTGGCAACAGCGGTGAGAGGCCATTTTCCATCAGAAATCCTCACCACCTGCACTCGAAAAAATAGTGTTAATTAGGGGTGCTATAAAAACCGACGGACGGAAAAAATCCAAAAAAACTGACCGATCAGTTCGGTTTTTGGTCGGGATAAGGCCAATTTTTTCCGGATCGGATCGGACTGGACCGAACCGAATCACACCGAAATCGGTTCGGTCTCGGTTTCCTGGAATTCTCGCCGGACCAAACCGAACAACTCTATATTTTATATATTTTAATATTAAAAATATAAAATATTCATATAAACATATATATATATATATATATATATATTTTACATATATACACTTTAAATTAAATGAAAATTTTATATTTAGGACGGACCGAAATCCCCGACCGGACAAATTCCACCCCGAACCGAACCGAATTCAACTCCGGTCGAGATCAGTCCTGAAAATATTTGTACCAAACCGAATCGGTCTTCGAAAATTTCACCCATTCACCCCAAACCGAACCGAAATCACCCCTAGACTGTTAATCATTTCGGTCATGGCGTAAGCAGGGGCAGACTGAGGGGTGCAAACAGGGGTCTGGGTCGTCCCTGTACACCACTCAAATATTATCGCAATATTTTTACTACATTTTAGGTTTTGTTTGTAAAAATTATGGAGAAAGTAACCGTAAAATTGTGTTATTATTATACGAGGATGATATTTGGTTGTTAATTTACGAATACATGAAATTCAGTCTCCCCGCATCAGAAATTCTGCGTCCGCCACTAGCATAAGTATGAAAAGGAAAAATTACAGGAAAAAATCAATTACGTACTTTTTGCTTCAGCATCCGATTCTCTTCAACCAACTGATCACCCTGCATTTTTTCAGGTGGAAGTTCAGGCAAATGCGATCGTAAAATGCCTTGGAAATCTTGGATAAGTGTTTAAAAACATCCACAGCAAGCTCAATATATGTTATTGTTTTTGTTTGTTTTTTCGGTCTCAATTTTTCAGCAAAACAAATAAAACTTATTTGGTCTGCGATTTTCAAAACCCGTTTGCTGAAAATTATTAATGAACTATTGAACTCCAGTTTCGAGAAAACATTTAAAAAAGAGAGGGAAAGAGTACAATACACATTCCTAATTTGGGTATGTATCATATGCATCCCTCAAAATATTATGAATTATACAGAAAATGTTACAAATCGTATTGCTAAAAAGTTACGAATCATATAAAGATTACGAAATACACCAAAATGTTATGAATCATAATGAAAATGTTACGAATCGTACTGTTGAAAGGTTATGAATTCTAGAATAAAAGTTACGAAACACACTAAAATATTATGAAAGAGTACAATACACATTCCTAATTTGGGTATGTATCATATGCATCCCTCAAAATATTATGAATTATACAGAAAA
>JAOTQK010000021.1:7137695-7149175 GCA_025642025.1 Rhododendron ferrugineum
TAAAATGTGTTCGCGACTCCTTCCGCGACCAATAATTAATGGTAATGACGAATTATCATCGTACTAATATTTTTAACATGAGGGCTTTGACAACACATCCGCCCAGAAATCACATTACCTAATTGAGTGGGAATTCGATCCCTCCCTTATCTCATGGAAATCTTAGATTCCTGACTTAATCAATTAAAAAATGCAATATTGACTCTGATAAATTTCTAAAATAATTGATTCTAGTATAGGATTATTGAATTAATCCAAACATTGAAATTATTTCAGGTATTGTATTTCTAAGAATTTCATTCTCAGTAATCATATTTCTATTCCCAGTCAATAAAACTCTTAGGCTCAGTTTGGATGACTGGAATCTTCAGTAGGAATAAGAATGTGATTACTAGAAATCAAATTCTTAGGAATTTTGTTAAGTGGGAATAGAAATATGATTATTAGGAATGAAATTCCTAGGAATACAATACCTGAAATAATTTCATTATAGTGTTTGGATTAATTCAGTATTAATTATTTTGGAAATTTATCAAAGTCAATATTTTCTTTTTTTATTGATTGAGTCAAGAATCTAAGATTCTCATGGGGTAAGGGAGAGATCAGATTCTCACTCAATCTGGTAATGTAATTTCTGGTCGGATGTCTCGTCAGAAATCACAGTCTTATTCCTGTCTCTCCCAAACATGAAAATCCTGAGAGTGTGACATCACATTCATATTCATGTTCCTTCCAAACGTCAGAATTATGGAAGTATGGTTTCACATTCCCATTCCTCCTCAAGATTCCTACCATCCGAACTGAGCCCTAAGAATTTGATTCCTAGTAATCACATTCTTATTCCTACTGAAGATTTTGGTCATCCAAACCGAGCCTTCTAATTATCATATTCTTATTCCTACTCAAGAAAATTCGTAATCCTACTCAAGAAATTTTTTAAGAATTTGATTCATAGTAATCATATTTCTTTTCTTATTGAAGATTCTGGTCATCCAATTGTAGTTAAAATCTACTACTTAATGCTATACCGTTACCCAAAAAATGCTATACCGTAAATCGATGAGAAATAAATACATTAAACATAACAAGATTCTTGCAAAATAATTGGGTTTTTCGTAATCCAATCCAATTATGTACACAACAATCCAATCACAACACTATTCACAATCTCTCATATACATGTGGAACCCACACACACCCAAAAAAATATTATACCGCCAATTGATGAGAAATAAATGCATTCAACGTACACGCTGTCGTGTGAGTCCCACATGATAAATGCATTCAACGAACACGCGGTCGTGTGAGCCCCACATGTATGTGAGGGGTCATGGATGGTATTGTGGTTGAATTGTTGTGTGCCTAAATTTTTTGTTTTGGCAAGTTGTGAAAAAATAAAGATGTGAATCCCACAATTTTATTGCGAATTAAGGTGGTGTTCCGGTTTCTAAAAAAAGTAACTTTTAGAAAAATAAGGTAATTTCAAGCTCAAAAATCATATATTTACGCAAATAATTTTCCTACCAATATGAATCTTGTTTGATAGATCTCATTGAGATCTTTTATACGGTGCAAAAAAAAATTTTTTTTTTTTCATTTCCATTATATTTGAATTTAAAAATTAAAGAAAAAAAATTTTAAAAAAAAGAAGGAAAAGTGAAACACCCAACCCGACTTAAATTTTTGTAAAAAGTCAGACATTCACGTACTTTCCTTTCCTTCCAACTAGACGGCCTACTTGTACAGTATATAAAAAGAGAAAAGATGCCCTTGTTGTATCACCTCATATCATATCCGGACAATCAAACAACCCTTGGGAAAAAAGACATCATCCCCCACCCATTTTGTCCGGATAAACGGAAAAAAAAAAGAAAAAAGAGAAAGAAAAAAAAAAAGCATCTCAATTTCTCATCTCGGAAAAAATGGAGGAAAACTCGACCAACGTAGCCGAAGCCGAACGCCTCCTCCGAATCTCCGAGAAGCTCCTGCAGGGCCGGGACTTCAACGGGTCCAGGGACTTCGCGATCCTGGCCCAAGAGGCCGACCCGTTCCTCGACGGCACCGACCAGATCCTCGCCGTCGCCGACGTTTTGATCGTGTCGGAGAGGCGGATCAACAACCACCGCGACTGGTACGCCGTCCTCCAGCTCGATCGGTGCTCCGACGACGTCGATCTCATCAAGAAGCAGTACCGCCGGCTCGCCCTCCTCCTCCACCCCGACAAGAACAAATTCCCCTTCGCCGACGCCGCGTTCCGTCTCGTCGCCGATTCCTGGGCGGTCTTGTCGGACCCGCGAAGGAAATCGCTGTACGATAACGAGCTCAGCATGCTCGGAAAAGTCGATCTCGTCGGCTCGAGGAGAGACGGGGGATTTCAGCAGCAGAAGTTGCCGGTGAGACGTGGCGGCGGTAACGGCGGCGGGGGCGGAGACGACGACGACGACGACGTCGAGGAGGTGACGTCGTCGAGCTTCTGGACGGTTTGCCCGTACTGTTACAACCTGTACGAGTACGCTAGGGTTTACGAGGACTGTTGCCTGAGGTGTCAGAACTGCCAGAAGGCGTTTCACGGCGTCACGATCGCGACGTTACCGCCGCTGGTGGCGGGGAGGGAGGCGTACCACTGCTGCTGGAGCTTCTTCCCGGTGCCGTCCGCGATCGCGAATTCGCAGGGCGTGAAGAAGGCGGCCGTGACGGTCACCGATCGGCAGCCACAGCCGCAGCCGCGGTCGGTGTTTTCGAACACCGGGGCGGGCGGAATGAGTGGCGGCGGCAGTGATGGGTTTGTAGATTTTTCGCAGGGAAATGATCAGGCACAGAAGAAGAGGGGTAGGCCTAGGAAAAATGTACATCCTTGGTAGCTTTGTTAGAATTTCTAACAAGAGGGAGGAGATTGTTCAAGGGAATGGCTATGCATGTGTGAGGATATGAAGAGAGGGAGGAAAACAAAAACCCATTTTGGTAGGAGTTTTAGGAGACTGAAGCTGCTCAAATTTGGCATATAAGCTGAGGTATTGTAGTAGTAGTTGTTTGTAGAATTTGGTTTTCTTTTTTTTCTTTTATGTTTTTATTTATGCTGACCATGCTATAGGTGAGTGTAATTTTCAATGTGCAAGGATGTGATGTTGTTGGCTATTGAATCAGGTTGTAGTTTTGCTGAATTATGCTACATTCTTTGGATGTCAATGGAGAAAATTTTCTAGGTCATTGTCACCTATAGCACATTTAACAGAGTTTTAATCAGGTTGTACAACTTTCGTTTGCTGGAAATCATGTTGTACTGTTGTGGTGTTATAGATGAGTTGCTCAAGAAACAGGGATTACTCTTGTACTGTGCATGTGGTTATATTATTATCGATTGATGAACTTCATGAGTTGGGGTAATAGTTGCCAGCAATAGAGCATCTACACACTTGTGCATGCCATTTTGGCAATGCCATTGCCAAGAATCGGCTTGTTGTAGTGTCGTTTTACCGTTTCTTAGCGACTTTGTTCCATCTGTTCAATGCTACTACTCCTTTTTTTACTGTTGGGAAAGAAAACAAGGAAGATCAAGAGTCAAGACTACTGATGGTTATGTCGTCATTTTAACAAAGCCATTTGTCGAGTCAAATTTTGACATTAAAATGGCTTTGACAAGAATTTTCTCTACCAGTGGAGCTGCACTTTTGCTGATTTCTGCCAAATTTTGACAATGGCGAGGGATTTACCAATCCAATGTAGATATAGCTCTTAGATTTGTTGTATGTCTTATGTGTTAGGTTTCGGAAGCCTGTTTCAATCTTGATTTGTCTCTTTGCTAACTATGTTGGAGTTCACGGCAGGGGCTCGGGGCATCACCCTGAAACCTAGACAGCTGTATTACGGTAATTGGTAGTGTTAAACCCGAAAATGTACACGCATTTTGTATGCAACAGTCGATGTTCATCCGCTACATAGTGGAAATCGGTGTCAGTCGTGGATTTACCTAATTACACAATTGGGGAACCACATGAAAATCTTGGTGTCTTTCTTTTGTGTTCTTGCTTGATTTGCTTTTTGTGTGTTGGGTCGAATCCGCACGCAATGATCACTATCATCAGCAATCATACTGATGTAAACTTTTATTATCGTTCCCTTTGGAAAATCTCTTCTAGATGATTTTCCCCATATAGATAGATGAGTTGCTCGAAGAAGACTTCCTCCATACATTTTGTTGGATGGGAAGTAGCAAGCAGGAGGTTCATCTTTATGCCATATTGCTTTTAGTTGCATTGGTTTCTTTACCACATTCATGTTGTTAGATGTTGACTTCGGTACTGTGATGGTAACTAAACATGTCAAATGGCATTACATTCGGTACTTTGCAGTTTGCAACATAGTACATGCCCAAACATCAGGTTTACCTTGCGTTTTTTTTTTTTTTTTTTTGTATCGTCCCAAGTTTAAGTTGTTTCCCTTTTCTGCTGATCGGGACCAGCGAGTATTGGCTTTAGATGTTTTCAATCCCTAATGTTGTACACGTCATGTTTTAATTTTCTCCCATGCCCTTGAAATTTTATGCTCTGGACAAAGCCAACTTGCTCTGGACTGTTGCATTCCTGATTTAACCCAGAACTTCTATGTCAAGTCATTTTAAGTTTCTTTTTAAACTAGGTTTTGGTTCTTTATCTCCTTTGCACTTCCCTATGGTTGTTATCCGGGGAATGGACCACCAACAACTCAAGAGTGGGGTTATTATGCATGAAATTATTGTGGACTATGGTACTTGAGAAGTCAATTTGGGTATGACCCTGTGACATTCATTATTAATAGTACAGTACTAGTTTGGTGTACATAGCACAAGAGTCAGACTGCAGTGCTAGGGTCTTTGATAGGGCTTTAGATATTATTGGGTCTTTGATAGGGCTTTAGATATTCTTGGTGGTTAGGATCCTATTTAAGGGTATTTTAGATTCTTAGGCCTTTTTTTTTTTTAACAACTCAGGTGTCCCGTGTCTGGGCTAGTTTTCCCGCACATCGACTAATTCTGAGGGACCAAACACACCGCCCACTTACGGAGAGCCAAAACAAAGCTATGTATGGACTGGCTCCAAAAAAGTTGATAGCATGGATTCTTAGGCTTTTCGGACACTTCTAGCAGTTGTTTTTACCCACTACGTTTTCCATCATTCTAAGCTTTTTTTGTTTTTCATGTCTTGTCTTCTCCTAAGTTGTTTCCTTCCAATGTTACCTATGAAGCTCATTCCTTTGATCCAAGAACGAAATTAAAAGATTTTGTTAGACGAGGACCTAATAGCCTTGATTCTAACAAAAAATTTTGAGAGCAGAAAGTCGTATAAACAACTAGTCTGTATTACGGTAATTGGTAATGTAAACTCCTCGGCCTCCACTTTCCACATTCTTATGACTCGTTTGTTTGCGGTTAAAATTTTGGAAGGAATAATGGGATATATAATATGCAGACCTGGCCCGAATCAAGGTAGAGTTAAGTGGGGCCATTTCTACACCTGGGTTCATTTTTCTTGGAACGAACAGTCAAGAACAATGCGGATCAAAAAAAAAACAGTCAAGAACAATGAATTGAAATGGGTTCTCTACCTCTGGAAACATTTTTTTCTTTTTTCAAAGCGCAACTCTAATAATATGGCCTGGTTGAACTCGAATCGGCCGTCAACGGATCGACTGTCCCAGGTCGGCGTCTTCTCTGACGAACTCGAATCGGCCTGGCTGATCTGTTATGACTTGATTGTCTAGCCCTCCACTGCAACGTTTCCTGTGGCGAACTCGATGACCATCAGAGTGGTAGTTTCCGGCGCGGAATTAGTACAGCCTCAAAGTCTTATAAAAAAAATCAAGGCCGAGATAAGTTTTCGACACCTGAATATGTTTTCGGCGCCTCAAGCGTGTCTAGGCCTTGTTCGTTTAGTAATTTGGGTATTTTAGTTTTAGTAGTGGTGAAAAGAGAAATAAGATAATGAAGAGAGAAATAGGATAATGAAAGTGTATGTCATTTTTTTCCTAGAAAATAAAAAAAGAAGTGTAGATGTCAAAAAAAAGAGCGTAGAATTCAATTTCCTTAATGGAGACCACACACTCCTCTTTGCTTTCTCTCTCTTCCTCCCTGCTCTCATCATTATCAATAGCAAATTGCTTTCCCCCCTTGACAGTTGACACCACACAACCGACCCCACACTCGTTTCCCGGATTACTCCTCCTTAAAGTACCCCCACCCTTTAATTCCTTTCTATATTTAATTACTTTTATCTTATTTATTTAATTTCTATAAATACACCCGTTTTATATTAAAAAATATAGTTCAAAAATTAAATGCTCCAATTTTCAATTCAGTTGAACCGGGGTGAAGATCGTATTTTTTTGATCATTTTATTCTAAATGGTCATAATGAATTTTTTTGCTCTAAGACCATTCAATGAGCACCCTAAGACTCATTATTTAGTTTCAGGGCTCTCTTAGGGTGTCCATTGAAAGGTCTTGGAACAAAAAATTTATTATGACTATTTATGATGAAATGATCAGAAAAATAATATTTTTGCACCGGTTCAAACAGATTAAAAATTGAAACACTTATTTTCTTAACTATATTTTTCAATATATAAAGAAAAAAACACAATCGGATTCATTAGAGGCAATACTTACACCTCATGCTTGGAGTGTGAACAAAAGACAAGTATCAAAAATGTTGATTCATGTGCCAAGATAAGGCAGCGATCGGCTGGTCCAAAAATGTTGATTCGTGTGCCAAAAATGTTATTTCTGGAGGCTATAAAAGGACTTTGTGTTTCAACTATATTTTTTTACTATAAAATTGAAATACTTAATTTTTAACTATATTTTTTAATATATAAATGGTGTAAAAAATAAGTGTTTCAATTTTCAATCCGTTTGAGCCGGTGCAAAGATATTTTTTTTTATCATTTCATCATAAATGGTCATAGTAAATTTTTGACTCTAAGGCCTTTCAACGAGCACCCTAAGACTCCTTATTTAGTTTCAGAACTCTCTTATGGTGCCCATTGAAAGGCCTTAGAGCCAAAAATTTATTACGACCATTTAGGATGAAATGATCAGAAAAATAACATATTTGCACCGGTTCAAACGGATTGAAATTTGAAACACTTATTTTTTTAACTATATTTTTTAATATATAAAGGACAAAAAAACAGTCGGAAAAGGCAGCGATACAACTCGTGCTTACACCTAGAGTGTGAACAAAAGATAAGTATTAAAAACGTTAATTCGTGTGCCAAGATAAGGCAGCGATCGGATGGTCCAAAAATGTTGATTTATGTGCCAAAAATGTCATTTCTGGAGGCTATAAAAGGAGGATTTTGTGTTTCAAAAGGATATAAGAGTTTTGTGTACACAGATTCCACTAAAAAGTCATCTATTCCTCTTTCCCTTAGGCTTTCATCATAAACTGCTGTAAGAAAAGAAAAAAAAAAGAGTTTGGTTTTAGTTGGTCACAGGCTGCTATAAAAGGAGGACTCTTTTCCTTAAGCTTTCCTCACAGACTATGTGCACAAACTTTTAGCGAAAAATTCGGGGTGGAACAATGGATGACTACAACTTTTCAATTTCAGATAGTTAGTCATTTGAGCATCTCCCACAATAGTCGCGATTATAGACCCGAATTTATCACTGACCAGATTAGTTATTGCTGTTATTATTTTGCATATTCGTTATTTATTTGAAGGGAGCTGATAATACCAAAACCCATACTATTTTCCCTTTGTTTTTCGAAAACTCTTTGCAAGCAAATCTTAGAAATTCTAGTACACACTACTCTGTCTAATGGAAGGACCATATAAACAAATTGTCTTATTCAGTCCAATAAGCATAAGCTGGTATTAGTTTACAGAAAATGTTAACTAGTGAAAATATTCGTTTTTTAGCAAATCTTAGTAATTCGACCTCCATCGTACAACACAGAATATAGAGGTCGACCTGCAAGTAGAGATGAGCAAAGTACACGTCGCATACCTTCTTTTTCAGAAGCATCCACTTTAGGATCAAAGACTGCAACATCGCGAGTGAGAGGGAGAGGGAGAGGGAGACGTGGGAGGGGGTCGGGGGTTCGCAACACTCAATTTACAGTTCTACCCATCCCTGATCGCTACATTCAGCGATTACCTTAGGCTTATTAGCGTTATATTTTCCACACTATTGACGTCGAAGGTGATGGTCATTGTGGATTCAAGGCGATAGTTGCACAAATCGGGTATAGTGAAAATGATAGGAATCGAGTACGAGATGAGCTTATTCAAGAGATTCGACAAAATTATGATCTATACAGTGTGATTTATTCAGCATATGATTGGGCAAACCATCTACTATACTTATTGGATTGGTTCGAGCCTAGGGCACCAATGACACATTGGATGAAGGCTATGACTTTGGGAGTTGTCATCGCAACAAGGTACAACTTTGTACTGCATGCATTTGACGAGAATGTTTACGGTTGTTTTACTCACTTGCCATTGAGATCCCCTCCAGTTCCAGTCGAAGACCGCCGGGAAATTGCTATTGCTCGTGTTGACAATCACTTCGTGCAAGTTTTTTTAGAACCTCATTACACTGTACCACCTATCCCAATATGGTGACAAAAGCATGCATCGAACGAAGCTACATGATGGACTGCTAGTTATGGAACACGTATGCAATTGTGGTATAAAGTAATGGGTATAAGCGCGCCGGAAGTAGAATTTGGAGGAAATATTGATTAGAATGGGTATAAGCGCGCCGGAAGCAGAATTTGGAGGAAATATTGATTAGAATTTGTGTTTTTATGTATTTTCATCTTTTGACAATATGTACTCAACTATAATAAAATAAAATTTTGTTTAAATTTGTTATTGTTGATTAGAAGTTATTTTTATTATTCATTGTTAAGATAAATTAATTAACTAATTAAAATAATATAAATTTATTAAGTATAAAGTCAATTTTAATTGAAAATAGAATTTGAGGTAACCCAAAAAAAGGAGGGGGGCGCGGGGGCACCTCTCTTATCAATAGATTCACACGCTTACATTTATTCTCAACTCTCTTTATCTGTCTCTAACAGCGAGTAACAAGGCCTACATAACTTGTACTACTACTAGTAGAAAGTTAAAATTGCAGAATGAAAATCTCACCACCACCCAGCTCCCGGTAAAAATTCTTTTTTTTTTTTTTTGGGTCAAACGTAAATTTAACTCAGTAATCTTGTTAGGCTAAATAATACTTCTTGAATTTTTTTTATCCTTATTTAAAAAAAATCGCATTTATTAGTTTTTACGTCAATTTTTTGAAGATTATTGATTTGTTATAACGAAAGAAATATAAAAAGTAAAAATTTATAACCGAAACTCAATTTCTTTTGAATAAAGACAAGAATAAGCCAATTTTTTCGTCTTTATTAAAAAAAGATTTTGATCGTAAGATTCCCTTCCTATGATGAAACAATAATTCTCAAAAAATTAACAAATACGATTTTATTTTAATAAAAACAAAAAAATAATCCAAGATAAATTTTCATCCTCCACTAAAGAGAGTGAATATTACCGTCCTTTCTATGATTGCAATGAATTTACCAAAAAAAAAAAAAGATTTTCGTCCATCAAGATTTCAAACTGAAATAGTGTCCTTTGATGGGACCCAGAGCTACCGAGTGATGCTAGGGACACACCCAAACACACATCCACCACTCACATGAGTAGTGGATCCCACACACACTATACACTCTAATATGTGTATGGAGCCCATCACTTATGTAAATGTGGGTGTGTGTTTGGGTGTGTTCCTAGAATTATTGTTCGAAAAAGATTCAAAATCGAAGAAAATCGAAAGGTATCCGGGGGAGTTGAGGTGGCATTCCAGTTTCCTTCTTCTTTTTAGAATTTTTTTTTTAATTTTTAAACTTAAATATAATAAAAATAAAAAATAATTTTTTAATTTTTTTCACCGTATAAAAGATCTCTATGAAATCTATCAAACAAGATCTATATTGGTAAAAAAATTATTTATGTAAACACATAATTTTTGAGCTTGAAATTATATTCTTTTTTCAAAATTTACTTTTTCTTAAAACGGAAACGGCTCCTCACTTTTCACGGTGAATATTAAATCAGCTCACTTTTTTAAAAGAGGTAGAACAAAATTGCACTCGTATCCGGGGCATCGATCGACGAGCGAAGAAAAAGCGTCTGACCTCCAATTTAAACCAGCTCACTTTTCGAGAGCACCCTCTCCACTCACTCTCTCCCCCTCTCTCTCTCTCTCTCTCTCTCTCTCTCTCTCTCTCTCTCTCTCTCTCTCTCCTCTCTTGAAATTTTAGAGAGAGAAGTCTCTGGACTCTGGAGTGAAGTTTCTCGCTCTCCAGCTGAAGCAAACACTTCTTCACGTAAGTGCTCTTCACCTTTATTGTTGCTGTTTTTACTTGTAAAACCGAGTATGGATGGAGCAGTGGAAAGCCCCGCTGTTTTGAATGGGGATGATCTCCTCAAATTATTTTTGGAATAGATAGAACCAGGGAATTTCATTCCCTATTTACTGTAACTTTCTAGGGCACGTTTTTGTGTGTGTGAGTGAAAGTAGAAGCATTTGATCGCTAGTTTCTCAAATGTACTCTGCTCCTGTTTTTGTTTTGTCCTTTTGCTTTGTTAAAATGCTAGCTTGAACTCGTCAATCTGTTTCCCCCGAGAACTTCCGATCACGGATTAGGAATCAAGATAAGTAAATAAGCTAGTTAGCTAGGGTTACTAAACGGGCCCTGAAAAATGATCGGACGACATACGTGTGTGTCGCGAAACTACAGAGTAAAGTACATTACACGACAGCCAAGGATGGGATCAAGGTCTAGTGGCGGTACAAGAATTTTAGAAAATGCAATTATTATATGTAAAAGGGCAAAGTACGGAAAACCTCCCTGAGGTTTGGACGTTTGGCAGATAACCTCCCTGACGTTTACTAATGAGCACATAACCCCCTATGGTTTTGGAGTAAACTGCAACCGTAACTCTGTTAACGACAAATAGCGAAAAGACCTCGTTACCCTTGTGATAAATAAAGCAATTTCACTTATTCGTACGCTCAAATTAAACCTTACAACAACAGTGACATTGAGAGCAAAAAAAATGGCGATCTAAGATTTGGGGCAAACCCTAATTACAATATATATATATATATTAGAGGTGGCAATTCTAACTCATATTTTTGAACCCGCCCAAATCCGCCCACTTATAACCCAACCTAACCCGCCCATAAATTTTTTTTTCCCCTCTCTCTTCTTTCCCCCTTCCCCTTTTCCCCCTTCCTTCTGATTTGTCTAAATAAGTACAAAATTATGATTAAAACTCAATTTTTTTTGAATAAAAACGAAAACAAGCCAAAAAGACAGAAAAGATAATACGCTTTTTTTTTCCCTCAATCTGTTCAAATAGTAATGCTTTCAAATTCTAATTTTCATGTATATCTGACACCTGTCCCAGCAATCCAAC
>JAOTQK010000021.1:7159458-7183664 GCA_025642025.1 Rhododendron ferrugineum
AGTGAAGATCCGAAATGGGCCTGACAGCTTAGAAACCGGGTGGAGGGTAAGTCTTCCGCCTTTGTCAAAATTCAAATCCTCAAATTAATGAGTGGTTGAACTTCTAGAATATTACCGTAGTCTACCTTTTGTCGGATTCTCTATTCATCACATTGCCTGTTTGTGTGACTGGACTAATAGTGAGTGGACGATGTATTGTATATGCATGTTGTTTCGAATTCACTGATAAAACCCTTCTTGAAAAGTTTCAACCATATGCAGAAATTCTGGTCCGCTTTCATTGATATCTCATTTCCATGCATTCTTTAACTGAATAAACGAATGTGCCATAGTTCTCCAACATTTATAATCCTTGGCAAATTTGGCGAATTTTTTTTCCAATATTGAAAAAGTTCAAATTTTGCTACTTTTTTTTTTTTTTTTGTCTCAGGTCGATCCAACTCTATATGGAGACAATCTTCCTCGATATTTCATACGTACGGATGTAAGTTTCTCTTTTTCGGTGCATTTTGCTTAAATTTGCACACTTAAAATTTCCTAGACTTATGATTTCTGTATTTCTATGTATCATCAGGCTGGAGGATCTCATTGTTTCAATACTAGGTGTCCTGGATTTATTATCGTGAGATCAGATATACCACTTGACGGAGTTGTGGACAGAGTTTCCATTGTTGGAGGGCCGTTTTACATATTTTTGAACTACATCATTCGGGTAAAACTAATAATTTCTTTATATTTGTACTTTCGTTATTTTTTTTCAATCTGCAAAAGTAACATTTTAATAAAGGGAAAGTGGGAGGGAAATCTAACAAAAAGTTGGACAATACAGCCAATTGGGACAAACCCAAACACACCTAACAGGCATAGCCATAAACATCAGTGGGCCTAAAAAGTCCAACTATAACAATGCATGCCCAAACACCTGTTGGCCTAAAAAAAACCAAACAAGAAAACCCTAAACCTACCCAACACTCCTATGAGACTTCAATCGCCGCCACTAGCCACTACCTACCACCGTTATAGACAGAAACAACCATCCACCATAGTCACGACTCCACACACTACCGAGCCACCACCGGCCAACCCATGGAGGAGCAACCAACCACCCACTGCCGCAGATGTACTTTCGTTATGTTACAAACTTCCGATCCTTTTATTCATGGGGTGCATTAGTCTATTGTGCTTATAAAGAGGATGAATTTGGTTAGTATCTGGATTCGAGTAGCATACCATCGGAAAAACTTCGGTGAGTAATTTGGAGATTTTCAGGCTATTTTTTCCTTCCTACCAATTGTAGCCTCCCTTCACCACTGCCAGAGAGATGGCGTAAGATTAACTGCCCTAGTGAAATTTCACCTTCTGTGTGTCATTAAAGCTTTAAAAAATATTGTTCCATATATTTTTCAATTATTAGATCATCTTTCTGACTCCATCACTACACGTTTCAGGACCAAGCTAACGGAAACTGGTGGTTTATAAATGGATTCAACCATGATGAGGTTGGATTTTGGCCGAAGAGAATATTCACTGGACTTGGAGACTTGGCTAATTATGCTGAGTGGGGAGGCGAGGCATTTAGTCCATTGGGCACCAATCCAGCGCCAATGGGCACGGGACTGATTCCTGTAAAGATACCGAAACTTAATGCATACTTTAATGAAGTTTCAATCCTCAATGAATATGGTCAGACGGTAGATGTTGATAACACAGAAGAATTTGCCGATGACCATAAGTTATATGGAGTCAAGGATCTTGGTATTGGTGACTTTGGACGCTTTGTCCAATACGGTGGCCCCAGTCATGTGATACTTGAAAACTATTAGTTTTGATTCATGTATTCAAATCTATCCTATTTTCCTAAGAATAATGGCAAAAGATTATAAATGAAATAATCAAAAGAAAAATGAGACTATACAGGAGTAATTGCTTTATATTCACATTAATAACATGGAGAAATGGCATGTGGATTTCAATTATTTAGGATTTTTTTGGTGGTGCCACACGGATCGATCGATCTAACTATATCTATCTATCTATCTATACTTATATATCTATCTATCTATCAATATACTATACAAATGTGTTTGAGCCCCACAAGCCTTCAAACCCCGTTCCTAATTTCTTGGATTTTTCACTTTTTTTTTTATAAAAAGAGAGAGAGAGAGAGAGAGAGAGAGAGAGAGAGAGAGAGAGAGAAGTGGGAGAGAGAGACAGAGGAGGGGGAAACGGGGGTGGAGGGAGGGTGTGAGAAAAATTATTCTATGCCACTGGGCATCGTCACATGGTACTTCAAATTCATTTTTCATAACACGTCTTTCAGTGTATCAAATGAGACCCATGTTAGCGTGCATCGAACACGGGACCGGATAAAATATTAAACTATCTTTTTTATCAACTACGTAGCATTTTTGCCCGTTTGATACACGGGACTGAAAATAAACCAACAAAATTTTTTTTATCTCGTTTATCGAACGGGCACAAATGCTAGTATATACTATAGAAATGTAGTTGAAGCCAAAAAGCTCCCAACCCTTAATCCTAAATTCCTAGAATTTAGAGTTTTTTTCTTTTAAAAAAAAAAGGAGAGAAAAACGTGGGAGAGGGGGAGGGGAAGAGAGAGAAAGAGGAGGGACGTGGGAGGGGGAGACCCAACCCTTAATCCTAAATTCTTAGAATTTAGAATTTTTTTTTTTAAAAAAAAAGAGAGAAAAACGTGGGAGTGGGGGAGGGGAAGAGAGAGAAAGAGGGGGGACGTGGGAGGGGGAGAGAGAAGCTTAAGAAAAATTATTCTATGCCCCAACAGGGATACCGTCACGTGGTACTCCAAATTCATTTTACACTAAACATATGTCTTTTAGTGTACAGAATGAGACTAATGCTAGCGTGCATCGAACATGAGACAAAAAAAATATTAGATTATATTTTTTATCACTAGCGTTATACCCATTCGATACACAGGGTCGAAAAAAACTAATGTTAATTTTTTATCTCATGTATTGAACGGGTACAATATTTGATTTTTTTGTTACAAATTAATTTGATTTAATTTTTTTTGAAGTAAATATTAGATTATATTTTTTATCTTTAGCGTTGTGCCCATTCGATACACAGGGTCGAAAAAAACTAATGTTAATTTTTTTATCCCATGCATTGAACGAGTACAATATTTGATTTTTTGTTACAAATTAATTTGATTTAATTTTTTTTGAAGTAATTTAATTTGATTTAATATTTCTTGCAATTTGAGTCGTCTATTGTTGAGCATGGATGACCCGGATTAGGTGAACACTCATGTTGTTCCTGAGGGATAGCACGCACCACGGGTTGCTTTTCTATCAACTAGCGTCGTTCCCGTTCGATGCATGGGACAAAATATTTGTGTGGCTCCGCTACAAAATATTGAGCTCATACAAAATTTATTGTTTGTCCCGTGCATCGAACGGAAACTACGCTAGTGGACTAATTAAAAGAACTAGTGCTTGCCCGTGCATACGGCACTACGCACGCCAGATGGAATTGCGTCGGCGTGTGTGCATGTGCATAATGGGTGCCACATAGGACAAATGTGCCACATAGGACAAATGTGCCACGTAGGACAAACACCCTTCTGTTTTATTAGATAGATGTATTTGTAAAGTGAAGCAAGTATAGAGTGTTTGCCATCCCATAAGTCTCCTTCTTTCTTCTTCTTCTTTTTTTTTTAATAATTAGATGTCTGAAGCAACTTGCATGCATCTCGACTAATTCCGCAATCTTAAATTTACCGAAAAAATTCTCTAGTCTCTTTTCAATTATCATTGTTCTTGAAGCTGATAAAATTTGAGGAATCTCAAATTTTATCAGCTTCAGAACTTGTTTATTTTGTATTCTCTCACGTCAATCTGAATTTGCTTCTTCAAAGGAAAAAAATCGTACTGAATTTTTGAACATCAAAAATTATTGGATTTGGGTATTTTTAGAATGCATTGGATGGGTTTGTATATGAGTTAAATTTAAATGATCGATTTTTCTAGCCATCCAGGAGTAGACCCTCCCAACAAATTAATGCATTATTTTCATTTCTAATATCTACTTAGGCCCTCTTCCACTAAGTTTTTTATTTTTTAAGTACTTATTTTCCGCTTTACAAGACAGATTATTTTCTCACCAACACATCACCTTTATACTTATTTTAGTTAGCAGAATGGGGTCTTAATAAATGGAGGTACGTAGCTATTTTACGTAGTTTACATTTTAACTTATCCGTAAAATTTTCCATAGTTTATAACATTGGTCTTGCTATTGTCAACCCACTGGGCTGACAATAAGCAAACTATAAAACAAGGAAAATACATATTTCTGTGTACCTTTTACACCCTTTAATACACATTTACTATTGTCAGCCCATTGGGCTGATTTTGGAATTTTCCTTATAACGTATCTTAAACCTTAACTAAGTGAAGTGAACCCTAACTTTAGCTATTTGAACACTTTTAGAGCAAGTCCAATGCTAAATGGATAATGGCCATAGCCATTTCTACAATTTGGTACCAAAAGATAATTTTGTGCCAAATTTTGCCACTCACTCTCAGGTGGTTCTATTTTAGCACCGAAAGATGACTTCGTGCCAACTTTTGTATCAAAACCAATTGTGATTGGTGAGGTATGGTTCCAACTGATGATAAAAAAGAAGAAGAAGGTATGGTTCCAACTTTGGAACTTTGCCATTTTAGAACCAATTTTGACTTTTCATTGGGGTATGAAGTTGTATAATTTTGTTCCAAAGTATAGGTATAGAGCCACATTTGGCAATCATTGAACATGCTCTAATATGTAAAAATTTAGCACCTCCATAGTGGATGCCCTTAGGCGGGCAGCAGCGGGCTTGTGTGCACGCTTATCAAGTATGTCATCGTAACCACTAAGAGCATCCGCAATGGGAATAATCAAAACTAATAACCAAAATGTATCACGTCAGCATTTGATTATCCATTTAGTTCATAATTAAACTTAACAACCTCTACCTCCACATTGGTTATTTTTGCATCCCTAACCAAAACCCCCCCCACAATACACAATGCACATATGTCCAATCACAAACGAGTTCCAATTACGCACCCGACCAAACCAAATTATTCGTCTCGATGAGACGATTCCAATTTGGGGTGTTTTTGAGTTTGGTTATTGGTAAAAGTTGTTAAGTTTGGTTATGGAATGAGTGGAATTTGATTATTTGCTAAAAGACTTGTAACTTTGTTTATTACAATGTGGGGTATTTTTTGAGCATTGTTGTTAAGTTTGCTTATCCACACCCATTTGCTTATTACAATGGGGATGCTCTAAGACAAATTTGTTAGCGGGATAAGTTTTGTAGGGATATGTGGGGAGATATTAGGAGGGGGATATGGTAGAATGGAAGATTATCATATAGGTGTGATTTGCTTCGTCGTCTCCGATATAATGGAATAACACCCCAAGCGTAGGGTTTAATACGTCGAGATAAGCATAATAATCTGAAAGACCGGGATCGTACCCAAGGGAATATTTGTTACGGCTTGGATGAATTTGTAGACGTAAGCAAGGTTTTCGGCCTTTAGACAGCCAATTTTGTTTTACTTTAAACGGTGGAAAATAAACGGCTAAAATGAACGAAGATTTAACTAATGTAAAACGGAAGGCCAGGTCTGGGGGATCCTAACACCCATGACTCAAGTCAAACTACTTTTCTTATCCTCTTACGCGGTTTGAGATACACAACTAAGGTTCTCAACCCGGAAGAAATGTGGTTCGATTACCGAGCGAGTTCTAGAACTCATTTGACAAACACCTCGAGCGACAGAGCTCCAAGCATCATGTGTGGCAAGTAGCACGCTCTTCCCTACACAAGATCAAGGAGGTTAACACTTTAGCAATTTGACAAACAAACCCGAAGTAACCTTGATTTTCGAACCAAAGATTGAAACTTTATGATGTGAAAAATAATATCAACTCAAGCCATGAGGTGCTAATCATCATCCCATGACCAAGCCCTAAATACTACTCACTTATATCTAGAGAGATAGAAGCAAGACAAAATCTAGCTAACATATTGAATCAACAAAACTTGAAATAAACTAGAGATTATGATAGATCGGAAGCGTAGTTACAACTTTAGTGAAGGTAAGAACGACAAAACAAAATTATCTAAGGCAGAAAATGCAGTTTTAAAGCTGAAAAAATGAAGAACAATTCAAAAAGTAAGCAAATCCTATTCTAAATCTAGAAATGCAATAAAATCTACTTGTTTGATTTGTGACACCACAACAATTTATACAAGCCCTCATTTATAGGGACGGCTATTTCGACCGTCTTGTCCGTATCCGATCCGTTATCCGTCCCGAACGGATCGAATTTTTCAGAGATTTTTCGAATATCGGGGCGGATTCAGATTTATTTTTTTAAAAAAATTCGGAGATCAGATCGGATTCGGAGGTAAGTCTGCCTCCGATCCGATCCGATCCGCCCCGAATCCGATCTTCATCCCCGATCCGCCCTGATCTGTCCCTGAATATCCGAAAATCTATTTTTTGATCAAAAATCCGCCTCCGATCCGCCCTGATTTGTCCTCGAATACTCTTTTTGAACAAAAAATCTAGTTTTTTTTTTCAAATTCGGATATCCGAATATCCGATCGAATCTTTGTTCTTTGTTCGGGGCGGATTCGGAGGACCAAAAATATATCCGATCGGGGATCGGGGTGGATTCGGAGGTCTGGTGGAAGGTTCGGATTCGGATATGTCAATATCCGCTTCCGATCCGCCCCGTTGCCATCCCTACTCATTTTGCGTACAGAATATCCCCAAAGATGCCTTAAAAATCCTCCTCCGAAGGCCCTCGGTACCGATACCTTTGCTGAGTAGGTACCGGTACCAAGCTCGCTAGGCTGGCTCCAATAACCCTCTCGATCAACAATTGCTCTTTGGTTCTTGTCTTGGCCTTTCGTGCCGTCGGGTCACCTCCGGGTCTTTGACTCTTCGTTCTCGGGTCCCGGTGACTCCGTTCTTGATCATCTTTGAGCCTAGAATGTCTTCGATGCGCTTTAAGCTTTAAAAACTGCTTTATTGAGCGGTTTTCCTACAAAACGGAAATAACATACCCCACGTGCAAAAGTAAGTAAAAATAACTAAATTAACGACGTAATTAAACTAAACAAGAGACTTAGCGCACCCTTAATGGCAATATCGGGTGCTTATCATGATTATTCATAGTTGGTTTGGTTGAGTAGGGTGATATCGGTGAATAAGGATATTTCTACAAATAAGAGTAACATTTTTTATAATAAATAATTTCTTTTTTGTAAATAGCTGCCGGATATAGTGGGTCCAAAATTTTAGACAGGTGGAGCAGGCATAATTAGTCAGGGTGTTGAGATAAGTTTTGGTCATGAATCTTACATTCAGGTGCAAAAATACAAACAAACCGCGAATATAGGTGAACTCGAATTGCCATCTACGGGGTCATACTATCCTATCATATTTGGACGCTAAGAGCAAGTCCACCATTGCCATCTGTGGTGCCGAAGACATAGTTTGTCAACTTTTTAGACAAAATCAAGTTACTCATTACCATTTATTGATACCAAAAACGATACTAATGACAACATGTCTCCATATTAGTCAAGCCATTGGATTTATATTCAAAATGAGAGGAGTATAATTCAATAATCTCAATGTCAAGATTGTGTCAAAATGGCATCAAATCGGTTTAGCTTATTTTTCACTTTAACCATATGGCAAAGACAACAACAATTATAACACACAACGGGTGAACTTGCTGAGAAAAATGCATAAACGTTTAAAGAGGGGGGCATGATTGAACAAAGCTAGACACGCATGGGGCCTATATATAAATCTGCAAAAGGACAAGGACTGGAGACAAACTACTGACCGAACAAATCGAACCGGAGCCTCTTCAGCTCGGATCCTCAGGCGCAGAGCGAAGGACCAGAGTTGAGGCAAGTCATGATCTCGCAATTCTTTGTGCTCTCGCAGAGAGGTGACAACATCGTCTTCCGCGACTGTGAGCCCTCTCTCTCTCTCTCTCTCTCTCTCCATATACGTTCATACATACAAACATCTGTATACATATGCACCATTTCGTTTCAGGAAAGAGAGCTGTTCTCCTTATTGATCTTGATCTTGATCTCTTCGTTAGCACATATTGGAAATTGTTAGGTTCTGGAATCAGCTCCGTGAATCTCCTGCTGATTCGCACTCTGACCGGATATCGGAGTCGAATTCGAGCCAACTGATCTGAAATCGTCCCACCTTCGATCCAAATCTTGAACGCCTAATGATGCCTGAAGCTTTTTGTGAAATGACCAATTCACTAGACTGTGTGTTGACACAATCAGTTTAGCTAACTACTCCGTGTTTATCGGAATAGCTGCTTTTTGGATTGCACAATTGACTATGGAATGGATAGATTACTGGAGTTGCAATTCAGCCTAATCGAAATTGTAGAGCAACTTTTGGTTTATGATTGTTGTTGAATTGCCCGAACAAACACATGCACACGATAGCATGAAGATAAAATTCAATGGCAAATCAGTGTTAATTGAATGTGTACATCCGTGATTTGTACCAGTTTTCGTTATGTATCAAATGAAGAAGATGTACAGTTAACTCTGTTACGTATTATACATTATATATTCTAGAGTTTTACATCACCAATTACCATAATACCCGTCATAGCTGGTGAAGTTGCAAATCAAGATTGAATGAGGCTTCACAAACTCAACAATGACTAATTCTTAGTATCAGTAGGTGAAACTTTTTTGTCATTGCCATGTTTTTATGATTAAGGCTGAAAGTATAATGTCTTACAATTAAAACCTCCCTTTTTGGAGACCTTTTAAAGCCAGTGACTATAGGGCCAATGAATCTCGTCTTGTGGGTAGTTAAACCGCAGTCTTGGCTTCTATTTTTGGAAATTTGGATTCATCAATTACCAACATTTAGTGCTTTTGTGCACAATATTAGAGTAATTTGCAACAGAGATAAACATAACAAGCTGGGTATGCAAGCAAGAGAAAGAAACAAATGCTAACAACATAGTTATAACTTATAATAGGATGGTGCTATACATGTGAGTGTGAGGCAATTGGCTGAATTTAGTATTTGAAACTCCCAATTGTGTTGTGCTTGTGTTGTTCCATATTGATTTCCTAGTGTTCCTTTGCTTTCCTTTGTCCTATACCTCTACTTCAAATATACACCCCTACCCTTTCAATCTTGTGTAACTACTTTGGGACCTAATTTCAAGAAACATTTATATAACTTTCCCGGGTTCGTTACTGAGCATTGCAAGTTGTTTAGAAGTTTGAGGTAGATTTACTTAGGCTGCTAAGTTATTCCATTCTCCGAATTTGCCCTTTATTGTAGTGTGGAGCTTACATCTTGTATTCTTCATGTGAATGTATGATGCAGACCGTGGTGATGTACAAAAAGGAAGTGCAGAGATATTTTTCCGCAAAGTGAAGTTCTGGAAAGAAGATGGTGAAGAGGAAGCACCACCTGTGTTTGTATGAATTTTTTCCTTTTCGAATGTTGATGACTACCGGACTTCATCTATCAGACTCAAAGCAATATAGCATCTTGAACTGAGATTCTTATTGATCACTTCTTAGACTAGACTTGGTCTGTTTTAATTGGCCCCAATCTCTTAGGGCCTGTTTGATTGGGAGGATTGAGGATGGGATGGGATGGGATCAGGAGAAAACATATGGGCTTACCTTGCATGGGATTGTCCCCTATTCCCATGGGAAAACAATCAAGGGGGTGGGATTTTATTATGGCTGGGACTAATTGGGGCCAATAGTCCCTCATTTAAGTCACTATTGTATCCCACCTCCCCCCTTAGGATTAAAAATCCCAAGACTAAACCAACCTTCAGATTATCTGACCACTTCGATCCAACAACCAAGATTACTACTCAAAACTTTATGTCATCCTAACCAAACACTGTACAAAAGTATATATAATCTCCACCCTTATCCACATGGGATAAATGTGTGGAATATGGCAAAATTGGTGCAAAAATGTTTTCCGATCCAATGGACACTGATGTTATCTCATGGTTTTCTGTGCTTTGAATAGAATGTGGATGGTGTGAACTACTTCCATGTGAAGGTTGTTGGATTGCTGTTTGTTGCAACCACGAGAGCCAATGTATCACCTTCTCTTGTCTTGGAGCTTTTACAGAGGATTGCACGCGTCGTCAAAGATTATCTTGGAGTTCTCAATGAAGATTCAATTCGAAAGAATTTTGTGCTTGTGTATGAATTGCTGGATGAAGTTGTTGTAAGTATCCTGCAATGATTCGCGTTTGACAAAAAAAGAAAAAATCCTTTCATGACGTGTATCTTCTTTGTTTTCTGAGCATCATAAATGGGGAAGCCTGTTTGTTCTCACACGTACTAAAAGCAGTTTTTCTTCAATATGCTACTTCTTTTTCTGCCTTTTTCCTGTTGCATCTAGTTTCTTTAGGTTTCACGTTTCTGCAAAAAAAAAAAAAAATACTCCAATGTAAGCAGTTGGTCAAATATAGACGTCTACACTAAATCAACCTGCACCAGATACACATCAATCACAACAATTCTGGCACGCATCAGTAATACAGTAGGTACAAGATAAAAGGAGGATCCGTTTAGGATTTTTATATTACAGTACATAAAACATAAAAGGAGTCTCAATTTATGATGTTTAGGTTTTATTCAGTTATGTACTATAATATTTAGTAGTTGCCTTTAGGACAATCAGAATATTATGGGTCATTTCCTTTTGGTTTGGGGATTCTATTGTACTTTTTTTTATTAGGGTTTTGGCTTATAGCTAACAGGCTTTGGTACGTTTAGTCAGAATTGATTAATGTGTTTGTTCTACCTGTCTTGTCAATTCCTTTTCCCCCAGACTGCCTTAGTTAGTCTTCCTTCGTCATAGGAAAGAGATGCATGCGTAAAGTAACATAAAAGTTGCAATTTTTTAGAACTTGTTTCACCATCATATCGATGTAGTGCTTAATAAATAGGGCCATGGTGTTTTTATTGATCTAGAAACTCTATGAGCTTAAAGATGAGTTGATTTTCTTCTCTTTGTTTCAGGATTTTGGTTATGTACAAACGACATCCACTGAACTCCTGAAGTCCTTTATATTCAATGAGCCAATTGTGGTTGATGTTGCACGTTTACAAGCCCTTGGCCCTGCTGGCCTCTTTATGGTACTATGTTATCTGCTTAGTCACAAAATAAAGAGCATTCTATATGTTTTGCATGCATATGTAACCTCTGACCTTATATAACCTCTGACCTTACAAGTTGAACACACATGCAGCAAGGTACCAAAAGGATGCCAGGGACAGCTGTTACGAAATCGGTTGTAGCAAATGAACCTGCGGGTAGAAAGAGGGAGGAAATTTTTGTGGATATAATTGAGAAAATAAGTGTTACATTCAGCTCTAGTGTGAGTGTTCATCTCTTTAACTAAATCAATATACGTGATATCTGTATTTTTGTTAGCTAAGTATTTCAATAATTGTGGTATTGTGTCAATAATTCGGCGAGATTTATGGCAACAATTATTAAGAATTTGCTAAATTTATGAGATAGTTTGAAACTTGAAACATGTCAAATCATTTTGTGAATGGGACCATAACCGCCATTTGGGATTCTCCTGAAAGGCTTGTTATTGTCCGTTGTATCCCTTTCTTTACCAAGGAAGTTTTTGGAACTTGTATCCATACCAGAAATATTGATACTTAATCACTAGTTAACTAATGCAAAAGAAAATCAACTTTTCGTATTTCAAACACGATTTGTTGACGTGTAGATGACTTTCCTCTGTAGGTATACGTTCGTATAGAAACACAATGTACTTGTCTGAAAGCATCCGTTATGCAGATGGATCTTAGTTGCATGGCGCAGGAGCGGAAAATATAGATGCTCCCACGATTGGGAGCTTCTTTTTTTTTTTTGATCGGCTCCCAAGGCTGGGAGCTTGAAAGTGGTGTGTACATATATTAAAAAAATAATGTAGCATAGAATATACACTTTGAAAGTACAATCATTTTAGGGTATAAAAATATGGTCCAAGTCCACTATACGTGTAAGAAATGGGCTAGTGTTACAAGTATGGTTTTCTTGTCCAGATATCATGACTTGGTCTAGATATTATGAGTTCATCAAAGACCAACTAATAAAACAAAGTGATAAATCTCTGTTTTTTAATACAAGAATCCTACAAAAGCTCCAATCTTTGTAAGAAACGTGATCCCATCTCAATGGGACCGAGCTCCCATCAAGCTCCTTAGGTGGGAGAGGCACCCCTTTAGGAGCTCCCCGCCGTCGTTCGAAATATTGGTAGTAGTCTCCATAACGGTATTGGTTGCAATGTCGCGGTTTCTGGGCATATCAGTCGTAGCGTAATGGTATCGATGACCAGAGGTGTGAATTTTTTAAAATTTTGCACAACACATAACTGATACTACCGTTACATATCGGTCGTAATACTGACCATATCGGCCGTAACGGACCGATACCTCCGTTACGTATCAGAGGTATCGGCCGATACGGTCCCAATATCGGTTGTATTGGGACTCAGTAGTCGGTACCTACCGATACCGACACGCATCACCGATATTTCAAACCATGCTCCCCGCTACATAAGGGACACAAGGATTGCACATTTTTTTTTAATTGCGAGAGTTGTACACTTGATATCTCTTACCTACCCAGAAAGGTAATAGGATCGAAATATGCATACAAACACGGAAAGTCGAAACAAGCGAGAGACAGAAAATATACGTGGTTCGGCTTGGTAGCCTACATCCACAGGGTGAGCAACGTGCAGTTTCACCTCAATAGAGGAAATTACAAAGAAAGGAGGAGGAGGAGGACTAGAGGAGGAAACAACCCTATCTCTAACTCATTATATTGTTTCTTTTGGTTGAGATGCCAGAAGACCTGTAAAAAAAAACTAGGGTACACTTTGACCAAGAAGTTGGACTAGCTCCTCCTTCGACCCATAGTGGAATTAGGGTAAGACCTTGGGTTATTTCCTTCCTTTACAAACTTGTCTGATATATTTGGATTCAGCACTTGTAGCTGCACCTGAAGACACAAGAAAGACTTGAGTTCATAGAGCCGTTGTCGCTACTCATAAGAAGCCTGTAGTAGTGACCTGACACATTAGAGCTGTCTTTCAACTCCGTTTGTGGCTCCTGCCTTGTTTACGATAGCATGTTCCATGCATTGGGATAAAAAGAGGATGCATTAGATAAACAGCCAACACAAAATGATACCTTTTTGTGTTGTGCACAATTTACGATTTTAATATCTGTGGGCAAATAATGTTCGCTTCTTAAGCTGCAACAACACTATATTAGCAAATACAAGTTATGTTGATACGTAAATTGTATCTTCTCACGTTTTGGTCATTCGGGAAACTAGATAAGATGCTTGATTCTCTCGTCAAGTTTTTTTTTCCCTTTCTGTGTGGGACATAATCCTAATGCCTTAATTTTTGCTCTTCTTTGATGAGTGTCTCCTGGCTTTCTTCCGACCCCAAATAGTTTCCATCTCTGCTATGCCTCTTGGGCTTCGCATTTAAGCTTTCATGTAACAAATGGTATCGGTTAACAGGGTTATATACTGACTTCGGAGATTGATGGCACTATTCAAATGAAAAGTTATCTTAGTGGAAATCCAGAAATCCGGTTAGCCCTCAACGATGATTTGAGCATAGGAAGAGGCGGCAGATCTATCTATGGTATTCAAATGTCCTCTTCCCTTCAACTTGATATACTTTTCGTGTACTGATTTTACGCATGATTTCCAAAAGTGAAAGTTTATGGACTACATGAAAGTTAAACTCTAACAATTCCTTCGTTTACTTGATCCAATAGCAATTCAATTGACTATTTGATCTTGTTTGCATTTATTCTGGTTCTCTTGTTTTATTCATTTCTACGTAAGTACAGTTTTGAGTTTGAATCTAAGAAGTAAGAACCGTGTATCTATTTTCTGCTTGTCAAAGTAGGATTGCGTGTTTCCTTTGTTCTTTACTTCTTTTATAGTTATGCATTTACGGTGTGGTGATTGGCAATTATACTATGACTACGGCGTTATCCTCTTGCAGTCTGTCGACCATGTAGCACGAATACGGACACAGATACGGTGGAAGACACGGAAATTCTCAAGAATGGGGACATGGCAATTTCTCTTAAAATAATTATGTAGTTATGCAAACCTGCATTGTAATCGCTAAATATTTAGGTTAGGACTCCTATCGAATGCATTATTGACTGATCGTGTATACAAACAATAGTTTTAAAGTTTATATCTTTTATCACGAAAATTCTTTTAAAATTTCTAAAAACCACCCTGCCGTGTCTCCATGCGTGTCTTTGGCATGGTTTGAAATACATAGGGCTGCAAATGAACCGAGCTGTTCGCGAACTTCAGAGGTTTGACTCGGTAAAGCTGTAAAGGCTCGTTCAAGTTTGGTTTCGTGTATTAAACGAAAATAACCTGAGCTTCAATGTTAGGGTTGTTTAATAAATGAGCC
Source organism: Rhododendron ferrugineum (assembly GCA_025642025.1). Classification (NCBI taxonomy): domain Eukaryota; kingdom Viridiplantae; phylum Streptophyta; class Magnoliopsida; order Ericales; family Ericaceae; genus Rhododendron; species Rhododendron ferrugineum. Next base: position 7,174,039 of record JAOTQK010000021.1, read on the forward strand.
GAGCCTGAACCGACAGTATTCAGCTCGATTAGCGTCGCTAATGTAGAGCAAATGTATATAGTGAAACCGCGTCATGGCAACCGATGGCGATATTCCGAACTATGGTCCCTGATGTGTGTCCCCAACATGTCCCACCATAAAGAATATTAGTATTTTAACGGACTCGCCACATGGCGTGTCACGTACATGTCCGCAGGAGTCCCTGGCGTGTCGCGTGTCCAACACGGATACAGCATTCTCTAGGAGTGTCAGTGCTTCAAGTTTGTCGATCTTTGATACTTCTTTCATCACCTCATTTTTTTTGCTTTCTGACAGACTATAGTGGTTCCTCTGGATCTGGAGCAGTGATTCTGGATGATTGTAATTTCCATGAATCTGTTCATCTTGATAGTTTTGATGTGGACAGGACTCTGTCTTTGGTGAGTGGTATAAGGCTCTGTTACTCTGGAAGACGAATATCATAATACGCTTGTTTGAACCCTCTCCTGGTAAAACAGATGCCTCATATTTTCTATATTTCAGGTGCCGCCAGATGGGGAATTTCCTGTCATGAATTACCGTATAACCCAGGAATTCAAGCCTCCTTTTCGCATCAACGCTTTGATTGAACAAGCTGGGCCACTTAAGGTAGATATTATCTTTCTTGTCTGATAATTGAAATAAAATGAAAATGTGACCTGCAACAGTGATTGGATAACAGCAATTGTTTGGATTTACATTCAAATGCCATGGAAAAGTAAGGCAAGTAGGGGTTCTTATTCTCAAAGTATCTGACTTTAGTTTAACTATTTAAGGCTGAAGTTATTCTGAAAATACGTGCTGAATATGCCTCAAGCATCACTGCAAACACTATTCTAGTGCAGATGCCACTACCAACATATACCACCAGGTATTCTTCACTGCGGTCGACTTATTTCTACAATTTTGGCAATTTTTAAGGTTTGCTTTGGTATGTACTAATCAGATCTTGACTGTCAGTAACATTCCTAGTAAATTTGACATGCTAAACAAGTTTGTCTTCTGGGGGTAGCAATCTTGTATGGAATGGTTGTGTACCTGGTATTAGTAGGCACTGGCATCTCTTTCACCTTTATGATGGTCAAGAGATCAGGAACCTTGTCAAGTTATATGACCAGGCACAGAAAACTTCTTTTTCAACTAGATTATACTGGCTGGAGCAAACATTTTAAACTTTTTCGTTCCTGGTGGTTTGTTAGAAGGTCAGGTAATACATAATTGTAATCTTGGTGAGAGTCCTGTGTTCCCGAAAAGTAAGTAGCTACAACATGAGGAGTGAGAACTGATAGAACTAAATCTGGTAGAACTATATTTTTTGTGGCCGCAACTTCATCTTAGTATTGATCTTTTACTCCTTTTACCTCCACCTTGTTTTTCAGAGTTTGTTTTGAGTTAGAACCTGGTTCTGCTGGCCCATTTATACTTAATCTTGGTAATGATCTTGTTTTTCAGAGTGAGTTTTGAGTTGGAACCTGGCGCTGTTGGACAAGTGACTGATTTCAAGGAGTCCAATAAGAGGCTTGAGTGGGGTCTTAAAAAGGCAATGTTCCTTCTCGATGCTCTTATGAGTTGCATTTTAAATTCAGTTCACTTTCTAACAATAATTCTCCTGTTCAAAGTAGTTCCAATTATTTTTATATTTTAAGTAACTAATGAATGATGCCTTGCACAACAGATTGTTGGTGGATCTGAACATACACTGCGTGCAAAGCTTACATTTTCCCAGGAATCACATGGTATGATTATATTCTCAACAGTAGCACCTTGCAAATAATCAGCTGAAAACTAGCAGAGAGTTTATTTCTGTTCTGGCATATATTTAACCTTCTATTTTGGTCCTCTTTACTATTCAATATAGGAAACATCACTAAGGAAGCTGGACCTGTCAGTATGAACTTTACAATACCAATGTATAATGCCTCGAGGCTTCAGGTGAGCTTCTTCCGACTTAGCTGATTACTGTACATTTTCCGTTCTCTTTAGGGTATGTTGGACAACAAACCAAATACAGACACATTCACACGAGGAGGAAGAGTAATCAAATAATTGCACCAAGAAAGCAGACGCGAAACAAATTTACGTGGTTTGGCAAGAATGCAGCCTACGGCTAATATCAGCTTTCACTATTTTATGGCATCAGGAAGAAGGTGTAGATAGGTACTAAGGATAGCAGCATTATAGACTGTTTGGGGTTATATACAATGAAATTGCCATGATACCCGTAACACTGGTACAAAACTTCTAACATGTGCCATTGAGTCCATTACTATTCAGCTTTCGCATACTTCAACATGGTAAACCAGTCAGGATCTTTAGATTGGGATCCACTTTATGCTTACGAGTTGGAGTAATAACGAGAATATTTATATTGGAACGACACATGATTTGTGTGTACACACCATATCACAGTGGAGTTGTATAATTCGGGCTAGATTTTTTTTTCTTTTTTAACCTATTTCCTGCTGTTGTCATTTGATGCGCAGGTGAAGTACTTGCAGATAGCCAAGAAATCCAAAACCTTCAATCCGTATCGGTGGGTGAGATATGTTACCCAGTCCAATTCGTATGTTGCTCGTATTTAACCCAAGGGAAGTCACCCTCTTCGTTCCATTCTCTTCTTTTCTTTTTGTTTCCTTCTTTTAGTCCATACGGATTCTAAAGAATTTGACAAACTTTTTTTGGACTTGAATCGGTGTGGCGATTCTTTTGCATAGGGCCTATTTCAAGTTTTGATGTACAATTACTGTATTATACATGAGTGATTAAAACTATATTTATCGAGTTTGCTATTTTGTGTAACATATTTTTATTGAAAAAAAGTCCACTTGTTAGTACGAATTAGATGATACTCAAATGTGATTATTCCGGCGCTCTTGAGAAGTAGCAAGTAGTAGCATGTATGACAACCAAAACTCATCAAGTACAAAGCTTGTCACGAAAAAAGAAAAATGAAGAATAGTGATCACTAAATTGTAGGGGAAGTCTACTACACAACCACAACACGCCTATGTGGCATTATTTCGTAGGTGAATGAGTTTAAACAAAAGAATTGCAAATCATTCACTCGCTAATGATAGAATGCTACATATGCATGTTTTATAAACGGTTGTATGATGTATTGCGTTAATAACTTTTCCATATTTACTCGGCTTTCAAGTTGTAGGGCTCGTTGAACTGTACATGTATCGTAAAATCAAGTTGATGAAACAACCTTAACCACCTCCTCATGGCGCTTTTGTTTCCAAAAAATTCTTAGACCATCTATTTTCCTTAAATAGGAGTGCTCTGATGAAGTTTTTGGGAGTGTCCGATTAACTTGAATTTTTGCGTGGACGGTATATTAAGATTTTAGCATGCCATACAGTATGAACGGCTCGGGTTATGAAGTAGGAATGTGAATGTGGGTGAATTGCATCCTGCAATTCCAAATGAGACTGCAGGTAAGCTAAGTTCTTAAAACTGATGACTGAATAGGAAATATAAGAGTTGATCCCAAAAAGAAAGGAAATATAAGGACACAAATTTTGATGACTGCAACTCCTGCCGCACGAAGAGAAAAATGAAGAACAAATCAAATAAAAAGGCCAAATTCATCCCTTTGTAAATGGGAGACTTAAATACTCATCCTCAAACTTTATCCGACGTAAGTTTTCATCCCGGTCATTTTAAACAGTTATGTTTTCATCCTCATTTTTTTTTAATCCCATTAATGCCCTTATATATAATACATGGATCACTATGAGACCTTCAGTCCCAATGAAATTCTCGTGTATCAATCCCCTAAATTTTGCCACCCAATCCCAACTATCTCGGCAACAAATTTTATCAAAATTAATCCACCCTAACACAGTAACCCCATTTTGGTTTCCATTTCCGAAACTATTCAAAATCCTTAAAACTTCCATTTTCGAAACTGTTCAAAATCCCGTTCTGGTTTCCAACCCGTTCTGGCGAGAGGTGGCGTCGAGCGGCGGGGAGAACCATAATGGAATTTCGAGAGGGTTCGGCGGCTGGGTAAGGTGTTTGAAGGGGTGTCGGGGGTCGAAACAACCACTAGGTACTAGATCTAGTGAAATCGACATGGTAATTTAACCATGAAACGCCGATCATGATAATACCTATTTTGATGATAATTTAACCATGTTTCATGGAATAAAATCATTGAAAAATATGACCTTATTGGATAATGCGTGAGCAATTTAGCATGATCAATACATGAAAAAATATGGCCAAGTTATCATGTTATATTCACCAATGACTATTTTGATGCAAAATAATCCATATTGCATGAAATAAGTTTGCGAACCATTTATTGTCAAGTGATGCAAATTGATGATCAATTGATAATTTTTTATTGGCCAAGACCAATTTATTTGAAAATTGGCCAATATTTAATGGGAAATATTTTATAAAATATGATAACTTTATCATGTTTGATTGGCTAACTTGATCAATTATTGCAAAATATTGTCAACTGACCATGAAAAATTGGGCAATACCAGTTTTGATGCAAAATAATCTATGTTGCATGAAATAAGTTTGGCCAATAAAACGAGCCCTATAAAGCCAAATACGAACTAGATCGGAAATAGCAAACGAAATCGAAAAGCAAAATACGAACTCGAGCCATTTAATAATCATCTTCCTCTCCACCATTTTTTGTTTGCATCGTCTTCTTCTCCATGTCAGATTCACTGGCCTCCTTCACCGGTTGATGCAGACCCACAATGTGAATGCATCTATCCCGGTCCTCCAAGGCCGATGTGATGGACGACAGGATGAAGAGCAGAGGTTGACAAGGGGATGGATCTGGTTCTAGCCATCGCTCGTCGTCGCTAACTCGCCTCTCTCCAAAAGCTGCGTAATGGGTATTCAAGAGGTGTGGTGTGGTGGGTTTAATATTTTTTTTTTTTGATCCGCGTGTGGTGGGTTTAATTGGTTGCCGAAATTATAGGAATCTTCAACCAGGGGTTTAAAAAGTTGCCGAAATCCTAGGGATTTAACTAGGTGATCATCCTAAAATTAGGCTAGAGGATCTTCAAAATTATTTTTTAGTCCCAAAAATCTTTGCCTATATATATATATATATGTAAAATAGAATAAATGGTAATAATGGTAATTTATATAATGCAAGGATGAAAACATAAGCATGAAAAAAGGGGATGAATTCTTACATAGTATGAATAAAGGGGATGAATATTTAAATATTCCTTTGTAAATCCTGAGTGTTTTTTTTTTTTTACTCACTCTAAACTCTCATAAATTCCATTTGGCCAAAGTATTAAGGGAATGATTTTAACACTCATTTTTTATCCAATACTCCTTTTGTATTTATTTATGTGAAGTATTAGTTTGCCCTTCATATGAAAAAGTGACTCAAGAGGTAAGGGTAATTTAGTAATTTAACATTAATATAAGACAAAAAAAAAAAAAAAGGAAGCGCCAATGGAGAAAAGAAATGTGTGAAAATCATTTCTCAAGTATTAATTATGTTAAAAAAAAGTATTAATTATGGCTTACTTTTTGTCTTTCAAACTTTTGTTTAGTTTGGCATCAAATTATTCTATGCTTCTTAGGTCCCGTTCTGCTAAAAGAAATTAGTACTTACTTTATTCTTTAAATTAAAGGTGAAGTATTGTGAGAGAATGACCTGTCTCGTAAAGTGAAAATACCCATGAAAAAAAAAGTAAAGCAGAAAATAAATATTTACAAAATAAGAACCTTAGCGGAACGGGGCCTTATTAGTCTTTGATGAGACAAATCAAAAAATTAACTTGTGGATGAAACTTTAAAAAAAGACTAAATTTATGATCCAAGAGTCTAAGACTAATTTTTTTTAAAAGACTAAATTTATGATCTAAAACGGGGGATATATATCATGAGATGTTAAATGGGTCGTGTCGTACGGGATCAACTCCTCTCCATCCTCCATCCTTTCATATTCTCAATTTTCGTCCACATCTCGGGTCCAAAATTATGATCTAAGCTGTTCATTTCACAGAACACGCATAAAACTATAAGTCTACAAAATTTTAGTATAATTGGATAGGGTCCGGATCCTCTCTATTCCAAATTTTGGACAGGGCGAGGTAATCCATATCGGGATTGTCCATCGGTATATTCAATGGTTCGAATTGTTCTTTAAACTAGAAGAGGTTTTGAACAAATCCGAATCATTCATTGCAACAAATGTACGGTCCCATACATGGACTGTCTTGTCCAATCCAAACCTTTGGACAAGAGAGGATCCATTTCCAATCGGATATCTAGAGGTGTCAAATAGACCGGGCTAGTATGGGCATGGTTTTAGATGGGCCCGGCACGGGCACGACACTATCTTGTAGAGACCCGTAAATTTATCCCCTCAATATTTTGAACAAATTCGAATCATTTATCCCCTCACTTCTGAAACCATGACCATACCAGCCCGGTTTTAGATGGGCCCGGCACGGGCACGACACAGAAGTGGGAAGGCATGACTCAGAAGTGAGCCGGGCATGGCACAGTCTTAGCCGAGCACGACATGGCACGACACGATTCTTGTAGAGACCCGTAATTTCAAAAAAAAATATTAAGGGTTTATTTGATATTGGAAATTGAGGAAAATGTGATTTTTTGTTAAGCTTATGTGAAGTTGGGGTTAATGTGAAATTTGTGGAGTTGATTTGATTTGGAGTTATTATGCTAGAATCGTAATTGGAGGGAGTGCTAGTGTAATTTGGTGGGTGTGTGAGTATATATAGAGAGGTGTGTGTAGGGGATTAAAAATCCCAAATCTCTCTCTCTCCTCACGTCTTTCTTTCTCTCGGCTCTCTCCCTCTCTTCGGCTCTCACTCTCTCCTATGCTCTCCCACCAAAAAGCACTACCAAAGCTCGAAACCCAAAGAACTCAACCCTCTCTCTACCTTCCTCGCGTGCCATGGAGTTCGTAGCTTGTCCGGTTTGGCTCGGAGAGGAGTATTTTGGGCATATTTCAAAGTTCGAGTTCAAGGATTCGCGTGGCCCAATCTCCTTGCGTGTTTGCTCTCCAACTTCGAGATAGGGATTTGCTCTTGTTATGTGTTTGTGAGTTGATTATATGCCTTAATCGTGCCATGGATCATTGGGTTTTATTGTTGAGCTAGCCTTTGAATTTCTGCACAAAATCGCTGCTCGTATTGTCCCCGTATCAATGAAATTACTTGCGTATCGATACACTGAAGAGATCTGCATTCCAGCTACTGTAACGTTCCCGTATTAATACAATAATTGCTGTATCGATACTCCAAACTCTGCCGTATCGATACAAAAGTGTTTATATCGATACTCCTTGGCTTTCTGGGCAGTTTTGCCCATGTTGCTTGCAATTCGACCGTTTTGATTCTCAATCACTTCTAACACTCTTTGAGCACCTCCAAACCATTTCTAAACTTAATTGTTCGTACCTTAAGCGATTCATTGATCGATCTATCTCATTGACTCTTGTAGAGACCTGTATTTTTCAAAAATGGTTTAAAGGTTTTATAGAATGCTAAAGTATTGCATAAATGAGAAATTTGTGAGTTTATTTGATTTGGGGCTTAAATGATAGGATTGTTATTTGAGGAAGTGTGAGTGTAATTGGCTTGGGTGCTAGTATATAAAGGGTGTGTATGTGTTGTAGGAGAATAAAAGCCTACACCCATCTCTCTCTCTCTCTAACTCACGACTCTCTCTCTCTCTCCTATTCGTCTCTCTCTCTCTCTCTCTCCACTCTTAAACTCACTCCCAAACTCGAAACCCACCAAGATCCTCCACCAAATCGTCTTCCTCAAGTGTTCTAGACCTCGGGTTGTGTTCGTTCAAGCTCGGAGGAGGTATATTTCGCTTGGTTTTGAAGTCCTTGGAGCTAGGACTTGATCTAATCTTGTAGATCTTGGTTATCGTTGCGAGGTAGGGACTTCTTTACCTCTTTTATGTGTTTATATGTTGTTGTGGTGTGAGAATCGAGCTTTGATCGTCTCCCTTTGTTCATTTGAAAGCTATCAAAAAACTGCAGAAATCGCCCAAAATCGCCCAGGGATCGATCCCCAAGCATAAGGGATCGATCCCACAATTCAAATCTGGATTTTTCACCTTGGGGATCGATCCCCAAGAGAGAGGGAATCGATCCCTCCCCTCTCTGGAAATTCTGCTCGCTTTCTGGGTTTCAGCCCAACTTTAAACGGCCGTAACTTCTTCGTCCGATGTTCGATTCATGCAAACTTTATATCGAATCGAAGGTCTTGAAGTTAGCTTTCATTTGCCATCGGAATTACCTTAAGACTTGTAATGCACAGAAAGTTATGACCATTTGAGTAGAGGTGTGTTGATCGGCCGATGTCTTTGGCTATTCCTAAGGTTGTTCTCGCTCTGTGTTATGATTCCCTATATAATTAGAACATGTTTAAGTCACTCTTGAGCATGATTGCTTATGTTCTAATGACTCATTATTCGACCTTGTCTCTTGGCACTCATTAGAGTATGATATTAGTGTCGTTGGGTGAGGAATGTACCGTAAGGTTGACAGGAGTACTGTGGGCTATAAGAGGTAAAGTAGTGAGTGTTATGGGTAGACATGAGTTTGTCTAGTGATCCGATGGGTAGTATTGTGATTCATATCCTCGTGCTTCGTCTTGATGAGCTCCCTAGGCCTTTGGCACCCGTTTCATAAGATTCTCGTTTAGAACCTAGCAGGTGGTGTGGCGTGGTATTTGAATCAAGTAACACGTGAGATGTGTGGTTTGAATAATGAGGAATGTAACGAAATGTAACAACTTCATAATTGATGCCATGTACTACGAGGAGTGAGGCGAGACAACGAAATTGGAAACAAAATGGAAATATGAATTGGTGTGTGGACCGTTTACTTAATATCAATCTCTCTCTTTATCTACAATCGTACGATCAGAACCTTAGAAACACGTATAATGAAATGCAATCCAAATGGGTTGTTATCGGCATACAGGGTCTTGATACCCGGAACTTGAATCGGATGTACGGGGTCATGAGTACCCGGAATGTGTTGTGGGTATATGGGGCCCTAAAACCCAGAACGTGAAACGGATATACGGGCTCATGAGTACCCGGAACGTATTATGGGTATATGGGGCCCTAAGACCCGGAAAGTTTCTTAAGTTCACTATTTGATGAGTCAATGGAGAATGAGCTACTTGGACCCGTGTTGGAGATCTTTGGGAGACGTACGGGGTTTTCGAGACCCAGAATGTAAGTCCTTTGATATGGTAACCCTCGTGATGTTATACTGTAGCGCAAGTGGTGAGAATACGGATGCTGGAGATTGGCGATAGCGAGTTGTGCCGAGATTACTAGAGTTGTCAATGTCTCGTAAACTAGTTGGCACATTTTGATAGTGGCATACTCATGAATTGATTGTCATCCATCAACTGAGCTGTATCTCTTGTTTTTCATCCTTATGCACTTATCGTCATATTCACACATAGAATTGGTAAAGATTTTCCTACTGGGCTAGTGTAGCTCAACCTAATCTTTCTTTTCAGGTTCAAATGCCGGGCAATAGATTGCATGCATCGTGTGCTTGACAGTGAAAGACTTTTGGAAGCTAAATATTGTCTAGTTACTGTATCATC
>JAOTQK010000021.1:7183764-7207397 GCA_025642025.1 Rhododendron ferrugineum
TTAAGCTTAATTTGGGCCAGAGTGCCAAAGTTGTATATCTTTTGACTTGGGGACTTATTTTGTAAATTGAACAGGTGTTAACTCTTTTGGGTATTATTAATGTTATGTGAGCATCTTTAATTGAAATGGGTTATATATTTATGTTAAAAATCGAGGGCGTGACAACTCTCGTTGTGCAAGAGGAATGTGTCAAATTCTATGAGTACGGTATTTATCCATCGTCTATGTCTTAGAATGAGTATGTGAACATTATGGCATGATTTGATGAACGATGTATGCATGTTAGGTGCTATGGCTTGACGTGGGGAATGATGGGATGGAAAAATGTATCGTAGAGAGGTTGTCGAACATCGTAGGCTATAAGGTATATCGTGGGGTGCATAGTGGCTGATGGGGGTTTTGCCCAGTGGTTCGGATGAGAATAGGGTAGCTCGTATCCTCGTGCTTCGTCTTGTTGATCTTCCTAGGTTCCTTTGGCTCTGATTCTATAAGATTCTCGTTTAGAACCTAGCGGGTGGTGTGTCGAGGAGTCATTGTGGGTTCGGTACGTGACGAAGGACGCCATGATAGACTTAGAGGAATAACGTGAACTAAAAATATTTATCAATGTAAAATGGGACATGTTTACAAGTTTGTATTACATTGTGTAATGATAAATGGAAAATGTGACCTTGAGAAATGTTGTCTTCTTGTATATGGATTGATAATGTATGCGTGTTTGTGTGAGTTGATAATTTGAATTGAGGGTCCTGCAACGCAAGGTGTGGTAATGCGGAAACCCAGGTAGAGAGAATTCAATGTGACGCAAGGGGTGGTAACACAGTTGAATATCTCGCATGATGAAGAGAATTTCGATTGACTTTGGAAGTTTGTGTTGATGTTTGGATTGTTTGTTGCTTGGGATTGTGGTTGTCGCAAAGGAGAATGAAAGATTGATTTTATCAAGGTTTTAATAAAGGAAGAAATTTGGATTTTGAAAAGAGGATTTTTATTACAAATCCTCCGGTATTCTTGAGCGAATCAACGGTTTCGGTATTTGGGCACAAATCAACGGATTCTGGTATTCAAGCTCGAATTAACGGAGCTTGACCCGTAAAGGTCGAGGGCTTTCTCAAAATTATTTTGGCAATCAAAAGGGAATGTTTTTATGAAAAGAAGCTTGATGGTGAACTGTAAGGAAAGAGGAAGTTAAATGTGGCATTCACTTGTGGAATCCTAAAATGGTTTGAGAAATAGTCTTGGGTTATTTAGGTTGATATGTGCTTAATGTTGCTCCTAGTTGATGTATGAATGATTAGAGATATTTTTAAGACGTATTGAGTCCGTAGTCGTTGTCCGTCGGTTCATTGTGGTGCCCCTTTGTATCTCTTGATCGTTTATTGAAAATCATTCACTCTTATTGCATGTTTCATCGCATTTATATATAGTTTGAGTATATAATTTTTTACTGGGCTAGTGTAGCTCAACCTATCATTTTCAGGTACAAAGTAAGGAAATTTGGCATGGTGTGCATCTCGTGCTTGTTGATAAGATGTTTCAAAGGTATAAAAGAGGCTAAAATTTGCATTTGTTTTGAAAGTAGTATTTGGAAGAACGAATAATTTAAATTGTAATATTATTTTGATATTTTGTATAAGTTGGGGTTTCGAGCCAGGATTGTAACTTTTGAACTTAACTTTGAGAATAGCGAAAGATATGTCATTTGGGTATAATCGGTACTTCAGTGATGATTTATTTATTGAAAATGATTATTATTTATGTTGAAAATCGAGGGCATGACAATTCTTGCCTGGCATGGCACGGCACGGGAAAACAAATAATAATTTTAATTTTAATTTTATTAAATAAATTGACTCACTATGTAGCTAATATAAGGTAAAAAATAGTAAACTACGCATTTTACCTTCGTACATAATTTAACTAAAATAAACTTTTAAAATTTATAGGAAGAATTTTTTTCGAACAAAAATTGGTTGGCCATCTGTCGGCACGGGCATGGGCACTGCACGACACGACATGATTAAGTAAACGGGTCGGCATGACATGACATGATTGAAAAACGACACGACACGATTAAATAAATGGGCTAGCACGACACGATTAAAAATGATACGGCACGGCATGAGCACAATTAAATAAATGGGCCAGCACGGCACGGCACGACACGAAGCACAGTTGGCACGAAGCTAAACGGGTCGGGCCAGCACAACACGACCCATTTGACACCTACGGATATCGATAGACATGTGAATAAATTACTTTTCGTTCAGTAAATTGTAAGGTTAAACTGTAGAATATATTTACAATTTATTTTGTATAACGATTTACGTGTTCACACGTCTATCGATGTCTGATCATATTTATTTTTTCAGACATTGGCTGCATTCCTATAAACTTATTTGTTCAAAACTTATTTTAGTATTTTTTACTTTTCATAACATTTTGTTTAACTTTTCGTCATAATTTTGAAAGAAATTCATATAAGATGACACTTTAGACAAAAAAGACAGTTGTTTGATATTTTTTTCGTTTTTAGTGAACTTTTATTTGCTTTTGGTAATAATTATTTACTTTTTAGACTACTATCGTCAAGACTTATGATTAATTAAAAATGCAAAGCAAATCTAACAAAAATTCTAAAAAGACGTACAAAGCACACAGAACGAAGAAAAAAATAAGTTACAAGAATCTATTACGAAGACCCCCTCAACTAAGCATTTTTTCACAGAAACCCTTTAACGTTTAAAACTGTCCATGCAAACCCCGTCAACTATATGAAATGAAAAATTAGCTAACTCTGTTAACGAAATGAGGAGAAATGACGATTCTACCCCTAAAAAATTCCCACACTGACCTCTTTATCTTAACGGTCTCTTTGATAGAAGGGTGCGAATAAGTTAACGGTTATAGTAGAAAAGGTCTGTACAAGCGATTTTAAATATTAGGGGGTTTCTGTGAAAAAAAGTAATAGTTGAGGGGGCCTCCGTATACTTTTACTAACCTACTATTCGAGCAATGTTTGAATAGAAAGAGGGAAACTTATTCACGGCGGAGCCGTTCCGCCGTGAATAACTCGTTTTTGATTCCACGCAATCTTACTTGTTCAGTCACATAATCAATGACTAAAATATATTTTTAATTTTGACGGATCAAAAATAATTGTTATCGATCACAACTAGATTTCAATTCAGATCATGTGAAACACTTTTTGGACGTGCGCGAGACGCTCCCTGAAGAAGATTTTTTCGAATGGAAAACTGTGGGGCAGAGACCATGGGAGATAGGGATAAATAAGATTAGAGAGAGAGAGAGAGAGAGAGAGAGAGAGAATTGTCAGGATATATACATAGAGACATAAAGATCCTCATCCCCCATTGACTTAAAAGAAGAACATCAAGGCGTCTTTGTCAATCCAGTCGGTGTGGGAGCTGCTCAAAAGAGACCGTCTCTCTCTCTCTCTCTCTCTCTCTCTCTCCCCACCCTCTTGTTTCAAACTCGAATCGAAGAAAATAAAAAGGCGGTGGGAGAGTTGAGCCGCTAAACCCATATCCGTGTTTCCAAATTTCCTCACTACTCTCTTTCGGTGGAGCCTACTTTTCTCACTCCAACCCAACCAAGCCCCTGTCTTTACTTGGTTTCCAAGCTCACCCACCTCTGTCCCCACCTTCCACCTCTCTCTCTCTCTCTCTCTCTCTCTCTCTCTCCTCTCTCTCCTCTGCATATGAACCTTATCCCATCTCCATCCAGTCTAAATAAAACCCCACTTTTCTCTCTCTCTCTCTCTCTCTCTTCGCCTTGATTACCATTATTTTATTTTTATACCCCTCAGGCCCTTCACATACAACGCACCAACCATACATACATACATACATATATATAGTGAGAGAAGATGAAAGGCGAGTTCGTTGAAGAAAAGGATCACCCAAACGACATGTTCGCCAAGCTTAAATTCCAACCCAACCAACCACCGCCACCTCCCCACCTCCACCACCACTTCCAACTCACCACCGACGAACCCGACCACCACCACCACAGCCCCACCACCACCCTAACCCCAACCACCACCAGCGACGGCGCCACCATCGAAGTCGTCCGCCGCCCGCGCGGCCGCCCGCCCGGCTCCAAAAACAAGCCCAAGCCGCCCGTCTTCATCACCCGCGAGCCCGACCCCTCCATGACCCCGTACTTCCTCGAGGTCCCCACCAGCGCCGACGTCGTCGTTTCCATAACCAGATTCTGCAAAAAACACAACACCGGCCTCTGCGTCCTCTCCGGCTCCGGCGCCGTCGCCAACGTCACCCTCCGGCAACCGACCTCCCCCGGCGCCACCGTCACCTTCCACGGCCGCTTCGACCTCCTCTCTCTCTCCGCCACGGTCTTCCCCCCGAACTTCACCACCAACCCTTCGATTGGAAGCAATGGGTTCGCTATAACCTTGTCGGGTCCACAGGGGCAGGTTATCGGCGGGTCGGTGGTGGGCCCGCTCTTTGCTGCGGGTACGGTTTACGTGGTGGCGGCGTCGTTCAATAATCCGTCGTTCCATCGGTTGCCGGTGGTGGATGGGGAGGAGGAGGGGGGAGGAGGGAGGGATGAGAGAGAGATGTCGCCGGTGGGGTCTGGTGGCGGAGGAGAGGCGGCGGAGTCGTGTGGGATGTCGGTTTACACAAGTAGCTGTCACGTGGGGGGCTCGGATGTGATATGGGCGCCTACTGCCAGACAACCACCGCCGCCGCCGCCGCACTATGGATGATGAGCTTGTTTTTGGCTCTTCTGGTTCTCTCTCTCTCTCTCTCTCTCTCTCTCTCTTAGTGGTAGTGGTTGCTTTTGAATTTCACATGTTTAAACTCTTATCATGTTGTGTTAGATTCATTTAACTTGGTAATAGAACTTGGAAGAGAGTAGCGCAGTGTACCAAATTGCTCCTTTTTAATTTTGGTGTTTAATGATTTTTTTTTTTCTGTTGCAAATGGTGCGATGCGTGTGTATGAATCAAAGAATTTTGGCTGTGATTATGTGGCCATCAGTGCTTCAGCGTGAAAGTTGCACACAAATTTTTTACTACTACTATATTTTAATGCGCTCGTGATTATATATATATATATATATTTATTTATTTATTTCCTTTGTTATGCACTTTTTGCAACTTAACTAGTGTTGATTTTTATGCTGTTGGCATTTTGATAGCTCGTGTCTGATTAGCTCACGCGTAACTCGATTAGTCCACAATTACACCGTCCATTGGATGGTGCGATAAAAAACGGAGTAAAGTCATGTATGAACTGAGCTGATAAGGGTTGATTAATTGCATCTGTGAGAGGAGGCAAACCCCTGTGTTCTAGTCTTTAACCATCAACCAACCCCTCCCTTGGGGTTTGCTTTTCCTTGTATACAATTAGAAAGAAATAAAGTAGCTATGTGGTTGGGTTTTTACTGGAACGCGTAGGGCTTGTTTGGTAACCATCGTAGATGGGAGGATTGAATTGTTAATCCTGTGGGTCTCAAGAAATTGAGTGGGACTATTAGGCCCCGTCCCCGCTAACAAAAATTAGTACTTATTATTTTTTGAATTAAATGTAATATATTGTGGAAGAATGATCTGTTGTAAAGCGGAGAAAAGTACTCAAAAATATAAACTTTAATTCAGTGGACTATTAATCCTCCAAAATAGGAGGATGAGCCATCCCAATGGAGGTGTTATTAGTAATCCTATCTCACCTTTGTGTATTTACCATGATGCCCATGCTTCAAGAAAATGACAAAATGTAATCCGGTTCAAAACAAACATGGAGGTTCAATTTACGGTTCCCTCACAAATATCCAACTTCATACGTATCTCAATTTAATTCAACCTCGCGGATCAAAAAAAAAAAAAAAAAAATTCAACCTCGTTACCAATCCCATCATAACCATAACAGTTACCAAACATGCCCTATATATTAGTAATGGTGGGGGTGGAATCGAGAATATGTGAAGAGGGATTGGTTAGATTGGGAATTTGGTTTAGGGTTTGGTCTTTGAGCATTGGAGTTGGAGTCTTTGACCACATCCGCCAGCTTTGATGAGTCCGGGATACCATGCTGGTGGGTGGTCTGCTTTGCTGCAACCAGCTGGGCTCTGAAGATAAATGCTTTGATGGATGGAATGGATCATTCTGATTTTCTTGTCCTGGATAAAGTCTGTGTCTAGGGTTTTGTGCCCCCTGTCAGTTTCTTCTTTTCAGAGAGAGAGAGAGAGAGAGAGAGAGAGAGAGGGGGAGGTGGTCTGTATCTGTATCTTACTGTGTGCTTTATCCGATATGGTGAGCGAATGAAGGCGCTTTCAGAGTTCCAGACCCAACTTTTATTTTCCGCCCCATTCTCTCTCACTGATCTAATTTTTGTACTTTCATTTGTCTCTTTCTCTTGTCCTTTTCCTTTGGTCAGAGTAAAATGGAAATAAAGAAAAAGGGGAAAGAAAAAATGAAAGAAAGGGCTCCTCTAAACTTAAAGAAGTAGAAAGTTTCCATCTCCCGCCCCAACGCCCCCAAGTAGTTTAGTCCGGTTGGTTGGTGGTTTTGCTTTCTACACTATTGATCAGGATTTGATTTTTGGGGTCTGGCCGTAAGGAAGTGATTTCTTGTGAACTTCCTAGTCCCGGCGTGAATAAACCTGCCTTTGACTGGACCGGGGAGAGAATTAGTTAAGGTGCTCGTAAGCTGACCTGAAAACTTCTGACCACCGAACCAAAAAAAAAAAAAGGTTATCCATCTCCCAAATTGGTGCCCTAAAGTTTGTGATCCCGAAAACTTCTGACCGCCGAACCAAAAAAAAAAAGTTATCCATCTCCCAAATTGGTGCCCTAAAGTTTGTGATCCCCTTCACTGCTTCCCACTAGGGAGACCTCTTGGGATTTTCCTTTAGCCTCATCCCTGTCACCATTACAATGTCATTGATTGGCACTAGTTTGGAGGCTTCCACAACTTTCCCAAAGACTTTGTAGGTTATGGTGGTAGGCCTTGTTTCTGTACTCATTCGTCCTATTTGATTGCCGGATTAGACATGAAATTTGATTATTGCAAATAATGGAGTACTTCAAAATCCTTTACTTTGTTACACAAAATTACCATAAGAAATCTTTCAAACATAATAAAGATGGTAGGTTGAAGTATTTTTTTCTTCTTGTAACTCCACATAAGAAGGACTAAGAGTGGATTGTCAATGTAGAGAAGTGGAGTGCTACAATCCAGTCCTTTACTTTTACACATGTCACTTCAGTACTGGTATTCTTTATCATTCCTCATTGCTAAGCTGAGTTAGATGATGTAATTGTGGAACAAATCATTTGATTTAGTTTTAGATAGTATCTTTTTGTCTAAATGCAGAAAGGGTCATCAATCAAACACTTGTAAATGAAGATGCCTCCTAGCTCAGTTAGGATTTTCTTGGTTCAAAAAAAAAAAAATTAATCAAACTCTTGTAAACAGAATTTTTGAGTGTCAGAATTGGGGAACTTCCTAATGTAACCAAAAGTCTATTTTTCGTGACTGAGGCTGCATTGGAGCTCAAATTGGGTAGCATGCATTAATCTTTTGTTCATTTGCCCAACTTTTTCGATTGATATGTAGACGGTACTTTCTTTTGTGCTAATAAAGCTTGGTGCGACTTTCCTGAGTTACTTACTGAGTACCTTGAGCTAATCCCCTTCTTGACCCTTGTATTGCCACATTTCTCGTGCGGATGCTCATCACTATTGTAAACCTAGAGTTCTTGTGCCACTATTGTAAACCTAGAGTTCTTGTGCCAGAAGAATGATTTTGTGATGAATCTGATGATATATTCCTATATGAAAGCTTAGGATGTAGTAATTGTGTCGTAACTTTGATCCTAAATTACATGTGGTTGTGATCCTTAGGATGTTCGTGTTGTAACTTTGATCCTAAATTACAGGTGGTTGAACTCGATCGCAATGTGTTTAGTCAATTATCTGCCATAACTTTGATCCTCAATTACATGTGGTTGAACTTGATCGCGATCCGTTTAATCATGTCTCTTCTACATTGTTCATTGTTGCTTTGTTCATCTAATCATATCATATCCTTGGTTATTTACTTGTTTACATTATTTACTTGTGAGGTGAAAAGAGGATTTACCCGTTAAGAGCTTCAAAATATGCTGTTTGTATATCAGTTTCTTATTGGATGTTCAGACTTAACGGCTTGTCAGTTTAAGTCTTTTTAAATGTAGCACCAGCTTTTAGAGTCAAATTTAGGTGAATGCTTAATTTTGAAGTGTAGCAGATTTAGGCAATTGCTCAATATATATATATATATATTTTTGAAGTGTACCACCAGCTTTTAGAGTCAAATTTTGTTGACTGTGTGCCGAACTTGAATATCCATCTTATCTTGTTTACTTTCTCAGTTTTTGAATATTAACTAAGTAGCACTTGTCTTATTATATTAAACTATAAAGTACTATAAGGCCTTCAAACGCTAATCCACATGTGAAGCTAGTCTTGTGATTAGAGTAAATATTTTGGGTTTGGAATGATGTCATTTGGCATGGTCAACATTTGCCGGCATTCATCACATTTCATTTGCCTTAAATTTTAGCTCCTTTTTTTTCCTACCGTGGCGTAGGTTTGGTCTCATGAATAGACCTACTTTCTTGCTAATACATTTTCTAGCTGTTGCAGTATATTTGTCTTGTGCATTCGGTATGACTTCTTACTGTGTCATAGAATTTTGTAGAAGATGTTGGAGGTAATGGCGTGATTTGTGACACCGTTAGCGTATAGGCCGCGCTAGCAAGTTACTCCACAACAGCAATTCGGTCTCTTGTAATACCGGTGGCACTTATGGCGCATGTAGGTTTAGGGTTTAGCCCTTGTCTCCCATGCAAAGTACACAAGTTTGTGCGTACTTTATCCGTAGTCCTTGGCAACCTCTTGGGGTCAGGCCGCAAGAGAAAAATCTCTTATGAATCTCTTAGTCGGAGCGTGGATGACTTGCCTTTGACTGGATCGGGGATGGGAATAGTCGAGGTTCGCATAAATTGGCTCAGGCACCCCTGACCGTCGAACCAAAAGGGGAAAAAGGTTTTGGGACTTGAGATGCATGCTATATTCTGACTTAACAAAATAGATACGTACCTTGCTGTGGAACCATGTTTAAGGCTGCATTGGAGCTAAAACTGGGTGCATGCATGTATCTTTTGTCTACTACACTAAACAACTTTTTCAAGTCATGCGTCGAGCCTCCTTTCTTTTGTACTCAAAGCTTGTTGGGAAATTTCTTAACTTGGGCCCCTTTTGTTGACTCTTTCATTTTTCTTAGGTGGCTTTCTCGTGATGATCAATGCACCATGTTAATTTGTCCCCCTTATTTGATATGTGTCAAAAGTTGTGATCTTAACTTTGCTCGTAAGTTAACTCTGTTTGAACTTGATCGCTCGTTTATCGGATCTTTGGAGACTTTTTCCGGTGCGTTGTTCGCATCATTTCTATACTTGCCTACTCTTTAGGGATTGGCAGTACTGATTTATGGGTTGCATAGACATTGCTTAATTATGAGTCGAGGCAATGGTTTATGAATTACTTAAGAACTTGAAACTATTCGGTGCAATCGCATTGCTCCATCTCCAGTCCACTTTATCTGCTTGTATATTAAGTTTGTTGTCAGATGGTAAAAAATTACTGTTTTTTCGTCAATTCTCAAGTGTAATACTAGCTTTTGTGGGCCAAATTTAGGTGACTGATGATTTCTCAACCATGATTATCTGGTCATGGTTACTACCATTTTAAGTACCTGAATTAAAATTAAGCATTTGGTATAGTGTTTATACCGTAATTACGGCCTAATAGGCCATTATTAGCATAACTCCGTACTCATTCCTTGGTAGAGGTTGAGATGGTTTGGACAGTGACTAGTTTTTGGTTTTTGGCTTTGGAGTTTGAGATTTGGCCATTTCTTCTGGGTTAGAGATAAAGCTCTGGCTTAGGGTTGTGCTTGCCGGTTCTTTCCCGTGCAGCGGGGAAGCAAAATAGAGAGGGAGGGAGAGAGGGAAAATTATTAGTGCTTGCTCTTGGAATACCGTCATGTGAAGTTCTAAAGGCCTCTACTACGACATATTCACGTGGGAATTTAGAACTAAGTGTACGGACCGGACCTCACATGAACATGTGGTGGTAGAGGTCCTTGGAGCATTGGATAATCACTCGATATAGAGACTGTATGTTGCTTTATCAATTATGGTGAGTGAATGTGAGCTTTAAGAAACTTTGCTAAAGCCACCGACTCAGACGGTGGCTTAGGGTTGTGCTTGCCGGTTCTTTCCAGTGCAGCGGGGAAGCAAAATAGAGAGGGAGGGAGAGAGGGAAAATTATTAGTGCTTGCTCTTGGAATACCGTCATGTGAAGTTCTAAAGGCCACTACTATGACATATTCACGTGGGAATTTAGAACTAAGTGTACGGACCTCACATGAACGTGTGGTGGCAGAGGCCCTTGGAGCACTGAATAATCACTCGATATAGAGACTGTATGTTGCTTTATCAATTATGGTGAGTGAATGTGAGCTTTCAGAAACTTTGCTAAAGCCACCGACTCAAACGGTACTGAGTGTACACGCGGGGCCCATTCTGGGTCCCGCACAAAAAATCCGAGCTATTCGATAATTTAAAAAAAAAACCTAGGTCGGTGGCTGTTAGTGGACTAGTCGGTACCATCTAGGTTGGTGGCCGTAGGTTTTTCGCTTTATATCTATCCCTCTTCCCCTTTGGTTTTTTCTGTACTTTGGTTGTCTTTATGTCTGTACCTTTTCCTATGGGGAGTGAAAGAAGGGGGGGAAAACCTTTTCCTATGGGGAGTGAAAGAATGAAAGAAGGGGGGGAAAACCTTATTCCTATGGGGAGTGAAAGAAGGGGGGGAAAGAATAAAGAGAGAAAGGGTTCCTCTCATCTCTCTCAAAAGTTTATCCATCTCCTCAATTGGTGGCTCTTTGGATTTTGATTCGATCTTTGAGCTGTTCATCACTGGGAGACCGATCTGCGTTTTGTCGTCTTGTTGATTGCTGTTGCTACTCGCTTCCACGTTATTTTTGGCACTAGTGTAGTTATAGGGCTCGTTTAATTGTCGAATTATTTTTTGAAAGGATTGAGAAATGGAATTAATGATGGTGATAAAAGCGACTGAAGTACATAGTTAGTTAAACTATGTTTGATTTAGGTGGAATTGAGGATGAAATAAGAAGTGAAGAATCATTTTTGACCATTGGATGAAGAGGAAAATAATCTTAAGAGGGCCGGTTTAACTTGTAAATCACCGAGTGGTATGGAATAATTTCTTACATGGGCTATTATAAGGTAAATAGTCTCTCCTCTAGTCCAGTCTTATCTTTATACATGCGTGATAAAACGTGCGATGAGCTGATGAACTTAATCTTAGGAACCATATTCCCTTATATAGATGCGGGATTACAATCCTGTCGGGGCCCTTAACTGTTTAACAACCTCGAGGTTGTGAGTTCATTGCCTAACAGCAACATGATTGATGTTAGCAAATTTGTTTTCTTTTCTTACATTAAAAGAACACGCTCTAACTTAGATTCAAGAAAAAGGGTACAAGAATCACTCCCAATGGCATTGCCTGTAAATGCTTGATCCTTGTATTGTAGGGATGATATTAAGGCCCCGTTCCGCTAAAGAACGCCAAGTTGCGAGTGATTAATCTGGTAAACAATAGCATTGTCCATTATCGAAGAGCTCAATTATAAGTGTGCAGTGGTTTGTGAGGGCTGGTCTTATAGAGAGAATTGATAGCACACGGGTAGGGTTCAGGTTGAACCTTAGATCAAAAGCTTCCATAGACAAATTATGCCAAGATGGCTATATAATATTTTTCCCATTTGAGGGTGTATTGAAGCTCAATTCTGGTGCATGAATCTACTATCCGTTGCTCCACTTTTCCACGTGATGGATTTCGAGGGGGTTTTTTTTTTTTTGTGTGCTAAAGCTTGTTGGGAATTTTCTTTCTTACCTTGAGCTGCTTTTATTGACTCTTGTATTTGCCAACTTTCTAACATGGAGGCAAGATACCGTCAAGGTGGTAGTTCAGTTGGTGGGAGTCACCACCTCTCCTTAACACCTGCGCCGGTTCGAGTTTCGGGAGGTATATTTGTGCTGGTTCCCGGTAGTGCCATTAATAGGCTTTATTTCGAACCCGTATGTGGACCGAAGAGGGAGATTTCTCACCGTTGTGCACCAGGTGGTGCCGTGGTGACGGCCCGTTCTCACGGACGATAGCTATGGCTCGAACCAGACATTCCATTGGCGGGTAAGGAGCCCTTATGGTCACGTCCAAGAGAGAGTTACTACGTTGGTTGCCCCCTCACCCTTTTGATGATCAAAAAAAAAAAAAAAAACAAGGAGGCAAGATCAATGGACAAAGCTTGTCTCCTGATCACAACATTCTTGTCTTTTTTTCCGGCTAAGTTGTCCCCTGAAGTTAAATGATATGATGATTGTTTTATGCCAAAGATAGGTTGGTTCGGACTTGATCGCAATTGCTTTAATCATGTATCCGGCGACATCGTCAATTGGTGTTTTGTTCATATCAATTACATGTCAACGAACACGTTCTCATTTAATCTTCGTCCATGTCGTATGCATAGTTAAGTTTCAACGAACACATTCCACCTAATAAAATCTCGCTCACTCTTTACGCATACACTTTACTTGTCTTAGACCTAGAGGCTAATGTGTCGCATCACTGCTCCATCGCAGATCGGCTTCTCGTGTATGAGTTTGTCAATTGAGTTTCTGACATTAAGGCTTGTTGGTTAATTTTACATGTACTGTAACACCACTGTTTTAGGGTTACATTTTTGTTACTGCATGGCTGTCCAGCCTTGATTGAACATAATACGAGAATAGGGTTTTTTTTAATTGAGTTTCGGATCAACTTCTAACCCGATATGAATCCGATCCTATTAAAATTGATTTTCTCGGATTCAGATTCATTCGGGTTATTAGATCGGGCGAATTTTCTCGGATTCAGATCATTCGGGTTAGTGAGTCACGTCATGCTGGAGTAGGTAGATCGAACGAATCAAATTCAAATATTTCGGATTGGATCCGGTTCATTAATAGGTCTAGCCGTGACTATCTTAATCTAGGTTACAACTTTTCCAAGCCTCCGTTCCAAAAATAAATGTCTGGTTCGCAAAACGAGAACAAAAAAATAATACAAATTGTTCTTTTAATTTATCAAAAAAGTATGAATTTTTTCTTATAGAAAATGTATTATTTTTAAGTTATCGTTTTGCGGACTAGACATTTTTTTTGGAACGATGGTAATATTAATTAAGCTTTTTCTCACATTGTTCCTTGGTAATCAACCGCCATCAACCACTGATCCACGTGAGGCTGCTTTTGTGAGTGGAAATAAGTATTTTAAGGTTAGTAATGATGTCATTTAGCACATTTAAGCATGTGTTGCCATTGGTAGTAGTAATAATTATGCACCAGACAGATACAGTTTATTAGCTCTCTTTTTTCACCCCTTCCTGCTTCTGACTGTAAGAGGTGGTTCTTATTACCACCTCCGTCCCAAAAAGTTGGACATTTTTGAAATAGTGTGTCATTTTCAATCGTTTATATTGTTCAATGTGAATATCAAAAAATATGTAATATAAATCTTGTTTGATAGATTTTAATTAATTCTATCAAATAAAACTTTATAAATTAAAAGATATAAGCGATCTAAAATGACACGTTGTCCCAAAAGTGTCCAACTTCTTGGGACGGAGGGAGTAGTTATTACTACTAGTTACTCCCTCCGTCCATTTTTAAGTGTCCTGCTTCGTAACTCCAACTTATTAAAAAGACATGATTATCATTATACCTTTCACATCAATTTTTTCCTCCACTTTTTCTACTTACCCATCATCATTACACTTTTACTCACTTACTTTTCAAAATAGAATCTACTTTTAGGGGCAAAATAGACAATGCACCAACTTTTACCCTCTAACTTTACAAAATGGACATTTATTAAGGGATAACCCGAAATAGAAGGGAAAATTTCAAAATGGCACTTGAACTTTCACTTCAATGTCACCGAAACACCTGAACTTCACTTTATTCAATTAAACACCTGGACTTTCAAAATCTCCAAATTGAGGCACCTGCCGTTAGCCTCCATCAATTTCCTTTACAAATCGGCTGACGTGGCTCATTTCTGACGTTAAAGGGCCCCACTAGATATGTTATGAAGTGAACTCAATGCACAAATTTAGGAAGTGAACTCATTTCTAGTTGTGATTGTGTGCATTGAGTTCATTTTCTAACATGTCTAATGGGGCCCTTTAACACCAGAAATGAGTCACATCAGCCGATTTGTGTAGGAAATGAATGGAGGCTAACGACAGGTACCTCAATTTGGAGATTTTGAAAGTTCAGGTGTTTAATTGAAATAAAGTGAAATTTAAGTGTTTCGGTGACATTAGAGTGAAAGTTCAGGTGCCATTTTGAAATTTTCCCAAAATAGAATACTGGACTCTAAATAAGAGATGGATCGGGGGTATTACCTTTTTTTTTCTTTTCTTTTCTTTTCTTTCACATCACATGTTAATAGAATTTACCTGATCCTAATTCTAACTTAACCAACTAATTCGAGTATCGACTTTTTGTACATACGAACTTAATTTTCAAATTCATTGTACTTAGGTGTAGCTACAAAACTGTTGGCTTTGGGTTCAATTTACCTTTCTTGATTAATGTCACATTACTAAATGTGAGTATTGCACCTTGTCCAATTTTGTAGAAGATAGGGAGGTTATAGCCAATTCTAGAGCATCTCCAACCTAATCTTCTACTTGAGAGTATCAAAATAGCTATTTTCTACCCTCTTTTTTTTTTTTTTTTTTTTTCAAAAAATCACTTTAAAACTCAATTATTTCACTCTTTCCCTCTAAAATTAGAAGAAAAAAAATTCAAGAACTTTTCAAATATTTTTAAATTTGTCTCATTTTAAAGATAGTGAGATGAGCTTTGAATGTTATGAATTTTAAAATTAATACTAGATGACAAACATATATTCAAATTACAAGTTACAATCATTTTAGAACATGAACAGTATTTTTTGGAGGCTATCCTCTATATATCCTCTCATCCTCTAAATATATTGGGTCGAACTCTCATCCTCTCAAATAGAGATGGATATAGATAATGGGTTGAAGTAAATTGGTACACTTAAATGGAGTTATAGAGAATGGATTGGAGATGCCTTGCTTCCCAAGCAATGCACGAAGATCACTGACATCTGGTGTGCATTGAATTGTAAACAAATAAAGGATCCTTCTTATCTTGGGTCAAAACAATGGACCTTGGGCTCTGCTGTGCCCATAAAACGGGCACCGGCCTCGGGCTCACTTTGTAGAGATTGACGCTAGAATAACCAGGGGTAATTAACTCTATAAAAAAGTAAGTAGTCGATCGGAGATCGGTAGCATAATGAACAAAATATATTTTCAAGCATTGATAATGACATTGTACATCATCAGTGGGTCGGCACGGACGGTTCTTCGACTGTACTCTCCTTTTTAAAAAAATTGATTTTCTTGCATGTGTGTGTTTGTGTGTATATATATATTCTCGCATAAAAAATTAAGAAAATTGTACAACAAAAAAAACAAAAAACAAAGAAAGCAGATAGTTTCACATTAACTTTTAAATAAAGCCTGTATTTTTATTCTAAATATGAAAGTGATGCTCGGATTTGTAAGTTTGTGTTTTGATATATGATTTGTGGAGGAGCTTTAAGAATGAAAAAAACAGGAAAACTGAGTGATTTCCCTTCACAAAGCAAGAATATATTTTCCTCACTTTCTTTTTCATTTGTAAATTAATGTGAAAATCGTTCATCAGAATACGGAATAATGAAATGTGTAGATGAAAAAAATCATGAATGACAACATATTCATTTTTCACTGTGCTTTCCACGCGTTGTATTTGATGGACCCTTATTTTGATAATGTGTATTTTTTGCATATTGTTAGGGAAAAAATAGAGAGAAATATCTTCAATAAGGTCTTATAATAATATAATTAAAGCACAAGTGATTCAAAGTTCTTACAGTATTTCAAATCGTATGTTAAAGTATTTTATGACAAGTGCACCAGGATTAAGGAAAAAATAATTCACGACAAAATATACTATTTTATGTTATATGAAAAATTGTGTATTAGTGGTAAATAAAAGAGAAAAAAGGATGAAATTCAGTGTAAGAAAGAAGTATAATTGTTTTCTTTTATTTGTTATGTTCTTGATTGGACAAAGTTTCCTTTTCAAGCGAAATTAGAATATATGTTTTCCATTTTGTAAAAACTGTAGAATAATGAATAAAAAGATAAACAAAAACAAAAACAAAAACAAAAACAAAAACAAAAATCCATGTAGGAGAGAGAGTGAAGAATCTCTTTTTTTAATTTACGTAACTGCATTCTTTAGTATAAACTACTATAAAGTATAGATGTTGAATTTCCATCGCACCAAAAAAAAAAGTATAGATGTTAGGTCATCGTATAACTTTCAATATTAAATTAATCTAATAAAATGAACGGTTCACATCAGAATGATAAGATCTTAAAAGGTCACATTTATAACTCGTAGTACACTTATCCTTTGAAATCAGAACGCAAGTGTTTCCTTGTGTTTCTTACTGTTTTTGCTTTTGGGTAAAAAAATAAATAAAACATAAGAAATAATATTGGTGAGCATCAATTTAATTGGCTTTTAATACTGATCATCAATTCAAATGCGGTTTGTAAAATAAATTTAAAGTTGGGCAAATGCCCCACAATTTTGCCCGTGGGTGACGTAGCTCATTGGGGGTTTGACTTTTTTTTTTTTTTTTTTGAAACGGCAAAAATTTGTTAAGAAACTTGATAGGAGTACATCAAGTAGGGGGAGAAGGGATGGAGATTCTAACCAAAAGTTGGACAACACCTAATGAACCGTATTCCAAACACCTGTGGGGCATAGACTGAAAAAACGGGCAAAACCCGAACAGGTCATAAAATACCCAGATCAGACAATTAAAGGAATAGTAAGGGAAAATGACGGCCCATGATGTGTTTTGATAATTAATACCTGCCAAGGACATGCTAAGAACATTTGTTAAAGCTGAAAATGTCCTTGGTGGGTATTAATTATCTAAACACGTCATTGACCGTCATTTTCCCGAATAGTAACAAAGGGCCTAAATGCCGAAATAAGAATCTACAGCTCAAAATCCAAGTGCCGAAACAGCCCAGCCCGTTTCCTAACCCTAACTAAAAGCAGATCAAACAAGCTCCAAAACCACCACCATGCCACTGACCACCACTCCAGGCAAACCAAACCACCATCAACCCGCCACCACACCAGGCCGTGAACCACAACACCACCAGATGATGGCCCACACCGCCGTGAGAATGTGACGTGAGCCTCTCACATTCTCGGACCCAAGAAAAACCGCCGAGAAGCCACCGATTGACTTATTAGTTGGGTTAGGTGGGCGTGTTGGTTTTGGACAAAGTGCAATAAAATCAGCAAATCTTCACAAAGAAGTGAAAATCAAAAAGATAAAATCAGGGAATGATCGGTCATTCTGTGTTAATTTCATCAGCTATACCTCAATGCCAAAATATTTGCCCGGTCCACAAAACAATAACTTAAGATAATACTTTTTTTTTTTTCACAAAAAACTAACTTTTTTCATAAATTTAAAGAACCCTTTGATATCTGGCAAATTGCTGAAAATTTTGAGTTTTTCTTAAAAATTTTGTATTTTTTTAAAATTCTCATTATGCCAACGGAACACAAATTTTGAGACGGAGGGAGTACTCCATGGAAATGGGAGTGACCAAATTGGACACAAGCTGAGGTCCTACTCTTACAAAAGAGAGATCATGCAGACTTCCTTCTTACATTTTTGACATCAAGTTCCATAGCAACACCACTCAACACAAGAAATTATACATGTAAATTCCCAAAGAAATTGAAGGGAAATAGCAACAAAAACAGAATGCCAAGGAATAAATCTAAAGATTAATGTCGATATTAGAAAGGTCATCCATTTGAAGGTCCCATCCCTCTGTACAAATTTGGAATAATTGCATCTTATATATAAACTATACATATAAAGGGGAGGAGAGTGACAAAATGATGGCTGATTCCCAAAGACAGAGCCCCATAGCAAGAGTACTACTATAACATATACAGCCTCTCCCTAACCCCTCCTCCCCAACTCTTATTTTCCCCCATCTCTAGCTTCAAAAAAAAAAAAAAAACTTTCTAATAAAAGGCTCATTCTGTTCTTTCCCTCATTGATGTTCTAAAAGAAGGGTTAGAGGATCCTAATCTGCCTGAATTAGTCTCCCTATAACTACTACTTTTCCTACACTGTTTACTTTGGTCATCAGAAAACAAAAAGGGTTCACTAGATTTACCTTCCCAATTGCTTCTCACACTTGGTAATCTTCCCCAAAAGCCTCGATCGTCCGTACCCGATTCCACATTCTGTGAAAGCCTCGAGTACAAAGGGGAGGGCGAGGAAGATGAAGAGGAAGAGTCAGAATCTGACAAGTTCCGCCACGGGCTACTTAAGCTGCGTCCCAAATCGCCAAAAAAGGACTCAAAGTAATCGTTATCGGTGCTAGTAGAGTCCCATTTGGTGGAATCGCTACTTAAGGAACGTCCCTCCGAGAAGATAGAGGATGAGTTGTCGCTTGATGAGT
Source organism: Rhododendron ferrugineum (assembly GCA_025642025.1). NCBI lineage: Eukaryota > Viridiplantae > Streptophyta > Magnoliopsida > Ericales > Ericaceae > Rhododendron > Rhododendron ferrugineum. Next base: position 7,202,519 of record JAOTQK010000021.1, read on the forward strand.
CCTCTTCCAAAATTGTCTGGATTGGAGGCCTACTCGTGCAATTAGGGTATAAGTTCTCGGTAAAAGTCTCATCATTTAGAGGATTGGGTCCAGGGGGATTCCAAGGACTTGAGGGGTGGGATCTTGACTTGAATGCATGGTTCTTTGGTATTACTGAATTCTTTATCAATCTCGGGGCACGAGGAGAGCACCTGCGAAAATGGTAAAGTCGTTCAATAGATAACCAGTAAGAAACTAAAATCTGCAAGCTGGAAAGGAAAGACAAATCTCTCTTTTTTCATTGCATAACAAAAGGCAAACACAAATATCTTACCTAGCATATAGAAGCATGTATGCCCCTTTTGTTAAGACACTTTCGAGATCCACAGCCTTGACCTATACCCAACCATAAAAAGCATCAGGTCCAATTCTTCAACAAAATGCCTTGATTGGCATCAATTGTATGCGTCGGTTGTTTGATGTTTAGAGATGACAGGAAAATTTAAGCAGAAATAAAGAGTCTCAAAAACCTAAGGTCTAGAGTTTTTGACTGCTATGTTGGTGTATGATAGTTCGGATCGTGCAATATCCAGAAATGTTTGATATACGGACACTTGTACATATCTTGATCTAATATAAATACAATGTTGGATTTTCGAAACAAAGACAATGGAACTATTGAGCTAAGAAAAAAAGGCCTGTAGTCATGAGGTTTGAAGACAAGTATAATAGTGGAACATAGTAGTTAGGCTCCCGTGCTTAACAACCAAATCTAAGCCTGCACTAAACAGCTTAATCATAATTGATAAAATCTTCACCCAGGTGTTTCGTAATTTCTTTCAAACCTTAGCAAATGGAAGCATTACAAATCTAATCACCACACAAAGGGTGTCTGCTTAATGCTACCAGAGCTACCAGAACTGAAATGCAGAAAAGTTTTTGCATTCCCCTTCCTTCTCCCCCTACTTGATGTACCCAATATCAAGTTTCTCAATATACCTGTTGCCGTTTCAAAAAAAAAAAAAACTGAAATGCAGAAAAAGGACCAGTAGCCTAAAAACTCAAATCATCATATGCTAAAAGTACCAATGTAAATTTCAGATACACTAGAAATAACACCCACGAAAAAGGCTAAATGAACTAATCAACAAGCAAAAGAACATACTGTGCTGTCGTCGATCTTGAACCATTTGTTCTGGATAGTCTTGACATAACACACATAGTGACCAGAAAATGCGGAATTCATGACATCCAAGTGAACCACCACCCCATACAGCCTGTATATAGGTGATTTGTCACTTGTCCCGCTCACACATGGGGCCAGGTTCAGAATCTCTGGAAACTTGATCTCCTTATTAAGCTTTCCAAATTTTCCTGACTGTAAAAGTCATGCAAAGTAAGGAGCCATTAAAAACATAACCTAGACTAAAACATCATATTCAATTGCTAGATAAGGTTACCTGAAAACGCTTTAGTGCTATAGTAAGGATATTAGGAGCCTCCAGTATTGTCAACTTCTTTTTAGCTCTCTCATAGGACCTGCATCTGTTAAAAACTGATAAAGTCAGTACTTCATCTGAATGTCCTTACCGTCCCAACATAAAAAGAAGCTCAATTCATCTTGAATAGAAGAAATAAGAGAAGCATACTGCCGGTTTTAGTTTCTATGACGTTCTCGAACATATGTAGACCCAGGTTCAACTTCTGCCATTTACTAACCCAAGTACAAGGGCTTCGTAGGCCACCTCATATTTTCCAAAAGATCAGAGGAGGACAATGAACTATGTGACATAGACTCAGGTCGTATCTAGGGGCTGGGCCCATCAAAACTCCAATAGAAAGATATAACATCCAAATATAAAACTCATTTTTTAATTTCTAACTTTTTGAGAGATAAAATGAAGCTTTATGTAGCATGAAATAAAAAAAGGAACTTTCCATTATAGCAAGTAGCAACAATGAATACTTAACAGGTGTCCTGTGGAAAGTATAGGACACATCCCCACCTAAGAGTCAAATATAGTGAAGAGTCCGCCAAAAAAACAGAATAACAAGAAATGAAGAGATAGGGTATTGTTTCTTCAAAAGTCAAAATGGGAGGTTGAGAGTATGCAAAATTCAAAATTGAAGGACAAGAGAGTTCCAAACAGCCGAATACTGGTACTCACATCCAGCACTTAACTTTCTAAAGAAGAACGGGAAACGAAAGAAAAACAATATATAATGAAACTTAGTCCCATCACGAAACTCTATGACCACCACCGCTACCATGTCATTAATCCAAAACTAATATGTAAATCTCGAAAATGATGAGCAAAACTGGAGATTTAGCTGGACCAGAACTCTTACCTTATCAAGAAGCATCCAACATGAAGAGCAAGGCAGTAAATAGAAGCCATAACCAGGAATCTTTAAGCACAACAATTTCAGTCGACTTAACGGATAAAACTATGATTCACGACAGAGTTTAAAATATTTACCGACCTACAGGAAAGCAACTAGTAATAGAGCATAACTTCAGGCCAAAACTCCTAGAATTCCACTCAGACGGACTTGGCCAACACATTTTGACTTGATAGTTAACCAGCCAAATGGCCATGCAGTTTACAAGTTCTCTTTCCAAGGGATAACCACATAGCATTTTGAAGTCATATGACAGTAAACACTTTCCCTCGGAGTTTACCAGGGTAAAGCCTGATAGATGCTGGAATATGCATTCAATTTATAAGCATTCCGATCCTCATTTCGACAATGTAAGAAACAATGCAATGATGCATAACCAAGAAAAATCTGCAATGCTTGGCTCTATCAAAATGAAGTACCAATGTGCTGAGAAAGTGGTACTTGTATTCACATATATAACAAAAAAATTCTTGAGTTTCAAGAAAAAATGAAACCAACCAACCTGCTGCAGTGGTACTTGTTTTCACCATCCAGAATCTCAGTGCCGGTAAATCGTCTAAGGGCTGCTTCAAGAGTTCCTATGTCTCCTTCTACTTCAACTGTAAGATCCATCATCCTTTCATGCCGCTCGGATTTGCCTCCACACTTCATGCACTTTATCTGCAAGGTGCAATATTTAGGATTCCAGATGGGAATGTTTCCCACAACGTTTCAAATGAACTTCAACAATTTGTTGCGCAAGAGATATAGGGAGAGCTATTTAATCGTATAAAGATCTGAAAACTAGATGGCCAATTACCTTTGATCGAAGATAGCCCCCAAATGTAAGGCCTATGAGAGTTGTTTCTTCTTCTAAAGATCCTGATGCATGTACTCCAGCTTCCTTGAGGCAAACAGATTGCATCGTATCAATAGCATACCTGCCAATGTCGTTCATTTAGTGGTTCACAAAATATTTCCTCATGACGAATCACAAAGACATCAGAAGCCCCTAAATTAAGCTACCCAGGCTCCACAAATCAAAAGTAATCTCACCTCAGAAATTCATGCGCATCTTCTTCTCTCCCATTACTGAAGTGACGTCCAATGTTCTGAATCTGGGATAGTATCCCAATAGGAGAGAGTGGAGAACTCCCTTCCTTTGCCTTCATAATTAAACTCTCAAATTCACAGGTGAAGCACCATTGTTTCCTTCCACCTTACATTGAAGAGAAAAATAAAAGAAATTGATAAAATGGGAGACAAAAAACATGGCATTAAAAAATCTGAAAAACAACGGATTCAACAAAGATATCATGATTAGAAATGTACATGATTTGGAATGAAGCCCTTGAACAAGATAAGCAGTGAGAGGTGGGGTACATGCCAAGCACTGGAGCACCGCATTAGCATAACAGCTGCAGTAATTTGGACAGAATACACATACTTGTGTTAGGAAACATAAAGATGCTTTTAAAAACAAACCAAATGAAACAAGCTGTATCAATGGATGAGCACAAAGCCACAAACTAATATTCCTATATTTAAAGCCATAGACCATTATTTTTCCGGAGTGTCAGGAGAATATAAAGTTTGATGTCCCATTGCAAATTATGATTACCGATGAAGTTACTGAAACAACATATGTATGATATGATACATGAATGCATCTAATCAAATCAGTGTTTATATGACAAGACAGCTCTCACTCCTCTTAGACAATAAGGCACCACATGAAGATTTGACATCTTAGCCGTTCTATTCTTGTTACAATGGCAATATACCACCAAATGCTGCTACGAGCATACTTATTTTGTTTTTTTCCCATAAGTACATCAACAAGCATACATTATAAAATGCAAGATAGAGAAGAGCACGTCATGCTTGTGGGGGCATTTGCGCGTGCAGGTGTTACTGAAATGTATTTGCCAACATAATCCAAAGGTAGTAAATGAAAGTCACTAAAAACATCTTATAAAAAGTTACAGCTTAATGAGGTAACACAAAACAATTTGGAGATATCTCTATGCTCTGTGTAGAGCCAATAAATCTAATTCTTGAAATTAATAATTTTGCTTAATCTCGCCTAATTAGAGCAACACCCACGCACTCGAATAAGTAATCGACAGTACAATGGGAAGATTGCACTACAAAGGTCAATACGACATCACCACCACCAACAGGACTCAACTACATATAGCAGTCCCTCCCATCACATATGGTTTGTGCATCGCGGAAACTAGTGCCTTTGTTAGGATGAAAAGATAATCCCTTTTTGTGCATAATATTTTTTGATAAAAATCCACCAATCAAAAGATCTCAAATAGTTCTTATGGTTAATGGAAAAAAACTCGAAAGATTATACAACAAAGCGCATAATTTTCTGATAAACGATATGGGACAATGGGAGTGGCATAAAAGATCACAAAAGTTGATGCTGCTTGTTAGATTTCTTGGAGGGTTCCAACCTAAAACCAATTGGCAATAGGTGGAGTAGCCTCTAGAATTTATTAACCAA
>JAOTQK010000021.1:7207497-7226875 GCA_025642025.1 Rhododendron ferrugineum
AACAGTGTTAGGAACAAAAATGGACGAAACAGAAGTAGTAAAAGCACGAAGTGACGGAGACAGATGATTATAGGAAACAAACTGAGTAATAGGATGAGTAGTGCATGACCGAATACCTTTGCGAAGAGCTATAGGAAGACCGGGTGACTGAGGGGGCGGGGGCGGTGGCGGTGGCGGTGGTGGTGGTGGTGGTGGTGGTGGTGATTCGGGATCTTGGGACGGAGGAGGCGTGGCGGCAGGCACTGATGGGGCGGTTAATCTTGTCCGTTGACGAACATATACCTGCAAGGGTGGCACAGGGACAGGAGGAACATCTATAGGAATAACATACTCGGACTCAGAAAGGACATATTCAGACTCAGGGGTCCTCGAAAAAAAAGGCAATGACTCATTAAAGGTGACGTCAGCACACACAAAGTGACGACGAAGAGAGGGTGAATAACACTTATACCCTTTTTGAGTGCGCGAATAACCGAGAAAGACACATCGGATCGAGCGGGGATCAAGTTTGTCCCGGTCAGGATCTAGTGCATGAACATAGCACGTGCACCCGAATACCCGAGGGGGTAATGAGTGGAGAGGACGATCAGTAAATAAAACCTTGTGAGGTATCTGACCACCAAGAACAGTGGAGGGCATACGGTTAATCAAGTAACAAGCTGTAAGAACAGCATCACTCCAGTAAGACTTAGGGACCTGCATTTGGATTAACATGGCACGCATAACTTCAGATAAGTGTCGGATCTTGCGTTCGGCAACCCCATTTTGTTGTGGAGTCCGAGCGCAAGAAGACTGGTGAATTATTCCATGATCATCAAAGAAGCGAGAAAGAGCATTATGAAAATATTCACGTGTGTTCCAAGAATCAACTACTTGAGTATACAATTTTCATTTTATACCAGATAGACAGATACAAAAATTTGTATATGGCAGAAAAGGATGTTGAAAATAAAACGTAACAGTGGAAACACCACATCAGACAGGGTTAAAGCTACACCAAAAACTTGGAGAAAAATGGACAACTTGGCACTTTCTAACTGCTTTCCCAAAATAAGGAACCGTTCTACTTACCTGTTCCCAGTATTTGTAAGGCCGGATGGCCGGAGTTCAATCTTGTTCCAATTGTAGAGCTTGACAAAATTATCATAAGGAAACAGACCCTGTAAAAACGAAGACATCCAATCCTGGAATCAAGTCCCAAACAAGCAAGTTGCTGGCACAAAATAGCATAACAGGATTCTTTCCAAACCTTGGCATTGTATCTTCCAACACTCTCACTCCCAACCACCGACTGATGCTCTCGTGAGGATTTAGAGGCTCTGAGCTGGTCAACAACTTTCCGCATTGATGTTGTCAAGCCATTTTTAGCATTTGGTGAAAAGCTTCCAACCTCAGAAGAACTAGCAGCAACAGCACCCTGAAGTGACCTTCTGGTACCAGACGGAGGAATATGAGCAACAGAAGCAGTTGGTGATAAGAATCCACCTTCTTTAGATTCCAATGGATGCAAAGTAGTTTTCATTCCATTAATCACGTGATTTGACCTCTCATGACTCAAGGACCGGATACTGCTGACATTTGGAGGATGCGTACTGATGAAAGTTGTGTCTCTAGGGTCTCTGGATTTAGATACAGGTGGATCACTTCTAGTGTCAACATCTAGACGATTAAGTTTTTCAGGGACCAATAATGGTGAGTTTCTGACCTTCGGAGCATCGCCACGTACTTCTTTTGATAGAGTAGCCCCGTCAATAGGTTTCTTGATCCCCAAAGTAGTTGAAGGAGCACCATCTGATGCAAATCTAGTGGCATCAGTATGTCGTACATCTGTAGGAGGAGTGGGATGACTGTCAGAGTTGAAGGAAAAACTACGACAAGACCGAGAATTGTTCATATAGCCATTACCATCCCCATTGGAACTGGACTGAATAGAATCATCAAGGGTATCAATTTTGGGCCTACTGGAAGTTAGAGTTCCTTCCCAGAAACCAGAAGAGGGGGTAGAAGGCTCAGAAAATGAAGATTCGTTGGTGCTATCTGCACTCCAACCCGATGAGCTTGTTGAACCATGCTGAATACTGTGATAAGTGCCATTGGGTTTCAGCTGATTCAAGTTACCTGGACTAGTAAGACAATCCACATAAGCCATTGAAGTGTTGAGTTTTGAAGATGGTGGCTCGTTTTGATCCATTTTGTTAACAGAATATGTTTCAAGCTTAAGGGGGGAAATATTAGGGGATAGATGTGCCTCTGATCTCTCAGTTTCAGTTGAACTGGAAGTTGTCCTTTCCCCGTCTGAAAGGCACTCATCACTATCATCATTCCAATTGAAAACTTCAGGAGAGCCGTTTGGTTTGAAGCATGCATGTTCTGCAGGGAAGTTTTCAACTGATTCAGCAAACTGCCTCCCGTTGGTCACAAAGCGGCCGCCGTATATCTTATCCTCTTCCTGCTTCAACACCTTTTGACTGGAGCCCCCTCCCATGTCATTGATGCGGTAAGAAATGGTAAAAGGACGGCATTCTTCCTTGTGCCCTTGTCTCCAATGAATAATTTGACACTTACCAGAGCTGCAACAATTAAGTTGTCATGTGAGTAGCTGCAAACATTAAAGAACTCCAACGACACAGAAAACAAGTAGATCTAGCATTGATTGTAGAAACATGCTGGTTATTTGGTTAGAGTGTGCATTTAACCACAAAAACATCAAGCAATTCTACATTCACAGCTGCTGCCTAGACCTATGTAGCACGGACATGGATTTCTTTTCATGATAGAAGTGGTGAAAACGGTCCTTAATTTGCCAGATGCACTCTAAAGAATCGCCAGAATTGTACTAAATTGTGAATCAGAGTGTGAATCGGTCTGTGAAGAGATTCATCACAGAATATCTTCCGAACTCGATTCACAAGAGGTTGTATCGATTTTGCATGAATCCTGCACTTAATTGTAAATCGCACCGATACCTGTTACTCCTAACCGAGTCCATGTAAGGCCTCAAAGTAGGAACCTAGAAGCACTCAAATTAGCAACTGACTTGGCTCAACACTGCTATTGCAACAACTTCTTGAGATTACAGTCAAGGAGTCCCCTTTTTGCAAGGGATTCAACATAGGGATTTCATAGCTGAGAAAGTACAAATAAAGGTATTGGATGAGTTCAAGTTTCAATTTGGTCGTAGGCTAAATTTTGGTAAGAAAGTGAAAGTTAATGCTCACAACTATTCCTAGACACCACAGATGAAGGGTTAAGGTAATGACGATTAGGGGTTTTCGGATGAAGTAATAAAGTTTTGGAATGCCTTCAAGGTTGCTGGAGGGCTGCTGTGGCTGTCATTATTATAAACTAGTGTAAAAGAAAACTTAGAAAAGTAGAAGAAGAAAAAGTAGGTCAAAGTTAGAACTAAGTTCTTCTAAAGTCTCAGCTAGAACAATTGCACAGAATCGCAACATTACTGAATCAAACCCAACCGATCCTTAAGTCCCAATCAATTGGGCGGTGTTTGTTTTGGGTCTCAAAACCCCTGGGCACGGTCTTCAATAAATTTTCTCTATATATCTCTCTCCACTCATTACTCTAAACTCCCTCAAAACCCAAACCGAACAGGGCCTTGGGTTCGCTATGTGAATCCGTATTCTCCATTGAGCTCAGTTGAGGGCTTCGTGCTCTGTAATATTGAAATATATATACAGTCCACTTCCTATAAGGACTCCCTTACATAAGCTACGTAAGGACTTCTATTATCAGCCTCAGCCGTTGGATCGTGTTTTCAATGGTCCAGATCCGACGGCCCTTATTAGAAATCCTTACATAAGTTTTCAATGGTCCAGATCTGACGGCCCTTATTAGAAATCCTTACATAACTTATGTAAGGGAGTCCTCACAGGAAGGCTAGTGTATATCAGTCCCCTTCCTATAAGGGCGTCCGCACTCAGCAAAGTGCGGACCTCCCCTTTCCCGATCGAATTTCAATGATCCGAGTCGCTCAATGTGATCAGAACGTGATTTTAAGGGTTTCCGCGAGAAATCAGCAAAAAAAAAAAGACCGGGAAGGGTTGGTCATAAATGGTTATAAACCATCCGCGGATCTGGACCATTGAAAACACGATCCAACGGCCCTTATTAGAAGTCCTCACATAGCTTATGTAAGGGAGTCCTCACATAGCTTATGTAAGGGAGTCCTCACAGGAAGGCTAGTGTGTGTGTGTATATATATATATATATATATATTTGGGCGGTTGCGGGAACCCTTAAAAACACCTCAAATCTCAATCTCATAGTTCTCGATCAAATTTTGATGATCCGAGCCGCTCAATCTGTGCAGAACGTGATTTTAAGAGTACCCGCGAGAAAACGGCAAAAAAAAATACCGGGAAGTGCTTGTTTTCAGCAGTTTTTAATTGAACCGTTCATAAAATCTAAACTAAAAACTGCTCAGATCAAGCCCTTCCCGGTCATTTTTTTTTGTTGATTTCTCCCGATTACCCTTAAAATCACGTTCTGATCACATTGAGCGACTCAGATCATCAAAATTTGATTGGAAACTATGAGGTATTTTTCAGATGTTTTTATAGATATCCCCGGAACTGCCCCGTGTGTGTGTGTATATATATATATATATATATATATATCAGTTCCCTTCTACTAAGGGCGCTCTTAACTTGCTAAGTTAAGGACCTTATGAGTTTGGCATTGTTCCCGATCAAATAATGCGTTTTTATGAAAAACTATTTGGATCAAGTCCTTTCTGATCATATTTTTTGCCAATTTTTCGCGTGTACCCTTAAAATCACGTTTTAAACACACATGAAATGGTTTGGATCATCAAAATTTGATCGGGAAAGGGGAAGTCCTTATATATATATACACACACACACACACACAAATCTTCACCTAAGGGCGTCCGCACTATGTTAAAGTGTGGATGTCCCATTTTCCGATCGAATTTCGATAATCCGAGCCGCTCAATCTGTTCAGAACGTGATTTTAAAGGTACCCACGAGAAATCGGAAAAAAAAATGACCGGGAAGGGCTCCATCCGAGCAGTTTTTTTTTTAGCCGTTCAATGAAAACTGCTTGAATGAAGCCCTTCCCGGTCTTTTTTTTGCTAGGACCCTTAAAATCACGTTCTGATCACTTTGAGCGGCTCGGATCATCGAAATTAGATCGGGAAAGGGGAGGTCCGCACTTTGCTGAGTGCAGACGCCCTTATAGAGAGGGGAATGGTCTGATCCGAACAGTTTTTTATTGAACTGTTCAATAAAAAACTGCTCAAATCAAGCCCATCCCGGTCATTTTTTTTGCCGATTTCTCGCGAGTACCCTTAAAATCATATTCTGAACACATTGAGCGACTCGGATCATCGAAATTCAATCGGGAAAGGGGAGTCCGCATTTTAAGAGGTCCTCATTTGAAACTTTCCCTATATATATATATATATACACACACATACACACAGTGAGCTTCCATTGAGGGATCCCTTAACTTGTTAAGTTCTAGCGAACAACCGCCTGTAAAGTTCATTTTAGTCTCCCACTCCCCTTAATGTTACCATCCAACTTAACCATATCACTCCTCCTAACTACCACATAAACCTATTGTAACATGTCCAAACCAACTTATTATCCTATTTTCTCTCATTGTATCTTCTATCAGTGTTATCCCTACCATTCCGTGAAAGCTTCTGCTTCTAATTCTATTTCGCAAAGTCTTACCACACATCCATCGCAACATTTTCATTTCTGCTACACTCATCTAACTCAAATGTTGTTTTACAGTAACGCAAAACTCTGCTTCGTATACGATGGCCAGCCTTACAGCAATACGGTATAACTTCACCTTCAACTTTGCAGAGTCGCACACATTCTCGAAGCACTCCGCCACTTGATCCATCCAACTTGTACTCTGTGTTACATTACTCGCAATCTTTCCATCCTTACTAACAATTGAGACACTATACTTAAAACGCTCGCTTCTTGGTACTCCTTTATCCCATGATTTTGTATTGCCTAGGATCAAAGAACTTTTAACGGTGTCCACAAAAATCAAAAAACCTATTTCCCACATTTTTGGGTTTGAAAATGACATGGATTCCAAGGGGGGACAAAGGGAGTAATTCCTATTGTTTAGGATAACTCTGTCAACACAAGCAATTTGACTACCACTAAACTTCCATTCCATACTTGGGAGTAATTCCTATTGTTTAGGATAACTCTGTCAACACAAGCAATTTGACTGCCACTAAACTTCCATTCCATGCTTTCAAACGGTGCAAAAACAAGTTACAAAATTATTTCCAGAAATACATAAATTTTGGGTTTGAAAATGGCATGGAATCCCAGGCAGGACAATATCACGGGACAAAGGGAGTAATTCTTGCTATTTGAGGGTAAATCTATCAACATTAATACTATGACAACCGCTAAACTTACACTCTACATACTCCATTTTACTACGATAGATTCAAAATCCTTTGTAGGCCAGTGCTTTTCTCCAAGTTTCTAAATCAACATTAACACCTGTTGGAGTTTCATCTACTAAGACAATATCATCTGCGAACAATTCATGCATCTTGTATACATCTAGTCAATTCACCCATAACTAATGTAAACAGGTAAGGGCTCAAAGCAGATCCTTGTGTAATCCTACTTCAATTGGGCAGTCGCTTGTTTCCCCTACTGGGAATCTAATAGTAATGACAATACTTCCATATATATCCTTCAACACGGAATCTCACCATTGAAAAATAAAATATTCCAACAGCTATATTAACCAACTTACCTATTACTTGTACAAAGGTTAGCTCTTATAAAGATATATGACTACCTTAGCTCTCCTACGGTCCGACCAAACTAAAACCTAAACTTCTACTACAAAATAAATTCCAAAATCCACTATTGACTCAATATATTCTAGAAAATATAATTTCCTACGCGAAGATATAAACCATAAAAAATTTGAAATCATCTAATTATCATGTTCGGGAAAAGAAAAAAGCAACAAAAAATTGCTTTTGACAAGTCTGAATTTCCTCAAACCTAAGGAGATTAGAACTATTTGGGGATAATACTATAATCACAACCCGTCAAAAATAGAAATAGATACCGACGGTGGGGCCCATGGTTACAATATTGGAGCACACAAATTTTCCGTTTTTCCTCTTCCAAGCATACAATTTAAAAGGCCAATTCCATTACATGAAAAGTGAGTCAAAAGTCAGGTCGGGCAAACGGTTAGGTTAGGCTTCGGTAGCACTAATCTCAATTCTCCAATACACCTCCACGTAGTACACTAGTGTGGAGTATGGACCCTTATAACCATATCGATACGATTTAGTGGGTATCAATACAAACACATTGCATGAATCACAAATAGCAATGAAATATGAATGGTGGCCGCTCATGCTCATATACTAATTTTGGAGATAATTAGTTAATGCAGGGCAAACTCTTAATAGTTAATACCTTGCACGTGCGACCCTTGAATCACACGTGGAGAGGTAAATGGAAGATCCATAAAATAGGAACCACAAGGAAACAAGGTGCACTTAAAGCACAAACAACGGCGCAATCAAATCAAGAGAGTCTTGTCTACAAGCCTTTGAAAGTCTAGCTTTGATACTATGTTGAAGCATCCAACTCGAAATCAATTGGTAGTGGGTGCAGCGGCAGCCCAGACTCATATTCGTTTTGGAGGCAATAATCACTCAATGTGGGACAAACTCTAATAGTGGGTGGCCAACAATTGACCGCAAATCTTGATTCACTTTTCAGTCGACGAATTTGGTTTTTTACCCCTTCTTTTCTTCTTGTTGGAATAGTGATGTAGTCAAGTAATTATGGTTAGAAAATCAAATTTTATGGCAAGCCAAGCTCGCAATCGACAAGCTATTGGGCTCAAAACCAAGCCCTTAAAGGCAGCACAGTAAGGCTACAATAAACTCTAAACCCCACATTTCTATTCATAAAAGATAGGTTTCTTCAAAACCAATATTCAAACCCTATATTCCCTCCGTCCTAAATTCTTGGTTCTCTTTCCTTTTTTAGAAGTCTCAAAAGATTGGCTATATCTTCTAATTTATAATGTTTTTTTATATCAAATATGGATCTTGTTGGATAGATCTCAATGATCTCTTTTATACAAAGTTTTTAAAATCACCTAAAAGATTGTAAGATATAATCAATTGAAAAATGACACGCACTCCCAAAAAGGACCAAGATTTTGGGACAAAGGGAGTATTATCTAGTGGTGAAGTACCTCAGAATTAAAAATTATATATATAGAACAAGAAAGTGACACGTAGCAAGCAAGCACTCCCTTCATCATAAACAAATGACGAGCTACATACAAGCCCCTTACAAGGGGCACACCTCCAAAGCAGGTTCCTTTGCAACTAAGAAAGCTAATAAAAGTATGCCTAAATGAGCATAACTATAAACTACGTAAACTGGCATGAGCAAATGCTGATTAATCAAATGAATCCTCCTTAAGTTTCTTTCCTAAAGCTTGACTTCATCAATTCCTCCCGGTTGAGTAAAATTTGGCCCTCCCTAATTGAGGTGATTATCTTGATACGAGCAAAAAAGATGAGCTTTCTTTAGTTGAGGTCGGAGAGTGATCAAACAACCTTTGCAATCAAATGTATATGTATTTTCCCTTGTGTTATAAGTGCTAAATTAATCATACATCCATGGTCGCCCAAATACAATCTGAGATGTTATAAGAACAACCTTGTACAGACTTCCTTGCGTAATCAGTCTCCTAGTAGACACCTTGTGCTAACTTCTGGATTATTAAGCTGACGTATCCACAAGATTGAATACAGTCTATCAAGTGGCACTGTGGCAGTTCTTTCCCAACCTTCAACATCTCATAAAGGTGGATTTGTATGATTAACTAGCTCTTTAGGATGTTAAGTTTAGATTTTGATCATTTAGTTGTATCGTATTAGCTTTCTTAGTACTTTGGAGGTCTGTGCGTATAAGTTGCTTGTATGCAACTGGTCACCTTGTTTATGTCAAAGTGGCTACATGTTCGCCTTTTGTGACTTCCTTATCTTGTTCCTAAGTACTTCACCACAAAGTAAGTTTTTTAGTTACCATGTATATGGTTGTATAGGTTTAAAGAAGTTGTGATTAATTGAAATTCAAGATTCAAGTGTTTTTCTTATAGTCCATTACCATAGAGACGCCTTCCCTTTTCAAGAGTTTTTTATTCATCCCATGTAATTACTTCACTCTACCACTTTCTTGTATTTGCCTTTTGCGTTCTTGGCCACCATGTGTGTATTGCTCCCTCTAATTTAGAATCTGAAAATTGCATTACTTACTTCAATTACTTGATGCAACTAAATAAATGATCTCCCCTGGCAACCAATTGGGGAAAATTTATGGATTCATCTTTCCATGAAAGTCAGCCACTTCTTATTTAACCACTCTACCTCCCATCAAAAAACTATCATTTATATTTCTAACATTTTTGTGGCCATTAATTGGCTCTTTAATCATAGTGACGACCATATGACGCTAAAAACGTCTATTGTTGCCCCCTTAAGTCATGTCAATGGTCCTATTTGGAGCCTTAAGTCCCAACCAATTGAGGTCGGCTGTATGAATCCGTTTTCTCCATCGAACTTTTTCAATGGCATCATGTTGCGTGATATCCAACTAATTGTCTCTCCGCCGCCAAAAACTATCTCATCCTTCTTGGACTATGATCCTCTTCTCTATCGGTTGGAAAATGTTGCAACCACGGATGCAGCTATGTATGCTAACTGTAATTGTAGTTTTTCAAATGATTGGTTAAATTAATACATGTTCATCACTTGAAAATGAAGAAGTTCGTTTATCAACAATACCTTTGCGATGCCTTTCATGAGAAAATTCCTCCAAATAGTGCTCAACATATCTTCTAACTATTGAAAGCGTTCATTGTTTTCTTTTATTTGGTTTTCAAGGACGGTCTTTGGACCATTGACAACTTGTTAAAGACTTTCAACCCACTCACCGTGGGCGTCAATCTTCTCATCACGTTTCGCGTTAGTTACCATGTTCAAGAAAACTTGTGAAAGCAAACTAAGGATCTCAATTGCTTTGATACCAAAACTGATAATAGTATGGTTGGAGGTTCTAATAACTATAGTAGTAGGTGGATCTGTATAAAATGGATCAGAGCAAAAAATTTGCAGAAACAATGATTGATTTCTGCTAAATCTAGCAAGGAAGGCTCAAAATCCTCAAGCTACGGCCCTAAAAAGTAAAGAACAAGTCCTAAAGTTTGATTTTAGCATATTTTCTGCCTTGATCCACGTTAGTTGGAGTCCACTAACGGTACTTAACAAAACCTCTAACCGAACTACATCAGAAAGGATTCAAGCAATCCTTTAAGGTCTTTAGAGTTACCATATGCCATTTTAGTCCTTTGCCTCTTACTCTCAAAGACTCAAATCCCGAAGAAAAGAGGAAGAGAGAGACCATCCTCTCAAAAATAATTCAAGGCATACACACTCAACTATATCCCAAGTTGAATAGCGCAATATACATTGTTGCACCCACTTCCTAACAGCTTAAGCTTTTGAGACAACCGCTAACTTAACATCGTATCAAAACTCAAGTTGCAAGAGGTCTTCGGTTCACGTTTCTTTGTTTGCATTCTTCTTCTCCCCTTTGTATTCTATTTTGATCTATCTACGAAAAATTTGCATCTCCACGTGCAAGACGGGGTTGCACTTAAGGGAGTGTGTTGAATAGCTTGATATGCATTGTTGGACCCATTTCCTAATATCTTAAGCTTTTGGGACAACCGATAACTTAACAAAAGGTGGCTTTTTGTAGTACTTATGCCATAGAATTGTGACTAAGGAATAGTTACTTAGATATTGCGAGATTGGATTTGTATGGTCTCTCCATTAAGAATACTAAATGAACAAAAAAAAAAACTAGAAAGAGAGTAATGTGGCGATCTTAGATGGAATGCGTTTAATGAATCTAGGTCCCAGAAACAGAAAGCAACCATAACCGAACTAGAGGAACAGCATGTATGGACTCAAGATCTATTTGTGTGGGCTTGAGGCCCATTTCCAAGCAATTTGTCCATCAGTGCATTTCACAAGGTTGGTTTCCGTCCCTGGACTTACTGCTTCTTATGATGAATCTTCATTTCAAGTTTCCTTCTAATTCAAATATGTACATGCACTGTGTGAATGATCATTCATTTAAAGAAATTTATAATATAAATAGGAATCTCTTGGCACAGAAGCAAGTTTGTTACCTTTTGAACCATGTAATCATTATTAAAAATAACCTTGTCGTTTATTTAGGTCTACACTCTACATCGATAATATATCTTTAAGGTTCAAATCTTGTCTCACTTTTTCTCTCTCCATATCTTCTCCATCTTCCATCCTCCGCCCACCACCCCATAACATTCGGAATCCAAATGTTGAAATCCATTGCGCACAATCGATTAAACAAAACGGCCCGGTTTGATTTATCATCATCGGCATTAAAAACGACAGCCTAACTTTTGTCACACTATCCTCACTCCTCCTTTCTTCTGACGCCTCCTCTCTCTCTCTCTCCCCACAGATTCTTTTGGAAAAAAACAGAGGTTCCCCACATCTTCTCCATGGAATAATCTCTCCTCTCTCCATCTTCCAACTTTCTCTTTTGCAAGCACCAGCCTCTCTCTCGGCAATCTTTCTCTTCATCTTCCATTCTCTGGCACCTCTCGCAACCACGCCCTTTTGGATGAAACAACCACATGCAATCAAATCAAAGTGCTGGGCAAAGAGAGTGGATATGGGGCTTAGGGCTTGATTTTGAATGAGAATATGTGCAAAAAGAATTGAAACTCTTATAATTTTCGTTGCACCATGTTCTCCATTGATGATGGTATTCTTTGATGTATTCTCAAAATGTTGGATTCATGACAAAATGCAAGCGGACTGCATCGAACTCATAAAAAGCCATATAAATTACATAATTTCTGATACGAAAACTACTAACAACAAAGCAATGAGAGAGACGAGGCAGTGACATTGGAAAGCCGAAGGGAGTAGGGTATCAATTGGGGAAGGGGAATTGAGGGGTTGAGCCCGAAAGGGATTTGTTCAGGTAGTAAAACTTCACCATTTCACGAGGCATACATAATGCTAACAAAGAAGAGGAGAAACAGGGCAATCATTCTGCCGTTTGTGAAGCCCTCAAAGACGATGTCATAGCATTTGTTAAACTGGGTCTTGTTGTGGTGGCATCATCTTCACCGCCAGCTCTCTCAATTTATGAGGTGGCTCATCAAAGGTAAAGAAACACAAGATCTTCAGAGAGAGAGAGAGAGTTTATTGAGAAGGATCTCAACCCATATCTTTATTGCCTAAATCTAAATGCATAGAGACATGTCACATGAAAGTTAGAAATGTTGACCGCATTACAATTCATGATTCGGTTCTAGTCACCATTGGCATAAGCTTACAATTATCCCCATTCATGCAATCTCAAAGATTTTCGTATTTTCATCTTTCTCAAACCTCTCTAGATCCTCCTATTGTCTCCCTATATACTGTAGCACATTCTTCCCAAAGAAAAATCCCTCTTTTGTTCCCATGACATAACATAATAGCAACGCACTATAAGTTAGTTCATCTAGATATGTCATAGATCTGCTAAATGCCGCCTCTCACTCTAATGTCACTTGTTATTAACCTCATAAATGTGACACTCACCATCAAAGGCTATTCTTGGAAATACGAAATTTTGCACAAAAAACAGGACGAGGTCCATTGAAAAAGGCACGGGATGCATAGCTGGTTGAGGGAGGAGAGGGTTGAGGGTTTCTCCTAGCACCACTGGTTTGGGATAAGGACCCGCAAATCCCCGCTGTCATTCCTATCTGTAATGCTTACACAACGTCAAGGTAAAGGTGAACAAGTTGATAAGCCAGAATATCATCCAAATCCCGAACCTCCTAACCATGAGCATTTAAATAGTTAATGTAATTTTTACCCTTCTAAAGATCTTTTCTTTTATTCATCGATAGTGTGTTAGGGGCCATGTTATCAACGTGCATATCGCTTATTTTTGCATGTCATCTGTTTGTATCTCAGTAGCTGCTGCATCACAACAGGAATACTCTTTCTACTTGCGGGGACAAACTGCTGATATGATTTCCCCGAGTCAACCAAGTGCCCGGGCTCATCAATTAAGAATCCGTGCTATGACTTAGGAGGAACATCAAATTCCGTTCTGCAACTTTTGCACCCATTTTGGCCATTGTCGAGTCCAGAAGATGTTGACTGTATATAAACGGGCATTGAAACCCTATACCTCATAAAATCCTAAAATCCCCAACTAAGATTCTTCCTAAGGAGTACATTCTCACCAGATTCCTCAAAAACTAACATCAAATCACGGATTCCTTGCACCCAATTCGTTGACCGTGAAAAAATTAAACTAGGGAAAACATAAAGTAACAATACATTGAAAAAATTCACAAATTCTTTGCCCTAACAGCAACAAATGACACCAAGCAATGAATTACCATACCAGTATCGGACGGATTTGCACCGAGCGCATCGAGTCGTGGTGGGGCAATAACACACGGCGCACTGGTACTGCACTGGCCGGGAAATCTCCGAGGCGACGGCGGCAGCAGCGGAGGCAGAGGTGACATACGCGGAGGAGACCTCGAGCTCCGCCCTAGCCGCCTCCTCCGAGGCGAAGACCAGGAGCCTCCTGATCTCCTCCCTCCTAGCCACCGAGCGCCGCCATTTCCGGCGGAGAACGAAGGCGATCAACGGGCCCACGAAGAGCCCCAGCAGGACCAGGTACGACGAAAACCCCAGATCCCCTCCCCAAGGCATCTATCTCTGCCCCAACGATAACATGCATCCAGCGGCACAGCTCGACAGCCCTAGTTTCATCAAAAGTACAGGAGGAGGTTTTCCTGCAACGATCGTCGCGGCGGCGGCACATGCAGGTGGTGGCGGATCTCAGGCGCGAATCGGGGGGATCGCGGGAACGCAATGAGATGGTGGCGATTGCGTCATCATTTCTTGTGGCGGTGGTTGAGGCGTCGATGAAATTCAACCAAGGAAGATATACATATCGATACAGATATGATATATTATAGGGGGTGTGTGTATATATTTATATACTCCTACATATACATACAGAGAGAGAGAGAGAGAGAGAGAGAGAGAGATTACACGGAATCTGGTTTGGAGTCTTTGGACAAGCGATAAATTCTTCAGTACCTGAGATGATTTTCCTGTCTGCCCTTTAAAGAGAAGGATTTTTTCATTAATGGAGATTACAGTAATCCATTTCAGATTTTGTGAATCTGTAGTATTTATATTGGAGAAAATGATTTCAACACTTCATTTTTTTTTTATTATGCCACTTTTTTTCTTATCTTTTAGTGAAAAAAATACATTCAAAAGCTTTATTAGAAGACAAAAAATGGAATGATGTAATAAAAAAAGAGAAGGTATAAATCATTTCTCATATATATATATATATATATATATATCTTTTTCTGTGAAATTTGATGATAAATATGAAATGGGGAGGATCTTATCCGGATAGATTTTTTTAGGGCTAAACGATTTCATTGGAGTCTTCTTGGATTCTTTACGGATCGACTATGATGATCGTAAGTATTTATGGTGTAGATTCGATAAGGACATTAGTCATAGTAAAAAATCATGGTAATCGAATATTATTTTGTTTGACTCAAAACGGATTTATGTGGATAAAGATGAGTTTCGAACCAAAATAGTATATACTCTTTGAACTCATATTGATGCACATACGGTCAACATGATTTTTTCATTTTTTGATATGATTAATCATCATGACGAGTTTTAAAAATTGAATGTTCTCGATTATTTTGAGTGAATTCGAAAATTCCTCAAAGGCAAGGAGGGACCCCATGAAAAAAAAATATCAATGAGAATTTTTTTTTTCCTGTATATCAGTCGATCGGCGCGTAGCGGCATAAGGCTCTTGAAATTTACTTCTTATCTCTTGCAAAATTAAAAAAAAATCCACAACAATAAAAATAAAAAATAAAAACAATGAAAAATCTGGGGGAGTAGAAATTTGAAATTTTAGACCTGATGAAATGAGAATTGACCGATAGGTTATAAAAGTAGTAGATGAATTTGATGATTGGACGGAAGGAATTTTGTGTTGAGGGCATTGGAAAGCGTGAATTATTGGCTCGTGAAATATTCGGACAGGGGGACCACATTTACCGGTTTGGAGGCCTACCTACGAACTGCAAAAATAGACTAGGTTTTTCTCTTTAAAATACTAGGCACTAGTAGGCCTTGTTGGGCTGTGGATTTGGAAAAATTTTGGGTTTGATTTTTGAGTAACGAGTGAGGAGAGAAAATAGAGTAATAATTAGGGATATGGGTAATGCGTGGAGAAAGAAATGAGATTAATTATTAGATATTGGGGTAATGAGTAGAGGGAAAAATGAAAATAATGATTAAAAATATAGATAATGAGTGAATTTGGGTTTGGAAATTTTTTTCCAAACTCACAACCGAACAAGGATACAGTGAATCAATTTGATACCATAGAATAAACGGCCAAGGTTACGTTAGTACATCACCCCTCACTAACCCGCGAAGGACACCTCGGTGAGTTTATTGAAATCTCATACACGCGTTCTAAATCGTTGAGTTCATAAAATTCTCTCAGCATTGTATTTGTCCCGAAAATGAAGCTAATCGGGCGATGATAATCTCATGAAATGATAGATCTTTCTTAAAACTCATTTTAAATTCTGCATTGTCTGATCAATTAAAGTTTTATCTGCGGACTCTACATGAACGACGATTCAGATTAGGGTGATGACGAAACCAATCGAAGTACACAACAACCCCATTGTGATGTACTCCTTCTGTTCCAATTCTTTTTGGGAGTCTGTGCTATTTTTCAATTGATTACATTTTTCAATCTATAATCTTTTAGGTAATTTTGAAAACATCATTTAAAATAGCTCATTGAAATTTATCAAACAAGATCCATATTGTATGTAAACAATATTACCAATTAAAAGTTATAATTAATTTTTTATTCAATTGGAGTAGGACGAGGGATAAAAGAATGAGGACGGAAGGAGTAGCAGAATAATGTAAAATAAAATAAATAAACCTGGATGAGGAGGAAAAAAACAATCAGAAAGTTTTGCAAACGTGGTGTGTTTTTTTTATCACACATTTTTATTAGTAGTAATTTTCTGCAACTTACAATGAGCTTTCGTTCCATCAAGTGTCGTGTCACACACATTCAGTTCGAGTGTTTACACTAGATGGTGAAGGGATTTGAAGATACAAAGGTAAAGAGGGAAAAACCTTCTCACCCTTTTCATTATGTGTAACGCATATGCATAATGCATGTCCTAATCAAATCTCATAGACAAATCGTATCCCATAGTCAAATCACATCCCATAATGTATTAATGATCAAATCAACATGTGCACACTAAATTTAGAGTCTTGTTACATGTACCGAAGGGGTTAGGGATTTCGTACCGACGGCCGCCGGCGGGCCGTCTCCGGCCATCGGATAGCCGATCCGAGCCGTCCAAAAATTCTATAAAAAAAAAAACCGAGGGGGCCTCCGCGGGAATCAATTGCATCTGAGGTGTGTAGGGTGTTTGATCCAAGCCTCCTTTTTCGTGTATATACATATATACACGTATATACATATATACAAGAAAAATGGGTGCTCGGATCAAGCACCCTACACACCTCGGATGCCGTTGATTCCCGCCTAAGCCCTCTCGAATTTTTTTTAAAATTTTTTGGACGGCTCGGATCGGCCGTCCGGTGGCCGGAGATGGCCCGCCAACGGCCGTCGGAATGAAATCCCTCCCCCCTATAGGTACCTCTATCATTTCTGCTAAATTTATAGCCCTTAATCAAAAGACGTTGTTCATTTAAGGGTTTTGGATTCTAATCATTATCTTATTTCTCTTCAATCATTACTCTTATTTTTCTCTCTATCTCTCTCCAATCATTACTCATATTTTTAATTATTACTCTATTTCTCTTTACACTAATTACCTGCAAATTTAAAATCAAAATACCAAAACGAACAAGTAAAGGTCTCTCTCTCTCTCTCACCATAGCCGTCGCACCTCTTTGTTTTTCGCTTCTCCTCCCTCCCCTTAGGGTTTCCACCCTAAAATGGGGAGGGGCGGGGGCGATCTCCCCTATGGAGTTTTTATTTTTCTCTATCAGCCTCCGATCGGAATCTCTTTTCCCCTCCTTTCATCACTCTCCACCCTCATCCTCCCCTCACACCTCCCGACGCCTGGCCTCCCCGGTTCCTATACGACTGGACCTCCTCCATCATATTCGTCGTGTGTCGGTGACTCATCTCTAGTGGTGCGGTTTAGATGTACGGCTGTGGGTGCGGAGCTTTTGTGCATGATTGGGTCGCCGGAGTTGGAGATCTATGTTGGTGGATGATGATGGCGAGGTTTTTTTTCATTTTCTTGTTGGTTTGCAATCCTTCGCTTATCTTCTCCCTTTTGTAAAGATTTTCTCTTTGGTTTCTTGTCGTGAGTTTTTTTCCCAATTGGGTTCTCCCAGTTGGGAGTTGTTTTGTGCTGTTTCTTGTTTCTGCAGGAAAAGGTTTAGTTCGTTTGGGGTATAGTCTGTGGGATGAATCCCCGCCGTTAGGGGTGAGCATGGTTCGGATTGGTTCGATTTTGTAGTAAACCAAGAACCAAACTAATACCTACGGATTATGAATTTAGAGAACCAAGCCAACCCACAAAAGGCATAGAACCAAACCAATTCAAACCATATAAATACGGTTCGATTTCGGTTTAAACCACGGTTTGCTTTGAACTAAACTATCATCTTCAAAAAATATTTAAAGTACTTCAAATTACAAAGATAAATTAAAAGAAAACTTATAATAAAACCAATTTCATTCAAATTATCAAAACACACTCACTGTGTTCGGTTCCACTTTTTCAGTTTTTCTCCGAAAATTATTTTAGAGTTGTTCCAACTTCGAACTCTGGGAACAAAGTCAAGGAGTGTCATGAAGTATACTGATCAATTTTTTTTTTCCTTTTTGCCAGGAGTTGTTTTTGAATGCCAAAAGTCTTGTGGGGCCCAAGGCCGGCAAAACTAACTCTTCCCACTTTGAAATCTGACAAGCCAACCATGTGGTGCACAGTAAATGGCTCCCACCACTTCGAGAAACCCACCGAAATCGTACCGACGGCCACGCCGGGCTGTCTCCGGCCACCGGACGGCCGATCCGAGCCGTCCAAAAATTCTAAAAAAAACAACCGAGGGGGCCTGCGCGGGAATAAACGGTATCCGATGTATGTAGGGTGTTGGATCAAACACCATTTTTTTCGTATATATATATACACATACATATATACACACAAAAAATGGTGCTTGATCCAACACCCTACATACATCGGATGCCGTTTATTCTCGCGTAGGGCCCCCTCGGTTTGTTTTTTTAGAATTTTTGGACGGCTCGGATCGGCCGTCCGGTGGCCGGAGACGGCCCGGCGTGGCCGTCGGTGCGATTTCGGTGGGTTTCTCGTCGGTACCGTTAGACTTTTCGCACCAGTTCCACCATCCTCTGTACAGTAAATGGTGTACAGTAAACTAGAACGGGACAGACTTTACAGTAAATGATAGTCACAGTCACGGGTCCCATTTATTTTTAAAATAACTCATCCAATCACATATTTTTACATTTTAACTCAAAATTTTCAATCCAAAATTGTCATCCAAACACAGTGATTAGCTTTGTACCAAAGAATATTGATGAATCTTTTAATTTGTTGTAGTCTTAGCCTAGATGATAATTGCGAGGCATAAGTTAATCAATTCGCTAGATAGTGCAATCGTTACTGGTCCAAGGATTGGGAATTGATGAATCATTTTGTTGCAATTAGCCTAGATGATAAAAAATATATATTCCACGGAAAATCTGGGGATATCATTAAAATGAAGAATGGTCCAAAGACATAACATCAGAAAGAATGGGCTGCTATATTGAAAGAAAGTTTAACATATTTAAAGAGACAAGAGGAAAATAATGGGAGAAGCTCTAAACAATTCAAAAAAATAGAGCTACAATCGGAGAATGATTTTCCTGTTTGAGTAAGAGTTTGAACAACCTGGAGAGAGTCACCTTCAATAACAATACTAGAGAAACCTTTGTTCGCAGCAATAACCAAAACTTCAAGAAAACCCAAAGCTTCAACAACTCTCGAAAAGAAAATACCAAGAAATGGAATAGATACCGTGCCCAAAATATGACCCGAATCATCTCGGGCCACACACCATCCCTACACCAACAAAACCATTTTTCCTACCGACAGC
>JAOTQK010000021.1:7263756-7302638 GCA_025642025.1 Rhododendron ferrugineum
GGGACCCATGTCACGGCGAGCTTCGCGGCGGGGTTTGTGGCGTCGGTGGCGTCGAATCCGGTGGATGTGATCAAGACTAGAGTAATGAACATGAGGGTTGAGGCAGGGATGGCAGCGCCGTATAGTGGAGCACTTGATTGTGCTTTGAAGACAGTTAAGGCAGAGGGGCCAATGGCCCTCTACAAGGGGTTTATTCCTACCATTTCAAGGCAGGGGCCTTTCACTGTGGTGCTATTTGTGACCCTTGAACAGGTCAGAAAGCTTCTCAAGGATTTTTGAAGTGGTGGGATTTTTGGATTGGTGATGATGAGATATATAGATAATGAAGATATATAAAGGAGTAGTAACTTAATAAGTTGATAAAGAGCTAGATAATTAAATTGTTATATATTGATGGTTTTATGTACTACTGGTATAGTATGCCTTTCATAATATTGAAAATTCTCTTTGGACTTTTCATCGTTCCTTTTGATTGGTTTTTTCTCTTTCTTCTTTTCGTACGTACTTGGGGATCGGAAGAAATAGATCAAAACAACAAATTAACATCAGAAAAGTTAGACCCCAAATGGCCAATGCAAGTAAGTACTATTGTTAAACTTTGTCTTTTAATTACTATGTGAAACAGGAGTTTAGGAAAGGGAGAATTCGGCGCGCGGAGGAATATCATGTACGTGTGAAAGAAAGATTATAGTAGTAGATTTTTCCATGAATGAACATGCGCCGCTGACTTGTGATGATTGACAAAAGGGTAGTTCTAGTATAAAACGCAATGAGGAAATGAAAGTGGTGGTAGTCTTTTAGGAATTAATAACCTATTCGATCAAGTCACCTTGTTGGGTTGGGGTCTTAAAATTTTTGGACACGATTTTCAATAAATTTTTCTTAAAAACCTCCCTCAAAACCCCCAAACGAACCCGTGCATGCTTAAGCGGAGGTAAACACAAAATCATCTAATTTCGAAAACATTTCAACCTATTAAAATACGCAGGAACAAAGATTGAGATTGGGAACAAAAGTAGAACGGAGATTAAGAGCGTGAGCAAAGGTTTACGTGAGTCACGTGACCTAAGACTATAGTAGTTATTCTAAGTTAATAAAAGTTATGATTCTATTTTGAGAATATCTTTTTTACAGAGGATACCGTGAAAATGGGTTTACGGAGCTCAATCGCTTGAGTCCAAAGTGTTTTTGGACGGTCAGATTGAAAATCAATATTTTTGACCGGTAAAGAATAATTTTTACGGTCAAAATTGGAAAGCATTCTCAACCATTGAATTGCAAAAACGGATGACTGCGATTGCATGAATCCGCGAAAAACTTGTGCACGACTCCACCGTTAATAAGTTTCCCTACTTGCTCTTCGAACGAATCGAACCTTGTGTTGGGCACAGGATTCACCGAATTTCTATAAAAAAGAAAACTTGTGGAGCCAAAGCACTGTGATCTCTACAAGATCGAAAAAACGTCATCCCCAAGGTAGTAAGCCGACCACGTGTCATCCCCAATTGTACTACTCTTATTAGTGCTGAACCAAGGTAGTAAGCCGACCACGTGTTCAAGAAAACCGATCTAACCGATTGATTCTGTACCAAATTGTCTTATTTGATCTGATTCTGCGATTCAGTGGAATCGTGGTTATAACTGAACCGGACCATTTAGTATTAATACACACATATATATATATATATATATAGAATTATGATTATTTTGTAAGTTGATTTTTATCATTGGTAAGTTAGTCTTGTGTATAAATCTGATTTGTTAAGAAAATTTTCATGTAATGGGAACCTAATACCCAAAAAAAAAACCAGTATGACAGTACCCAATTCCTAGACTACTGATTTCCCTTCACGATTTCACCCCCACCGAACTCCTAATTTCTACACCCCACCGACCCCTAATTTCTATTCTTTCAATTCTTTTCTCCCTTTCGATTCACTTATTATGAGCGACTCACATCATCGGTATGGGTTCTACGAGGCAAAAGGTTTGTTCTTGTCCTTACAGTTGTCGGGTCAATGTCCTCGTCAATGAACCAATCTATTTATTTTGATAAACGCCGCAAATTAAAATAAATTCAACGTATATATAGCCCCCAAACTGGATTGAACCATTTTCAATCGGTCAAACTTGGTTTCAATAATTGGCTGCAACTGGGCGTTCTAAGCTTAGACTCGCTCATACATTCTAGACAGTAGACACCCATTTCTCATGATCCTTCCAAACTCAATTTTGTGGTTTTCGTTTTGCATCCACGACATTCATCCCAACTACTACTACATTAAATTTATAGCCGCTGTAATTGTTGGGAGTCTAATCCGCCTGAGGTTCTCCTGAGTGTGCGCAGGTCCAATCCGTTGGAAAGTATTCACGGAATCTGCACCACATCACCTGAATCCAATATACATTGAATGACTCATATCCACTTTAAAGGCTAAGAGCATGTACACCAATAAAAATGTAAAAATGCTGATGAACAGTGCACTTTTTTCATTTTACTTACTCACATTTTTCTCAACACTACACCAATACTATCTATTTTACCTAATACCAATTAAAATATATATATTTCCCTCATTTTTTATTATCTTTATTGTTTAAAGAGAGGAGAAAGGAGGGAGGAGAGAGAGAAAGAAATAATAAAAAAAGAAAAGAGTATGAATAGTGCATAGGTAATTAAAAATAGAGTACAACTATTCATAAATGCATTTTAGCTCCTCTTTTACCTCACTTGGTGTAGACTATTTCTTTATGTTTCTCTTAGATAAAATAGCAAAAAATGCATTTAAGCTCATCTAGTGTACTTGCTCTAAGCCTTGTAAGTGGTGAGTCATCCAATTGTATATTAAGGTCCCCAACTCTTTTTACGTTTATCCGATGTGAAATTCAATCTTCACACATGTTCCTAACAGCAATCAAGAAAATATTTACGAAAAGTTATATACGACATCTATAGGCATGCAAATAAGTCTGATGTTACATTACGAAATGGTAAGCGGTTTTGCTTCACGGATTTGAGGCAATTTTCCGCGCGTCCATCAGTGTCCGAGCAATTTGATTTTGCATAAGAATGTTCTTCTATGTGGGATTTATAAAATTAACAATGTGAGTTGTACATAGCACTCCCTCCATCCCTAAATAAATGTCCATGTTTCTATTCCGGATATTTTTGAAAATCATTTATATTTTTCAAAGTATATTATTTTTTATATGCTGGATCTTATTTGATAGATCTCAATTGGTTCTATTAGACAAAATTTTGAAAATTATAAAAAAAATGGTATAAATTAAAAGATATAACTAATTTTAAAAAATTTGGGAAAAGTGAAACTGGATATTTATTAAGGGACGGAGGGAGGAAGTATAGTAGATGGTAACCCAAAAAAAAAAGTACGTTTGGAAGGGTCTTGAGAAATAAGTCTGAAGTGAGTTGGTTGTAGGATGGAATTTGTGGAAAGTAAATTTAATATTTTCTTTTCAAGGTCATCACTATTAATTTTGAGTATTTTATAAAGGAAAATTAACACATTACAAACTAAAGTACCCTTAACTTTCACATTTTACTTTACTTTTTAAAAACAAATTCTTTTGTGGTACATTTTATGATCCAAATATGGCATTAGTTGTACGTTCACCCGTTCGAGTTGTTCTCACCTTTGTGCTTTTTTGCTCTCTATGGTGAGGGTTTTTAACATCTCTTCTATTTATAGGAGTAAGTTCTTTCTTTACGCCGTCGCACCACCAGCCTATGCCCTCGCTGATCTCCACTCCTTCCAGCCCTTTATCTCTCTTGTTAGGAAACATTCGCAAGCAAATTAGGCCAGTATTTAGCAACCAAAATCTCAGCTTGTGCTCTTCTAATAGTTTAGTTTAGGCTAAGCTCTAATGTTAAGCGTAGCAAACTCACTAATCATTACTATTTCCTTCATAGAATGAGAGAAGGGGGGAAAAAGGCAGGGAAGAGGGATGGGTTCAGAAGAGACACTTGTACAGAAGGTATATATATACTTGTACCATATATTTATACTTCAACACTGCTTTGATAACTCATAGGATCACCCAACCTTTCACTACATTAACAATGGGTTCCAATTTATGTAGATTTTTTCATACACATGCAAATTCAACATTCAGAGAAAATGGAACATTTGTTATCAAGTGTTTTTATGATTTTGAGCCAAAATAAAACATCTTTTTGAGGAGGGTGTGTTCCACTAACTCAAATAAGTACTTATTCGATATTTTTTGAATTGAAGGTGATGTATTATGAGAGAATGACTTGTCTCGTAAAGCAAAAAATAAGTACTTAAAAAATAATAACCTTAACGGAAATGTGAAAAAATTAAGATGACCCATGTTCCAAGCATCTTTGAACACAAAAAAGTAAACAAACCATGTATAGTACTGTAATACTTATTTTGACCTGTCTTTCCCATTGCTCAATACAAATAGGTCTACGCTTCCTACACAGATTTCTTGTACCAAACCACCTGAATTTTCCCGTCATGGTTACTGAAAAAATTCATCATCTAGAACAAGATTCTTAACACTAGTCTGTCAATTTGTAAGATGCTGGAGAATATTTTCTTTCACCCTCACTTTATTGATGTTACCCACCTTCATGATTAGAACCGTTTATTTTATTCGCATTGATTTCTTATAAGAATTTGTGCAGAAATTCAGCTTAATCTGATATTGATAATTGCTCGATTAAAAAGTCTAATTCCTGGGCCTAAACCTTTAAAAAGTTGCGGAACGGAAACAGATTAAGTTGAAAACAAGACGGAAAGTTCTGATCGTGAAAGTAGAATCATATGATTCCAATAAAAAAAATAATTAGGTGAAACATGATCACAGGTGTAAAATTCCACGAATTGTTGCACCAATGTGACCTTTTCTGAAATGTAAAAACAGCACATTAGAATGAAGCATATTTACAAGACTATAAATAAGGCCAGAGCACTAAATGGAACTTGTAGCACGAAAAGAATGACGATTATGTTACAGAATTTATATGGAACACCACACGGCTTAACCACTGCACAAATACAACAAAGTCCCAAGCACCAGACTTTCTGCAAAAAGCCCCTAGAATAGCTTTGATATGACATGGCAAGAAGTCCAGAAGGCTGTTGAGGCAACCCTGAGAAGAGCCGGGTTTTGGTAAATCCTGTTTAGACAAAAAAACAGAATGGGCAAAACTAAGAACTATGCATAATGAACAGGAACAACAGAACGAAACCATAGCCGTCAGAAACGTGAATGTTAAGCGTGATTACAGTGATACAAATTCGCTCCTTGGGCATCTCTCCAACCCTTCATACCTTAAGCTCCAACACTTTCATCAAGTTTACCAAATCATGGAACAGACAAAATCTTTATATAATGCATGACGATCCAAAGCTTTCATCAAATTTGAAACTGATCAATTTTGACTCAACTTAAAATTTGGTTGGAGATGGGTTTTCTCTTTACCAAATTTGGTTCTTCAAGAATCAAGCTTTTAAGTTTAACAGAGATTCTTACTCAAACTTTGACAAAAGAAAAGGTGAAGGTAGCCTTAGCCGCCTTAGATGGAACCAACATTGCATGGAAGAAGAATATAACTCCTTACGAGAAAATAATAAGAGAAGGGAAAAACAAGCTAAGCTGGTGAAGATGATTGCAGGTTCAGGTATGTGTTGTAGAGAACTTGAATTTTAGCAACCTGCACCCTATTTGTCTCTCTTACAAAACATACATCATCTCTAACAGTATATTAGTATGCTAAATGCTTACACTTATCACTCCGTTCAGCGCTCAAATGTAATAGCGCTGAAGCGTAGAGAGAGAGAGAGAGAGACTGCTATAGTATGTTTAGATATAAGCTTATGATCTTCTGAAGATGAATTGATAAACACCGAAGTAAAAGTGGTACAGTGAAGGGAAGTTGCAATGTCTAAGTATGTTGGTATCAGCTTTGTCTTCCAAAAGAGCAGGGTAGACTAGGTTTTAAGCATTTAAAAAGGGTGGAACAAACCCACCATGATGAGGCACTCGTGGGGCCTACGTAAAAAAGTGATACCTTATGGGTTAAATGGATACACACATATGTCATCAAGGCTAATAGTCATTGGTACAAGTCCTTGCCATGGGATTCTTCTTGGAGAGTAAGGAAGTTATTCAAGATCAGACCCTCGACCCAACCATTGATCAAATACACAGGGGGGAATGGACAGGGAACCTTTCTTCGGGTTGACAACTGGCATACCTTGGGCCCCTTGTACCAGAGGAACGGTGATAATATAGTCAGGAACTTGGGTGGAGGCGTGGAGCTCTGCTGTCCGAAGTGTCTTCTATAATTGTTGGTGGAAGCCTGGAAGGTGTAATTGGCCAAGAACAAGAAATAGAGTAACACGACACATGATAACACTCCAACAGATTTTCTCCCAAATGAACAGATTCAAGAGAGGGTCACATGGTTACCTAGAGCTAATGGGTTTTTTTTTTTTTTTTTTGCTTCTTTGAAAACAGCTTGGAAAACTATTAGAACTGCAAAGAACATGGCACTTTGGTTCCCTATAGCCTGGCACAGCCAGAATATTCCAAAAGGGTCATTTGTCCTATGGCTTGTTGCTTAAAAAGGCTGAGGACCAAAGATAGATTGCTTAAATGAGGCTTGTTAGTTGATGAAAAATGTCTGCTATGCTACTGAGCTGCAGAAAACCATGACCAACTCTTTTTTTGATTTTGAGTTTGCTAGGAAGGTCTGGTCTATGGTGCTTTGTCAATGCAATGTCAACAGGTTACCAATGGGTAGGTCAGATGAGCTTTCTTGGACTACCATCCTTTGTGAAGGTTATACTAAGTTTGGGATTGGAAGCCGCTGTCTACCAAGTTTGGCTTGAGAGAAATGCTAGGATTTTGAAAAACAAGGTGAGAGATCCTTCTACATTGTTTCAAGTGTTGGCATCCGATAAGAGGAATAGAATCTGCTCTTGGAATATGGTGGAGAACAGCTATGAGAACTGGACTGCCTATCGTGGAATCTTCCTATGAAAATTTTGAAGTTTAGAGCCGGTAGAGTTAGATCAAATGTTTAGGGATTTGTGTTTGCTTTGTTCTGTAGTAATGAAGGGGTATGCCCTGTTGGATTTTGTATTGGTTTTCAGTTTGAATAAAATGATACTTGGTAAAAAAAAAAAATTAAGTTGCAATGTCAGAGGTCCACACAGCCACCAAAGATATTTGCACTTTCCATACTATAAAGCTATGAAACCATTGTCGGCAAATCAATCTCAACAACATACCCAATGGCCGTTGCTCCCCAAGATGCTACATTGTAAATGACTTTGCTCCCATCCCAAGCCTTTCGAAGCTTTCCCTTTTTCTTCTTCACAGAGAATGTTTTGCTCAGTGCTGGAGGAAAACCCAGATGTTGTTGTTAGGAAAACATAATTTGCCTTTTAACTTATGAGTTCTGACAGCTAAGCCCAATAAAGATGGGATGGAAAAATCATGGCAATTGAAAATGCCTTTTTACTTCTACTTTCTGTAAGATCAATATGAATCAATCAAACTCACCATCTTGGAGTTGATTAGGGGTCAAATCCTACAAAAAGAAAAAAAAGAGGCAAGAAATCAATCGTAAATATCATGTCATTAGTATGGACTTCCTATAAGAATGCTACTGGATCAAACAAATTTACCAATGAAACTGATATGGAAGTTTGGAACCACAAGGGATTCCAGTGCAAGAACCAAATATACTGTTACGCATATAAATTATACGAACTCTATCCAATGTATAACCCTAGAACCTATGAAATGCACCGAGCGATACCAACAATGCTCTATACCAGCATTTGTAACACATCTAGATGCACCGGCAAGTGGTATTTGATACTCAGGAAAGTCTGCACAGATGCCTATATTGGCAGGCAGGTAATAGCATGTACGGTAGCCCTTTAGCTGGTTTTAGGACCTGATGGCTAGCGGTCTAAGGAGATCAATGTCTTCCAACAACCAATTCAAGGTAATCAGGCACAACAGAAATTTTGTGAGCAACCACTAATTAAGCAGGATCAATTTCCTTGCTTCTGGCCATGGGCCCAAAACAATGTTAAACCGAGAACATTTACCCATTCATGCTTTGATCATGATTCTAACTGCTTGCTGCATTAAGTTTGAACTTCTCACTATGAGAATTTTATTTGTCCAATAGTCTGAATAGGCATTTTTATGTCAATTTAGTTCTAATGACCAAACCCTTCAGGTAAAATTCATAAACGTTCGGTTTTAGGGAGGAAAATAACAAGAAGTAAACAAAGAATGACTATTGGAAACAAAATAGTAAGAGTAGCTCACTGAAAGAACTGGACGGTAAAGAAGGGCTAATGAAGATGAACTAAGCCTTTAGTTACCATATTCCTTTCCACACAGGTAGTATCCCTGAACCAGTGGTAGAGCCAGGATTTTGACCCGAGGAGGGGCGGCTTAATAGACATTTTTTTTCGGAACATATAATTATTATATCATAAAGTTCTTGCTTTCCAATACATTACATATGTACATTGAAATGACTCTAGCCAATGCAATTAAAGTATACCAATCATTTTGTTTTCTTCTTTAAGCTACTTCAACAATCACGAGCTTAGTTTTTATTTATGAAAGAAATTGAGAAATGAGAATGTAAAATAACCAATTTTTTATCAAATCATTCCAAAATTATTAAGATTATAAGTAGCTATACATGAATAATAATCAATAATATTCAAAATCAGGTATATACAAAATAAAAAATTTAAAACTCGGGGGCTCAGGGTAGGGTGCCCCCCTCACCCCTCCAAACATAGCTCCGGCCCTGCCCCTACTTAAGGCAAATAGCAGCTGAACTCAAACTAAATAGATCAGAATATGTAAGTCTACTGTAACTGCATATGGGAACTATGATGCACGGACACGGACATTGACACTGACACGGATACGAGGACACGGGAATTCTAAAAAAATGGGGACACGGACACGGCGGGAGACACGCCACGTTGCACACAAAAGTTGCAAGGTCCCAGTAAGAGAGATTTACAATCCTTTTTGCCAATTCTCCACCATAAGGAGATGAATAGATGATTATGAGCAACCTAAAGCTAAAAAATTATACCAAGAACCAGCACTTGAGACTAGGACTATTGATGTAGGCTTACAGCTTACTGATAGCAATCAAATATTATGGCAGAGAATAACCAATTGAATCAAACAAAACATTCCCCATGACTTCTATTGAACAACAATGACAGCTTACACATACCTTAGTCTGTTTAAGGGATAACAGGTAGGCTGCCATGAAGCATGCTATACCCTCAACTATATCTTCCTGCCTAACCAAAACATAGTCTTCTTGGTCTGGCTGGGCACTTCCTTCTTCCCATAGATCATTATCGCTGACCATGTCCCATGAACTACCTTCTTCTGCTATCACAAAAGGATTGATTAGCGACAAACATGAACGTAATTTGAAAGGAAAGGAGTAGTTGCAATAAAAGAGGATCTGAATTTCAGAGGCCATTCCCAAGAACATGGTTGTCCAAGGTTTTAACTTTTAAATAGCAGGAAAAACAATTATTTACAGTACGTGAAATATCTGTGGATGTTTTCCAATCGTTACACGTAATTTATAAGTCATGAATATCTCAGAGCAACAGCCTCTAGATCCCTACCAGCCATATTTTGCGGAACTGATGCTTGTGCACTTTCTAGCTTTTCAAGGAAATCAGGACATTCAACTCTAGATTTGAGAAGATCACACAACTGCAAAACAGAAACAAAAAGCATTACCTTACGAAAAGACTTATTGACAAGTTGGTGATGAACTAATGGGTTGCATTCACATGAAGAGACCAAAGTTGGGGTCTTGTTAAGTTACCATAAAAAAGAGTAACAATAAGTAGCCCAATATAGTAAATAACTACCATCTAAACGGTCAAAAACTAAATAACTACCATCTTCAGACCTGATCAAAAAAACTACCATCTTCAGACAGAATCATCAAATTTGTCTAAGTGCGTCTACACTTGTAAAGTGTTAAAGAAAATCACTTGAACATGTAGCAAGAGCTGCAAGACCAAGGGGATATGATCATCGAGTACATTTTATACTTGTCAAAGCATTCGTCAACTAAACTTTCCCCTTACTATTGTGATCATGTCAGCCTACAAGGCTAGGAATACACAGTGTAACTTCCAATTACAACCTTTGCACCCAAAAGAAAATTTCACAAGACTTAAACAAGATGGTCCACTTTGAATATCTAACAGGGGAGCATGATAACTATCGCGGAGTATCTTTCTATCACTCCAACACATACAGACGTATTTTTGGGCAAACCCTGAATGTGAGAGGGCAATACAAATAAACGTATTCAAGATTTTCTCGAAAAACAGAGACCAAACAGAGAACAGTCTTGTTTTAATAGACAGTTATCATGTTTTCTATGTCGTATGCACAGAAGCATTCATCATATTCGAGGTCTTAAATTTGTATGCACTACAAGGTTTTCCTTAAGCATTAAGAAGTTTTCCTTATATTTAGCTGAATTAAAGTCTAAAAGGTCTTAAATTTCATATCCTCAGCGTCAAGCATATGAAAACTTAGCCCAAAGAACCAAAGATCAGTCTCTCAACGCCAAAGATAATAACCTCTACCCTAGGAGGCTAGGATGAGAAAACAAATTCAAACACAGTGGAATCCAATGAACAAGAGCATAGAGAAATAAAATACAGCACCACAATACAATGGAATCAAACCCTAGCTTTGACCCAAATCCAAAATTCAGCAAACAAACAACCCGAATCCGCAAAATTGCCTCACCTCGTCTGTTTCCTTATCGCGGCCCAAATTGTTCTATGTTGCATAACTTGCATAGAAAATATTCATCATATTCGAAGTCTAAGATTCATTATGCACTGCAAGATTTTCCTCTCTTTTTTAAGTCTTTCGAGCTGAATTAAAGTCTAAAAGGTCTCAAATTTCTTATCCTCCGGGTCAAGCATTTCAAAATTTAGCCCAAAGACCAGTCTCTCGGAACGTAATTATCCCTACTATACAATTGTAACACAATCAAATTCAATAAGCAAGCACACGGAAAACACAGCACAACAATACAGCAGAACCAAACCCTAATTTTGACCAAAATTCAGCAAACAAACAACCCGAACACGCAAAACTCCCTCACCTCGTCCGTCTCCTTATCGCGGCCGGACGCCTCGGCAGCATCCGCATCGCTGTCGCTGCAGTCGCCGTCGTCGTTACCGCCGCCGCAATCGTCGGCGTTACCGAGCAACTCGAGAGCTCTCTGGCAATTCTGAAGGACAGCTTCCAACGTCTTCCTCTTCACGCGAAGGCGATCCTTCTCCGACCCGACCCGATTCAACCCTAACGCCTCGACCTCCATAAAAAAAAATTTAAAAAAACCCTAGCAATACATAAATACAAACGAATAAAGATATGGATACAACATGTATCGGGCGGGTGTAGAGAGAGAGGCACAGTGAGACCTCTTTCTCTCTCTCTCTCTCTCTCTTTGTTTCTTCTCTCTCTTGCCTGGTTTTGATGAGCTCTCAAGCTCTGGTGGAGGAGATGATTGTTGGGTCCGACTCCATTACTAATTATTGTGGAGGGTAGGAAATACTAGGAAAGAGGAAGAATGATTCTAATGTGGGGTTTGTTACGGCGGCGTTTTGGATGGTTGTTTGTTGGCGTGATCCATGTGTGTTTCGTTTCGTTAGGTTAGGTTACATTACATGCTTGCTTTGGATGCCGTGAATTGGAATTCGGTCTAACACTAAACCTAGACGGCTCCACGGAATAAAATAGCTCTATTTTCTAGATTTCTTTTTTTTAAAATTATTAAATGGTGGGAGAATAAAAAAACCATATTACCCTCTCAAAAATTTTGATCTTTGTTTAAAAGTGTATTATTGGTAGAAGAAAATTAAAAGGAAAATGTGTATCTTGAAAATAGCACGAGTTTCGGGGGAGGAAAAAAATGAAAGAAGACATAGGGAGCATTTTTTCTAAATATTATGAGAACATGACATTATATCACTCAAAATTAGAGTGTTTCCGGTAGGCAATAAGTTTTGAGAAAGAATTAGTTGTTGACAAGTTATTAGTTGTTTTCACTAACCAATAAGTTGTTGTCAAATGTCAAGTTATTTCCACTAACTAATAATTTGTTGTTTAATGTAAACAACAAGCTAAAATATCATAACCTGTTGCCGAAAATTGTTAGTGGAAACATAGCCTTAACAGGGATTGGGAAATGCTGCCAAGCAAGCACCCCATGCTTGGCAGCGGTGCCGAGCGCATTTGGATCGTACATCTCTGCAAATAACGGTCCAAATTACAAATAAACTTTTTTTTTTCTCAGCAAACTAAACTTTTTATAGAAACTCGAAAGGGTACATCGAGGGGAAAATAAAAGAGAGCACACAGAACTAGCCCATCCAACACAATGTTGGACAGACGCAACACCTCAACATGAACTACAACTTAAGCTTACGAATGCCATCAAGATACACCTTAAACTCCTCCACTGAATAAATCTTGATCGCAAACTTGGTCTTCATCCACATTGCGACTCTAGTTTTTACCAATTCCCCCACCACCTCAAAACTCATAGTAGCATTGTTAAACACATAGTCATTCCGAACCAACCACAGAGACCACAATGTGGCATAGAAAGACGCTTCCCACACATTTTTCTCCAGATTCCTAAACCTGGTGTCAACCCACCATAGAGCCAGATCTGACAACGATTTCGGACATATCCACGAAACATGCCACCAATCCAGAATAAGAGACCAGAACTTCCAAGAGAATTGACAGTGCAAAAACAAATGATCCGGAGTTTCGAGATGCAAGGAGCACAAAGGGCAGGAAACCGATTGGCCCTTTTTACGATATTCCTGCTGGATAGCACTGATCTAGTTGAAACCCTATCCTGAATCGCCATCCACGAAAATATTTCCACCTTAGGAGGGCAGAGGAACTTGGTTCCTGGACTGAACATTCCCATTGGTTGTACACTGATTTTGACGAGAAGCGTTTATCATCAGTCCACTTCCATTGGAGCACATCCCTCTTGGTCTGATCTAGAGTCACCAAATCCAGTCTACGATGTAATCCCTCCGATTGGTTATTCTCCCACACACTTAGCCGCCTCTTTCTATACTGTAACTTCCATAGCATATTCCCTAACCCTTCCTTCACTGAGCTGACCGAACTCTCCTTTTGGTTAGATATAAGAAATAGTCTAGGGATCTCCCTGCCCGAATGAACTTGAATTCGAAAACCCTCAGAGAGAACCGATCCAATGCTTGAAGAGGGGTCCCTTAGAGAACAAATATCCCTCCAAATGTTGGTAATGCGACATGTCCTAGGTAAATCAGGCAACCAAGCCCCCTGAACCAGATTATACTTCCCTTTGATAACTTTGACCCGGAGAGAGTCTTTGTCCTCATTAATTCTCCATCACCATCTGGACAACAGAGCAAGGTTTTGCTTAATCACTCTCCGAACTCCCAAACCACCAAACTCCTTCTTTTTGGCTACTATTTCCCACTTCAGCAGATGCACCTTCTTCTTTTCCACTGTGTCACCCCAAAAGAATTGTTTCTGAAGCTTCTCAATATACTTTGCCACAGCCACGGGAATCTTGAAGATAGACATGAAATAGGTTGGCAAATTGGTGAAAGATGAGTTGATAAGAGTGAGTCTCCCACCAGTGGAATTAGTTCTCCTTCTCCACACATTTAGTCTTCTCTCCATCTTGTCTAAAACTGGCTCCCAAGTTTTAGTCCTCCTCGGATTAGCTCCCAAGGGAAGACCAAGATATTTGATTGGCAAAGATTCAATCTTACACCCCATAACCTGAGCGAGGGATATTACATCCGGCTGAGGAATATTGACACCACACAACGAACTCTTGGAGAAGTTTATTTTCAACCCAGACATGAGTTGGAAGCATCTAAGGATCCTTTTAGTATTGGCCAACTCTTCTCTATCATTGTTACAAAAAAGGATAGCATCGTCAGCAAATTGAAGGTGGGACACAACTACTCCATTGGCTCCAACTCTGACTCTTTTGATTATGTTCCGCTCCCTTGCTCTTTCAAACATAATGTTTAGAGCTTCCACAACTATGTTAAAAAGAAAGGGAGACAACGGGTCCCCTTGCCTAAGGCCTTTCTGGATTTTGAATTCTTTAGAAGCTGAGCCATTGATCAACACAGACATGGATACTGAGGAGCAACACTCGTTGATCCATCTACACCATTTTTTCCCAAAACCCAAATTTGAAAGCAAATCAAGCAATAATTCCCAGTTAACACAATCATAGGCCCTTTCAAAATCAATTTTCAGAATTAAACCTCCTAGATTTCTTGTCTTCCAACTATGGATTACCTTATTAGCTATCAAGACCCCATCCAGAATTTGTTTATCGCCAATAAAGACAGCTTGGGACTCACCAATAACAGAAGGTAAATGGGATTTAATTCTGTTCGCCAAAACTTTAGAAAGCAATTTGTAAACCCAACCCACCATACTAATAGGCCTGAAATCTTTGAAAATCATATGGCAATCCACCTCAGGTATTAAAGACACAAAGGTAGAATTAATACCTTTAGTGAGCTTCCCATTGGCATGAAAGTCAAAGAAGAAAAGCAAGACCAAACTCTTCATAAAATCCTAGCCCTTCTTCACAAAGGAGAAATTGAATCCATTTGGGCTTGGTGCCTTTATATTACTGCAATCCTTCAATGCTGCAACAATCTCACCCTCATCAAACTGTTTTTCAAGAAGAAGAGATATATCCGAATTCAGCTTCCTAAGGAATGAGCCCCCCAAAGAGGGTCTAGAAGTTCTCTCCTCCAAAAAATTGTTACTAAAGTGTTCAACAGCTGCTTCCTTTATTTCTAGAGGGTCCTCCACAACTCTACCAGAGACATAAATCAAACCCACCAAATTCCTTTTGTATCTATTATTAGCCACAACTTGAAAAAATCTTGTGTTTTTATCCCCCTCCTTTGAACCACTTTATCCTAGATTTTGGTCTCCACGACTCCGTTAAGCGAGAGAGCCTCCACAACTCTGATTTGGCTTTGCACTTAGCTGATTTCTCATCTGGAGTGAGCTGTCTATCTTCGGCAAGTAGATCAAACTAGTGTAATTCAGCTTCAATTACTTGTAACGCTGAATTTACGTCCCCAAACTCTTCTTTATTCCAAACCTTTAGCCTCTCTTTCACTGCCTTCAATTTCTGAAGTAACTTGAACCCTGCCCATCCAGACACCTGAGTACTCTCCCATGATTCCTTGGCTATCCTCATGCAATCTGGGTGCGATTACCAGATATCCATAAACTTGAAAGGCCTCGGACCCCAATCCCTGTTATCATTCATGATGGCAATCGGACAGTGATCAGAAATAGATCTTTCCAATCCCCATTGTAGAACTTTGAACTGTTGAATCCACTGTTGAGACATCAGAAATCTATCTAGCCGGCTAAGGATAGCTTGGTCTTGGTAATTCGTCCACGTATACTTCCTCCCCAACATTGGAAGATCCTCCAATTCCATATTATTACAAAACTCCACAAAAATCCCTCATTCCCCTCTCCATCGACGTGCAACCCACCCTTTCACAAGGCACTTTGATTTCATTAAAATCTCCCCCTATGCACCATGGGATCTGCAAATTCCTTTTGAGCCCTAGAAGTTCATCCCATACACCTCTTCTGTCCACCACATCATTAGGGGCATAAACATTAACAAAAATACAAGGGAAATCACCATTAATCACACCTTGCAATAAGATAAAGGATCTGTGACTCAGCTCTGAAAAATTCATTGCTCCAAATCGTTAACAGACCCCCGGAAGCCCCAATAGCACTCGAGCAAACAAAATCTATATCAGAATTTCCCCATAGTCTCTGAACCGCTATTCTGTCCATGTGTTCCAATTTTGTCGCCTCCAATCGCCATCGTTAACAAATAAACTTTTTTAGGAAAGAGTTAAAGTTTGATTTTAATCCGGACCGTTGATTGCAGAGATGGACGGTCCGAATGCGCTCGACACCGCTGCCAAGCGGAGACCTGCATGGCTTGGCAGGTTCCCGGTAGAGGTGGACCCACATTGGGGCACGTGGGGTCACATGCCCCCACGTCCTTTTTAAAAAAAATACCCAATTTTGTATGTGTGTGTATATATATATATTATCAGTCCGGATCATGTCAGGGATCTCTGACTTGATTCCGGTCCGCACCTCCCCTCTTTCGATTGAATTTCGATGATCCAAGCCGCTCAATGTGACCAGAACGTGATTTTAAGGGTATCAGTGAGAAATCAGCGAAAAAAATAATCGAGAAGGGCTTCATTCGAACAATTTTTTATTGAACGGTTCAATAAAAAACTGTTCAAATCGAGCCTTTTTCGGTGTTTTTTTTTTTTTGCCGATTTCTCGCGGGTACCCTTAAAATCACATTCTGAACACATTGAGCGACTCGGATCATCGAAATTCGATCGGAAAAGGGGAGGTGCGGACGGTGCGGACCGTAAGAGGTGTGGACTTGATCGGGACTGTATATATTATATGTCGAATATGAGCTATAATGCAATGTTTGGTGTAGTGGTAAGTTGCTGACTTTGGGAATGAGAAGGTGTGTGTTCGAGTCTCCCCCCACTCTCCTAAGTTTTTTTTTTCAAAATCCACTAAAAAATAGTGCATATCTTAGGGGGAAAACGAAAAAATAAAAATCTTTCAATGTGAGCGTCGTTTATAAGCCACACCATTGCTCTGACCTATTCTCTCACAGGCAAAACCAAGGTTTCCCCCACTCCCCAACGTCACCGATCATTTGTGTAGTAGTAATATGAACCAGCATATTGCATTTGTAAACTTTTGGTCCCCAAAACTTGTACTTGTAGAGTTAATAGTAGGAAAATAGATTATGAATATGTGATAATTTTGTTTTAACGCATATAGTTGAGATGCGTAAGTTTGTCCAAGTAGCTTGTTATTAAAATACATATATACTTTAAAATTATTACTTTATAATGAATGCTAAAATTATTTTGGTTTGAATGTGCTTAACTGTAACTCATATAGTACGGCGTTACAAAGAAAATTTTGTGCCTCCACTATATCAAATTCCTAGATCCGTCACTGGGTCTGGGTCCCTTAATAGGGCCAAATGACTCCACAAGTACCAATAGCGTCCATTCGCCCGTCCATAATGATTGTCGGCAGAGGAGTCCCATTATTCAGGAACCTTCCTACGAAGAAGTTAGAAGTACCATTATTCAGCTCGATCGAAGTCCGACTTGGGAAGGCAAATCCAAATGCTTTCTCCCATTGTGCCACGGGCCAAACTCGTGCGGTCCTCCCATTGTGTTCCAAGATGGCCTTCATTCAAATGGTTGGCCTTTTTCATGGGAGAGATTATGCTACCAAGCAAGGACTTGATATTTCTCCGAATCGTGTGCAACTGAGTCGCGTGACCATTTGTTCTTTACTTGTCCTTTTTACCTCTTGTGTTTTGGCAACAACTCTTGAACAAATGTGGTTGCTCCAGAGTGCCTAGGGGATTGGCAGGAGAAATCAATTGGGCAGTACAACATTGAATTGGTCATTTTATTAGAGCTGGCTGCTATCTTCATAACCTCCTTGACTGCAACTATCGAAATCTCAGGATTTTCTAGCTCAAAAGTACTGATTGGCGATTGCCTTGATCTCGGCCAAGAGCACAAGTGCAATTATTAAGAAAGTACAATCACAAAGAACGGAGAGGATGAATGGAGAGCATCAAAAGACACGCGCAGGAGAATATTATTATACACAAGTCTGAATACATTGCTGATAGCCTCTTCTTTTTACAGAGAAAGGAGAAGCATAGCCTAGAATCTAGAAAGATTCATAGAAAGCATCTAACTTACATTATTACACATGGACATATTCACATGGATTTCCTGGGAAAGTTCCTCACATGTACTATTACATTATTAAAACGGACAAACAACTTTACTACTCCTTGCAAAAAAGAAATGATTAAAAATAAAGTAACAATTATTTTTCCCACTTTACTTTTATCTTTATTTCACTTCACACTTATTGCACACAAATACTTTAGACTTGGAATATAACAGCTGGCACATGATGATGGCGTTAGTCTGAGTAGTACTGGGAATCATCCGAGTCCTACTGTCGGACCCAGACTTGGTAGATTGGGTGGTCTCGATCTCTTTCATCCATTTCCCACTGGTCACGATGCACATCTAGAAGATACCGAATATTCTGACGCCATGTACTCTTCTGGATATTCCTCATTAAACTTCCAATTGATGTTGCCCAGCGAAGGAGAGATTGGGGAACTTGTCCTGGATTAACATTGTTGAGAGCTCACATCTGTTGGCACATAACATAATGGAATCCTATAGGATCATGAAATCTTGTAGGGTCGTGCGGGCAAAAATGGTCCATAAGAAACATGGTATGGTATGTTGGCATGTTGCTTTAGATCCTAGACACTGGACTCTCGCCCTCCGTTTCAAATTGAGAGTCCATCATTTTATTTTAGGTTATACCAAAATGATGGCCCCTTTTCAAAAATGAAAGGAAAAATTTGGTGATTTTTCAAAAGTGTCCCTCATAGGTGAATATAAGTATTATAAAGTAGGTAAAATATAGGAGTAATGGTGAAAATGATAGGCATTATAGGTTTAATCATTACATATCTCCTTAAATTATTGAAATCCCCAAAAGGGACTGTCAATTTGAAACGGAGGGAGTATGAAGGAAGTGTGGGGTATGATATCCATACTAGACGAGGTTTCGGTTTCTGAGTTAAGCTTGTTTTGTAGCGGTTCTGTGTAATCTTGTTTTCGGAATTTTTATTTTTAAGACTCTGACGGCTATCCCCTCATTCCGGAAAAATTTTCAATGCCAAGTGAGTACCACGTGATTTCCGTTCGGCGCATTGGAGCCGTCCATTGCATTTTTGGACAGTTCGGATTTGGTGAGAGAAAAAGAAGAGAGAGAGAGAGAGAGAGAGTGTGTTGGGGTGCAAGGAGAGAGAGTTTCAATCCGAGCCATCCATTGCGTTTTTGGACGGCTCGGATTTGGAAAAAGAAAAAGGAAAGTGAAAGTGCTGGGGTGAGAGGAGAGAGAGGATTTCAATCCAAACCGTTCAAAAATGTATTGGACGGCCCAGATGTGCCGAGCAGGTACCACTTGGGATATACCCACCCGGCACCGAAAATTTTCTCCCGTGTTCCATGTTCTTCGTCTGCTAGTTCTATTGTATTAGCTCACCCCACACACACATACCAAAAAAAAAGAAGAAGAAACTCATCATTGGTTGGTCAATTTGTCGAGCTCGTTGTTGCCTTTCTGTTTGGTTTCCAATGAGTTTTGTTGTTTGTTATGGTAAATTATGAGGTAGTGTTTTATAACCGAATGTTCGGGCCAGCTTGAGCGCATCTCAACTAATTTCGGGATCTTGAAGTAAAGGATCGGGCAAACCCTCTGCTGGTCCAAGGTTTGAAATTTTTGGGATCCGAATATGTGACCATGGGATAAATACTTGTTGTTTTTCTCATTTTCACTTGGTCAAACCATCCTCAGGGTCAAAAAGATTGGGAGCTAACAATTAGAGTCCATGTCCCTAAAGAAGATTTCTTTTCTTTTTTGGTACCGAGAGAAGATTTAGCGAATAGCAACTAATAAATTTATTTAAACAATAGGAGTAGAAAGTAATTTCACGACTTGACTTAAAATTTTGGTTCGTCGTATGCCAGCTCCGATGGTTGTGTTTGTAAGCGAAAATAGTAATGGAAACACAATTTAAAATAATCCATTTATCAATAGCTGGAAATAAACAATAGGAATGGAAAAAATAAACTGAACAGATTATCAAACTGTATCGTATGATGTCCTTAAAACAGATTCGCCGCCTCGCCAGAGATGCTGAAGGATACCATCAGCATCTGCCTCCCAAGATACAACTCTGCAGTGTCGTAACCTCACCACACTCGGCTATTCCAATGGGAAAAATTGCAGCACACTCTCTCTCACATGAAGAAGAAAAAATTATGGAGCAGAACATAATCTGGAGCTCTGGAAATTCGAAGGGTATTTTCTGCGTCTACAAACAAGAGATGGAAGTGCCAACATATAACCATCGAGGGACATTCCCGCTGCTGGTACATTCAAATCGGGCCATAAACTAAGCAATTAAACTAGCAATTGATAAAAAAACATTCGCATAACTCTTGGTTTGCAACTGAAAAATATGGAAGGTTCAACGCCCATTTCGTTCATGCATTCTACCGATATGAAACTCAGGTACCCCTTGGAACGCAAACCCAAATCCCAACTGAAGACCTATACACTCAATATTATTTGAATCTTTGAGCAATGTGGTATGGACATGACTTTTTACCTTCTCGCCTTCGAGAGAGAATTTCTCATTCGTCTCTTAATAGAATTTGTTCATTCATTCAATGGTTTAAACCCCTTACTTCTCAGTCCAAGCCGGTCAGTCAGGGTTTTTACTCCTGGATTATACAGGAGAGGTTACAAAATGGTAGGTATCCAGATAGCTAATATGAAAGCAAATTTTGGCAGCCAAAGGGAATAAATTTTGAAATTTTGGACGG
Organism: Rhododendron ferrugineum; assembly: GCA_025642025.1. NCBI lineage: Eukaryota > Viridiplantae > Streptophyta > Magnoliopsida > Ericales > Ericaceae > Rhododendron > Rhododendron ferrugineum. The sequence goes on from JAOTQK010000021.1 coordinate 7,284,450, forward strand.
TTGATTTCGAACTAAGCTGTGAGGGTGAAGAATATAAAAGAATGCGAGCATCATTCTATATTGTTCAAAGGTTACATAAGCGCCATACAAAATTGGTATGCCTTGTTCTTCTGACTTTGGTAGTAAATCATATAACAAACCCTAACATGTACAAACAAAATTCAGTAGTAGTATGTGCTCCCCTTGAGACTTGGAGCATCTCTGCACAGCATTGACTGAACCTCAACAATTGTTTTTGGGGGCTCAATGTCCTTCTCTTGGAGGGCATTCCCCAGAAGCTGCTGCATCTGAGATGCGAAAGTATCATCCAGAATCTGCAAAACATAGAAGGGGGACGGAATCACGCAAGGGGTCTAAATCTAGGACAATCTGAAAGGAGAAACCAATAAAAGCAATGAATATGACACTTTTCTGGTAAACGTGGCCTAATGATCATTCAACTTATCCAGCATTTTCTGGGGAATGAAGCAGCCTTCAATCTTGATAGAAAGAAAAAAGAAAAGCAGCCTTCATCATCCATATATTAGTTTGCGTTTGGCCATATCAATTGATCAGGCATTGGAGCCTCTAATTACAGAACCTTTCAGCATTTGAAATCCAGGGAAAATATCGACACACCAACAAATTAAAAAGTAGATAATCAGACAGTGGGACACCGAACAATATTGCATTGTCACCAACAAATAAAAAGTTGCCAATCAGTCAATTTTCAAACACCCCTGTTTCATACTAACCCAACAATGTAAATGTCCCTGCCTCTATGTAAGATTTCCTTTCCCCAATATCTGACAGGGCTATGCATTACAAATTTGACAAGAGACTATTTACCAAGTGCGGCAGCAACAAAAGGTTAGTTTGTTACTTCCCTAATTGGAAAGTTCACTGTTTTTAGTTATATTCTTACGTTGCAACACAAATAGTGGACGGCGGTTGGGGTTATATAACGCTAGGTTATGTATGAACTGCGATCTTTTAAAGCACCTTATTTGTTTCTCAAAAAAAAAGCACCTTATTTCCAAAAACAAAGAAAAAAAACTCCCGACTTTAGATGCTTTTCCCCTCAATCAAAGCTCCATAGTTCCCGACATCCCGACATGGCAGAGCCACCGACTCATGGAACCCTCTCATATCAACCAACATGTTCAAGTCATTTTTATCCATTGGTCCTCAGAATTTATAAAATTGCCCAGAGGCCCACTAAAAATGGAATTTTCCACTTATTTTCTTATGATTGCATGCATTTGACCCCACTGCCAAAAAAATCTTAACTATGCCCCTGGTTGTCTATGAACCACCAGCTAAAGAGGTGGAGTCTCATATGTCGCTATATACTTACAGAGACAGCAACTCTTGAACCTTTGTACCACGATCTATTCTCTTTCCTGTTCTCCAAGAAGCTCAGAACATCCTGTGACAACATAACAATCTTCAAGATCTGCAAAAAAATATTCAGCTGGAGTGTACTAATACTGGCCAGAGGCAAATTAACTAACCTGCCCCATACGATCCCAATACCCCCGACAGATTGAAATGAAAACGTGACTCTCAAATACAGTATGGAGGTGATTCATTGTGCTTGTCAGCTGGTCTGTCAGTTGTTGCATTCGATTTCTTACATCCGAGTCCACCACAGTTTCCTTAGAATCTTGGAGTATCTTCTTCAGTTTTGTAGAATTTTGTAACCTTGTCTGAAGCACAAAAAGGGAGCCAGTTAAAATATAACACAGAACTTTAAAACCGGTTTCAAGCTAAAAATGTATATTCATCAAATGAAGGAAACTTGGTGTGCAGCACATCACAAATAAGTTAGTTGCACTCTTGGGCTGTATTTGGATAAAGGATTTGGGTCAAGAATGGAGAAGTAGAAGGATCTAAGATTTGTGAGCCGCTAGATCCAGTCTTATATTTTCTTTCATTTTCCTTACCCAAACACAGACTAAAGGAATTTCCTTGAGCAAAGTGCGCAAGCAGGTTTCCCACGTTAAGCACAGGATTCTGAGTTCACTAATTTAACTTTTAGATATAGACAACCATCCATATTGTATCTAGAAATTGCGTGTGCACATTTTTCTTTCAAGCATTATTGATTGTTTCTGTTCCATTACACCAATGATCTAAAATGTTTCTAGGAACACTGAGGTGAGTAAACACGGGATCCTCACAGCGCAAATTCAAATCTTAGGATATGTGTGGTTACATATATGCCCATGCCAGAGAACATAACCTGATGTGTGGGTCTTATAGTAAAAAAAAAGAGAGAAAAGAAAAGGTACAATGTAGTTTTTATTACCACCCATAACGTATGAGGCATGAATATGCAGTTACCATCTAATGTGTGGAGTCATTTGGATTCTTTCTCCACACAAGTTAGACTAAAATCAAACCAACTTCTGCTGACTAAAACTTCAAATTGAAAAACTTAATTATTTTTAAGCAAATTCATTATCTCCAAGTTTCAAAAAGTAAACCCTAAATTTCCTTCGTTCAGTTTGTTAATCAATTTGACTCCGAAGTGATAAACAGAAGAATACAACTTGACCTCAAATGAAATACAAAATAGCTATATTGACCCAATTATCCTATTTTTAGATACTTCTTAATTTGTTTCATGGATCCGCACTACAAATTATATCAAAACTTACGAACATTTATAGTATATAAGTTATATAACCATAGTCCAGCACATAGCGTCGCCCTGATGATACTCACATTTTCTGCCAGCTTCTCCACAACCGCTTGCAAGTAGTTTCTGAATTTTGTCCTCAGCATCACGGTTACTTCACTGAGCCTCTCTCCAGGGGCTGTGGTGCCCCCATCAGGGATGCAAGAACCCCAGGACTTCAACTGATATTCTATCCTTGGCCGCGAAACATCAAGCATCCTCTTCATGGAATTCAAAAGGATTCCCAGCTGAAAGCAAAACCACATTTCAGGCCAAAGAATATGAGTACTAAGAAAAATAAGAGAGAACTTGATAGGAGAAACGCACCTCATCAGGGACAAGATAGGGGCACACGGATCGTTTTGCAAGCTTCTGGACATATTTTAGACCAAATTTCTTGGGTGTCAAGTTTTCCTTCAATGGCGCCAAGACGTCTGCATACTGCTTCTCTAGGGCTTCCACAATTGCCTTCTCTACATCAGCAATAGCCTGTTCATAGATACGTAGTCCAATCAAAAAATTAAAGCCATCATCCACTCTGTACCATAAAAAAGACAAAATATCCCTCCATCCCACTTTGTTTGTCCATTTTTACTAGTCCTAACATTTCAAAAAGACAAAAAATATTCCATATTTCCTATTTTGTTCTCTTATTGATTATCTGGAAAACATTTTCTATCAGACCTGATTGAAATATGGGAAAAAGGTTCCAAAAATTATTCACAAAAGTACATTATATCGAAAGGGGAATGAAATAGGCAGTCCGACATACATTCTCCAAAACAAAAGTGTATTCTGGCCAGCGACAGATAATAACTTCATAATCATTCAATGTTTCTTTCAGGCGTTCATACATCTCATCAACAAAAGGAGTTGTTGAGTGTTGTGTCCTGACTCCTGACCACTTAACCTGCAAGTAAATACATTTCTTCAAGCATCAGTGCCAAAAATGAGAAACAAGTGTTTGCAAAACTTTGTAGGAAGTAAAAAAGTTTCTAAAGCTTCCTTCAAATTATCCTTGACAGAATTATATTGTCAATACACAAAACGGAGAAGCTGGAAAGAGAAAGAGAAGTTAAGACTTGCCCATTGACAGAAGGGAGAACTTGGAAAGAGAAAGAGAAGTTAAGACTTGCCCATTGACTAGTGGCAATAGGCACTTTGTACAAGCATTTAAGCAAAATCAAAACAAATGTTCTGGACAGCATAATCATGATTAAGTAGAGGCCCACCATATACTCATGACAAGGTACACTTTCAATCATCCAAAAAATTAAGGCTAAAATGTATTCCAATCAACAACAGGTCAATGGTCATACAATCCTTATAACTAATGTTCAAACGAATAGGAATTAGTATGTGTATACAGTGTATTACATAACTAATGTCACTGCATAGCAATTGTAATCAAGATGCAAGTTTCTGAAATTGCTTTAGTCTGTGTATTACATAACTAATTCACTGCATAGCAAATGTACCTTATCTAATTTGCATGTCTCGAGCAACAAAAGGCGCTTATCTTGAATCCAAAGCATAATATACAAATGGAACAGTTCTTTTGCATCAACTCCACCTTTGACAGGACTAAAAAGAAAAACAAGGTCAACGGGAAAATATAGGAATTCAATATTAAGGAACAGGAATAGGACCAATTTCTTACTTGATATTCCAGCTAGAAAGATCCCTTTGAAAATCAGCAGTGGAGATGATAAGTTCTGCTACAGGAGGTGAAGGACCCGTTGGAGGGCAGGCAATTAGAAATGAACGCAACCTGCTGCAGAGTTCTGCGCTGTATATAGCCGAGGAAAGATTGGGAAGATCTATGAAACTGCAAAAAAAAAAGAGGCAAGTTACGAAACATTTTCACAAGATTTTTGCAAGTTCGAATATCATTAATTAACTAATCAGAAGGCCGAATATTTTATTCAGTTAAGAACTTTCTGATTGCATGCACAGAACTGACAGGAACACTTTTCATACATCAAAATCAGCCTATGAAGACGTTGAGAATTTCAGAGCACATTCTACGTCTGGTAGACATTCCTGCACTGGTTATAGTTATTACAAAACTTTTAGTCTTGAAGTGAAAGCCGACAATATTAGTTGTGTACTACAGATTGATTTGTCCAGTTCTCAAATTAACTAAAAGCAGTTCTTTGTGAGTTACAACTCAGGTTTTCCATCCTGATGTAATAGCTTTCATGTTGCAGAGAACATAGATGCCTTTAGATTCACATATATGTTCTTTTTCCATTTGATACGAGGGTGCATATGTAATAGATGACTAGATGAGTGAGCAATGAGCACCTTTTCTGGTGTTTTCTACTAATATTACTGGGCATTTTACAAAAATAAAAAATAAAAATGGATTGATGACAAGTAATTCCTCACATAACAGACCATAAAGTGTTACTCATCATGGAAGTGCATGTTTCTTGAGATCGGAGAGACTTTAGAAGTAAACAGCCAATTTTAGTGAACAAGAGTAATAACTTAAACAACTGGTGAAAAATCCCGCACCTCAAAAAAATAGACATGAAAATCAAGTTATTTCAAACAGCTTCTTCTGTCATGAACTAAGTCAAATCCTCAAATTCAAAGAACATTCGATAGAATGAGTTTCTCAATTGAAAGGACAAACTCCATGGCTCGAATGAAAAGATAAACTTTTTCTCAAACTTGACATACTGTTGACACAAGATGAACATTTACCTAGGGAGTACATGTTGACTGTGGATCTCCATATCAGTGAAAATCTCATTCCTGATGTTGAGGCACAAGGATTTCATTTTTTGGTAGGCAGAAGTCATGGTGAATGCATCGATCAAACAGCCTTCATTGTTACCCGTAACAAACTCGTCAGTCTCGGTCAAGTGCCATCTGGATCTCTTTTTTGCAGCAGCCTGGTAATACACAACCACCAATCTCAAAAATGACAGCCAAACAAGGTGTAAGCAACATCTGAGACTCAAAAAAACTGGTCTTTTATTCACCATTGACACACAGTCACACACCAACCATAGTTCATTTCTATCTATGCTTTCTGAAAACTCATTAATTTCTCTCCAAAACTCAACTTTCCTTCTAAAGTTGAAGAAGTTATATTTTAAAATAGAATGTCAACTTTATATGAATCGCATTAATTACTCAAATGCAATATATATAAATGGATACGGATCTCCCTTTGTTGGGAGAGTCTCCAGAGAATCAAAATTGGGTCTCCATTTTAGAGATCTGAAGTTGGGTTGGATATGCTCTAATTAGCAAGATGAGAAGGTGTATTTTGCACTGCATTATATACAAAGTATCTGTTTGACAAACCTGAAAATAGCTGTATAGCTTATTCTGTGCCTCAGGAGACAGAATATCCTGCAAAAGGGTAAACAGCTTCACAGCAGGCTCCAATACAGGGGCTGCAAGTCCAGTTGCAGGCTTAACAACATCCATGATGCCGGATGGGACTGATTCGTCCAAAGACTTGTAGTTCTTGAACACAAGAGCAAGAATCTCATTTATTTGATCCTCAATTTCTCCCAATATTCGGTTCTAGAAAATTAAGGGAAAAAACATAATGTTAGGAGATACAAGCAGCAGGAATCATTCAGTAAAACCACTGATTGCATATGCACTAAGATTGTACTTGGAAACAAAAAGAAACCCTAGTACTTATTCTTCTCTCTATGAAGAAGGAAAAAGGAAAAACAATATAAGATCTGATTTTTATCTCTCTAAGTGTAGCGTCTCTCTAAAACAACAGCTCAGGGAAGACCAAAGGTCTGTCCCTCTCTTTTTATCTCTTCATCAGTGACATGTTCTGATTTTTTATCTCTTTTTCCTTTCTTTTGTTCTCCCTTCCTAAAATGTTCTACAAGAGTTCAGTTTTACATGATATCCGCCGATTTCTCTTTGATAGCGATCTGTTTGTGCAGATTGTTTGTTTGCTGGTTGTCAAGATTGTACTCCCGAGTCCCTTGTACTTCTTTTCTTTTAAAGATAATAGATCACCAGTTGTTAGGGTTATCTATTCTGGCGTTAAAACTTCTATAGCTATTGTTTGGGCCAACTCTCTGTTTATCGTCTGATAGACAACTTTGGTCGGTAACTATCTTACCATACACTAGATCTGGAAAAAAAATTACATCATCAAACAAATGAATTCCCCTTGATTTTGTTTTATTTCTACACGTAAAAATAGTTAAATACTCCTGCTACTATGACTAAGGACAAAAGTTTCATTTTGGACTGAAAAAGCAGTTGTACCTCTTGATGACTCAATGTACGCCTACCGTTGCCCTTCATAACTACAGGGTACAACAGATCGTATACCAGGGTGAGACAATCTGCTGTTGGTGTTGCCACATCCATGACGTAAGAAAGATACCTAAAAACAAGCATCAGAGAAGCATCATTACTCGAGGAAACTGGCTAAGGAACAGGAACAAAAATTTGATCAAAAAATGCATATTACATGGCCACAACATTATGGAAGAAAGAAGATGCCTTTACCTTAGCCTTGTATAAGCATCTGAAACACCATAATAGGATGCAAACTCAGTCAGCAACCATTTCCACGGGCCATGCAGCAACAAATTTCTTTGTTGAAAATGCTGAACTTTCATTGCAACTTCTAATGCCAAGTCATATGCCACCGTTTCTGCAACAGAGCCGCACTACCGACCAAAACGAGGACAGGCAACACAATCAGTAGTTACTTTGGAGGACACTGAATGTTGCTAAAACCATACTGTTAAACATCTTAAACAACTATTCCTTACATAGAACAAAAGATAAGACATTAAACACAGCCTTTATTACCAGTATAAATTTAAGATCAGCACAAAAACCATAAATACCTATCTTGGGCACATTGGAAATGTGATGTTATGTCACACTAGTGCGCACATCTGTAATTTCTTGATTTGATGAAGAAAGTCGAACCTACTTACAAGTTACAAGATACAACTAAAATTTCAGTATCTAAGAACATGCCCTATACTCGCTACGTCTAAGACCCATTGAGCCATTGGGAATCTTCGTAGAGAAGATGCGGCATGGATGCGTACATCACATCAGTCACAAAAATCACTTATTAATTGATCAGAAAAAAATACTAAAGAGTTAATCTTAACTACGGAACCAGATGATAGGCCACACAAGGACACAACAATGTTGCGCCATGTTCGGAAGTATAATTAAGAGGAAAAAGAAGGCTTAAGAATGAGGATGCTTCATAAATGAATTGGAATTTTGCAACTACAAACCCAGAGGCTTATAGAAAAGAGTACATTACAAAATAGATGACTTCGTATGACATCATTCAGAGGGAAAGGATACTCACCTTAAGATTACTATTTTCGTCCAAAACTGTAGAGTAGTTAATGAAAAGTTGTAATTTTCCAACAAGTTCATGCTCTGGTTCACGATAAATAGACCACCATCGTAGCTTATCACCCTACAATGACAACAAAATAAAAAACGCTTCATAAAAATCCCTCATTAACAGCTAGCTTTGTAACTAAACTGAGGATTTGGAGAGCTTTACCGGATCTTCAGTGATAGAAGCTACTTGAGCAAGGACGCGACCGAATTGTTTCCCTTGGGAATCCAGGACTTCAACAATTAGATCATCTCCTAGGCTGTCTGGTAAGCTGTAAAGGTGTCAATTCCTTCGCCAAATAAAACAAGATAAAAACAGATGCAGAATAGCATGAGATGAGTGCATACAATACGTGGGTTTCGCCAGATCCTGGTTGCAATCGAATTGCATCCTCGTCACTTGAACTTTTTAGCCGTAAGAAGCAAGAGTATGTCTCTGACAACATTTTAAAATAATTGCCTTTAGTTAGAGTTGCATGGAAATACATAGTTATTAGCATTCAACGGGCTTAATAAGCCAAGAATCAAACCAAAAATGAGTTAACTACAGGAACCAACTTTTATTGATCAATCAAGATCAACATTATATGACTATTTCACCGTTCAATAATGCCATAATAACAAGAGCATCCATAGATTAAAAACCATGCAAACCCAAACACCAACTGTAAAATAGTCAGGATAATTAATGTACCTTGCTGTTTTGTTTGGGCATATGTTTTCAGAAAACTGTTCATAAAAACAAAATACTCATCATTTTCGTAGTGTATTTACTTTTTTAGGACAAAAGGGCTTTGAGAATTTGGAAACTCCCCTCAGCGTATTCTAGGAATGGCTTCTTTTTGAATATCATTAAAATAAGGTTCGGAATCTATCATCCGAATGAGTTTTTTTATAATATTCAAAAAAACTCATGTAAAGAAGCAATCAAACAGAGGTAGCAAAATTGAAGGTGTTTGATCTACTCAAAAAAAGGTACATCATAGCTAAAATTCTTACCAAACACAGAATACGTTATTGAGACGGTAAAGACCGTAAATTTCTGATGCGTAGGGTCCACATACCTTGAACAACTTCACGAGAAGACGAACTGCTGCGCAGAGTTGTTACGCCAATTTTCAGGAGTCCAGAAACCTGTTTCACATACTGAGCACTGGCCTGAACATATGCCAAGCTCTGGCGTGGAAGGGAACCATTTGGAGGAACGCGAGGAACAAAACGGATTTTTCGAAGTGCTTGCCACCCAGTAGAGAGTGTTGATTGTAAACTGTAAAACCGATATCGGACAGCGTCCATTTTTATCTTTGGCGCCCTAAGGGATGAAAAAGTGCAGCCTTTTGGTGGGTCGAGAGCCATCTTCACCTTTCGGACTGCATACATTAGTCACACATAAGAATGGTCAATTTCCATTTTTTCTCGGTCACAACGTCCAAGATAGGAAATGATATTACCTTGCACCTTCATCTTTCCAACCATTTTCTTAGGTTTTGGGGCAGTTCCCTCGCCAGCAAGTTCAGAAGAGCGCTTTGCCATTAGTTCCTCCTCTGACTGTAATAGAACTTGCTGCAGGCTGTAAATGCAGGATATTGAGACACTAGAATCAGAATAAATTTTACCGTCTTAGACTAGAAACCGTGTCCATATATATGCAGGACTTACAGTTACAGTAACACACACAACACATTCAAGCATTTCAGTTCGAAAACTAAACAGATCAATACGTCACAATAAATTTGGAATTATACTGTACCAAACATCTACTTCTGCACAATATTAGATATAATAACTTGCACCTCATGGATTGATAACTCTATATCAGGTGTAATATTTTCCATGACTAATTTGCTCCCAGGGAGTTAGAGTTTAGAACATATGCAATAGCCCATATGGTAAGTGCAAATGGAATACGTGTGAGATGAACGTAAAGGTTGGACAGAATGCGCACGTAAATGATTTGGAGTTGTGAAGAATATGCTTCTCACATAAAGCTACAAAGAAACTAAATACATAAGGAATCAAGATAACTAAAGTAACCACACCCAGCAAAGTGCCCAAGTATTCACCACTATGGTAAACAATGTCAGGGCAGGGTTACATGCCAGTAAGACATAATACGGGTTTTGAATCATGCAAGAAGCAACAAACTCCGATGGAGGCGGTAACGCGGGTAAGATCGCAAGGGTAAATTCTCAAACTACTAAGCACCTACAGAATCTCTTGAATAATGACTTTCCCTCCAAAAGAGTAGCATTTTTTTGGAAAATTTAAAAATACATTTTGCCCAATTCAATGTACTTTTCTTCCCCTCTATCAGCTATTCAGCTTAATGAATCTAATATTTTTGGTTCCATACCAAACCAAACTGAGCCTTAAGTGCCACTCAATTGAGGAAAGCTATGTGAATCCGTTGTCCCCATTGACATCATGTTCGGTGATATCCAAGAAACCTAGGCCTTCTCGAACTATCACCTCTACAATCGATTTTGGTCTACACACCACTAAGTGCTACCATACACCGTAGCTATATTGTTCATCCTAAAATTGTAAATCTACTTCAAACAATAGTTCTGCTCCATGAAGAGTACTGTTTCAGTTATTGTTATGTTCCCCATTATACTGTCTGCGGTTCTTGAAAGAGTATTATTCTGAGATATCAAGAGAAATTGCAAAATGATTGCATTCTGGCAGCAAGGAAAAGAAAAAAACATGAACTCACCTAAATGCGTTGCGCAATAGTGCACATTCATTTTCCAAGAACATCGGAGCTTCCATGCATTGCTTTGCCCATGCATGAAGGCACAGCCGAACACATGCATCATAAGCAATCACAGCATGCCACGGCCCTTGTGCACTGAATTTGATTAAGAAAGCATATAAGACAGTTGTTGAAAGAAAAAATAACTAAGAACTAGGAAGTCAAATGAACACAAAACCATCTACAATCAGCAAGAAATACCTAGCATGAAAGGTAGGGAGGCGAGCTGGGACTAAACCAGAGGGCGCAACACCTTCTATACCAGTGGCACTCCTGTAATACAATCATAATACCTAAGTCCAACCTTAAACAAATAAACTCAGTTATGAAAGCATGAAACAAGTCACAACACGGGTCTAGCTTATTTGTATATTCCAGAAACTAAACTCGAATTCATTTGAATTTTTTCCCCTATCGGAAAAACCGTGCTCAAGAATAACAAAATATGGCAACTGAAACAAAAAAACCAGCGCAACATTTTACAAACCTCACGGGCTGGTCAGACTTCTTTTGTCCAGCACTATCCTGTGGTTCAACCTGAGGCTTGATTTCTCCAGTAGAACCACAAAAAGGAGGTGCACTGGGAATTTCTTCATCATCAGCACATGAATCCTGCAAATTTGTTGGATACTTTTAAATGAGTGAAGTACCTTTATATACACACCATGAAATGGTCAAATAGGAAAATGAAAAGAAGAAGAAAAAAACGTGATGCTTCTAAGGCTTATTTTGTCAATCAATAGGACACTTGGAGCATATAAGTATCATTCTCGTGTTTGAACATAAGATGAAACTGATATGTACGCAACAACCCACACCCAATTTAGGACCCATGCTATGCAGCATATTCATAGAGGTGACACCATTCTATGGCCCCCATGTATGTTCTAGAGTCAAGAAAAATGAGCAACACATTAGCCCTTTTCTGGAGGACTGTATGCGATATTATTGTTAGTCGTCTAGGGAACACAGATTTTGAAGAACTTGCCTTTTTTATTCAAACAAGGGCATTACATCCACACCGACCCCTTCTCGTTCCACTCTAAATACTTTGGCTGTCTAAATTTAGCTATCGAAAAGCATTAGTTTAAGTTGAGCTAGACCAAAAACCTTACCAGCAAGTCATTCTGATAAATTTCTACCCAAGGGGAAGGGAGTGGGCGAAAGGTCACCGAACCAGTTGAACATGTAAAATAACTAACTGGCCAAGAAGGATAGCTCTTATTTTACGGAGCAGATACTCCAGAAAATACGAGTGCTGAAAAAAATTAATAGGAAGGAAGCAATGTCTCAAGCAGAAATTTCAAACAAAAAAGCTGGAGTCAACTTGAGATGAACTAATCTCAGTTCCAACAGCCAAGGGAACACCAAGCAAGTTCAAATTCCAACACTAAATATTGTACCAAGGCTTTGCATTTGAATTTGAAGATCTGCACCGATCAATGAGTACACAAGTTTCAGAACATTCAACTATACGGCTATGGGAAGGAACTCAACGCCCAATTGGGGCATTCAATTTCTTCACAATGACCAATACCAGCCCAGTTTGTCTACTACATACTATTATCATGCAATCTACCTCTAAAAGGAAGAATTTCATCGAGCCAATTCCATATCTGCTAACTTAAGTTTATCACATAATGTTTCCAAGAATTCCAAGAAGATTGTTCAATAAATGTTCGAAAGAACAGACGGTTAACATGTAACACACGTGCTCAGGCATAAACGAAGCTAAACAGCCCATTAATGCTTATTCTAATCCACAATCAACGTGAAAAATTAAGAGCAACTCAACACGAATTAGAGCAGCATTAGCAATACCCAAAGTCCGCAAACAGAAACATCTTAACACTCGCTATTAGATCACCACTAAAGTAAGCAAATAAAAAGAGGAATTAAAATGAGAACAGACCTTTACTCCAGCACTTTCCGCGTTGATCCGAGAAGGAACGCTCGATGCATACCCCTCTGAGGCATACGCTCTCGCACGGGGCCCAGCTCCATTGTTACTCCTCACTTGCGTGCTCGAAAACTCAGAGCTCGCAGCAGAATCAGAGGATTCGTCCTCAGTATAACCATCCCTTCCAATCGGATACCTATTGGCTCCCCTCATCGGCCTCTCAGCCCCATTCCCATTCCCATTCCCATTCCCTCTCCCTATTGTTTCCCTAGATGAAGTAACATCATCCGAATACACTGATCCACTGGCGTAAACAGGTTGTTGCCTCTGAGCAGAACCGTAGTATCTTTGTGCAGCTGCATTGTTAGTGGGAACTCTATCATCTTGGGGGGAAGAATCGAGGGAGTATCTCCCCCCGTAAACCTCCTCCTCCGAATCCGTGGTCATATCGTTTTCAGTCGCGGACCCACTGTCATCCACGTCCTCGCCGGGTAGGGTTTTAGAAACAGGAATAACGCCGGATAAGTGCCCGCTTCGAAAATTCGACGGCGTGGGGAGGCCAATACCCCGACCGCCGCCGGGTCGGAGCCGTAGGTTCGACATTGAATAAGGAACTTCCTTTTTCTGATTAACAGAACTCTGTTTCAATTAATCAGACAAAACAATTAATCAGAAAACCCCAGAATTTAAAGATACTATTTCTGTAGAACAACAAATGAAAACCCACACCGACAAACATTGCACATGTAGAGCAGTAGACTCAGTTTCAAACACACACACACACACACACAGAGGAGAGGAGTGAGAGAAGAATGTGAAATAAGGAAACCTCTCTGACCCATCGAAGGGCACTGTTGTCGAGACCTTCTGTGAACATTGTTGCAGAGGGAATTTACTCACCTGTAACTAGAAAGTTCAAAAATCTCAGACAGTGTAAGTACTTAATACTTAGATAAGATGGAATTTTCGTACTGTAATAAAAAGTGATACCAAACTCACATATCAATATCCCAGTTCAGAAATCGTACGGCACAGTTTCTTCTACCCAAAACCACGCAGAAACACCAAGCAGAGCAATGCAGGCAATGTAGGAAAAGAGAAAACAACAGAAAGTTTCTGACAGAGAGAGAGAGTGTGTGTGTGTGTTTTTGAATCTGATCTAGAGAGAGAAAGTACAGAGGAGAGAGATCTGTTCAAACTGTGGAGGAATGTGAGAGGAGGAGTAGATTTGGGGTTCCAGTAGGAAAAAGAAATAGAAACCCCACCTATCAAAAAGAGAGAAATAGGAAACTCAAGAAACCCCTTCTTTCTTGCAGCTAGTAGTATTAGAATATAGAACTGATGAGAGAGAGAGAGAGAGGGAGAGAGAGAGAAGTGTGTGCCCAAAGCTCTGCTGCAAATTCTCTCACTTAACAAAAAAATCCCTTTTTTTCAAAACTTGATTAAAAATGTCCGGTGGACTTTCCGTACCAAACGTTGTCGTGGGTAGACGTGTAACGACGACGTTCTAACGGCAATTTGGTTTCTTTTTCTACTGATGATAATGTCGTGGAATTGGGCCCGTTCCATAACACCTTCTTAAAAAATAAATATTTATTTTATATTTTTAAACTCAAAATACTGTGAATAAAAAATAATTTTTTAATTTTTTTTGCACCGTATAAAAAATTTCAATAAGATCTATCAAATAAGATTTATATTGATAGAAAAATTATTCATCTTCTTAAAAAAATAAGTATTTATTTTTTTTTCGAGAACGTGGCCTTCGTAACCGAAAATAAAAAGCGCATAAAATATGAGGCTAGAGACCGACGTGGGAGTCGAACGTTGGAGTCGGAAGCGCACATGGCGTGGTGGGCCACCACTAGCAGCCCCCATCATGATTTTCTTTTCTCTCTCTTGGAGTACTTTTAATTACCTACGCAACCGGGTTTGGTCGTCTGTACTTTGAAATTATGTTGCGCGTAAACTTTTGGATAGGAGGAAGCGGAAGGAAGTGATAAACTTGGGAATTGATTTTCTAGCAATGCTACTACCCACACAGCAATAATACGTAGACATCGTGCACGGATTTGATGTGGGGTGCCCCTGCGAGTTCCACACAAATTCTCCAAACCGTTCATTAAACGTAAAACGTTTTTTCAAAGGTTCTCGAAAAAATTCAGCTTAATCTAATATCTTTAGATACTTGATTCAATCATCTAACTTTTCATTCTGATGTCACGATAATGAAAAGTTAGATAATTGAATCGAGTATCTAAAGGTATCGGATTAAGCTAATTTTTTGCAATGATCCCTTGCAAAAATGTTCTACATTTAATAAACGGTTCGGATTATTTGTGTGGGACTCGTAGTAGGCCCCACAACAGATCTGTGTACGATTTGTGTCTACAAAGCCTGTGTCAACATTCGGTTGATTTTCACACCCCATTCTGTCGTGTAGTGTGTTCCGGAAAGGAAAATAAGTATTTATTTTTTAAGAAGACAATTTCAAGCTCAAAAATCATGTGTTTACGCAAATAATTTTCCTATCACTATGGATCTTATTTAATATATCTCATTGAAATCTTTAATACGATGCAAAAAAAATTAAAAATATATTTTTCATTTAAATTATTTTTGAGTTTGAAAATGTGAAATAAGCTGCTTATTTTTTAAGAAGGTTTCTGGAACGGAGCCTAAATTACTTACGAATGTTTCCACTAACTTATTAGGCCCCGTTCGGCTAAATAAGCCAAGTGGCTTATTTTTTGTCCTTATTCAAAAAAATTTCGTATCATTTGGCTTATCATCATTTTTTTGGGGATTATTACATCCTCATGATAAAAGGAATCTAAAAAGTAAAAAATTTTGATCAAAATCCAATTTTGACTTTTTGGCGGGAAAGCCAATAAGCCAATTTTATTAGGCTCATTTTTTGCGGGAAAGTCAGTGGCTTATTTAGCTGAACGGGGCCTAAAAGCTGTGAACAACTTACAATTTTTTTGTTTTGACTTTGCTTAAAAAATTCGCATTTGTTAGTTTTGCGCCAAGTTTTTATATATTATTGGTTCGTCCCGATGAGGAGAATTAAAAAAAATTACTTTTACCTAATTTTTTGGGGAAATATTTTTTCTTGGATATTTCTAAAAATACACTTGTAAAAGTCATAAATTTTTACACTTGTAAAATATCTTTTCTATATTACGCATTTCTGTGGCGCGCCATTTCGTAACTCTTAGAGCTCCACAATATGGGTTGGTGAAAAAAATGCGTCCGAGGCATTACGTGGTGACATCCCAAAGACACTCAATAATCATTTTCCAAATTTACTTTTTAAAATTTTATTTTTGTAGGATTATATTGTGTTTTAGTAGTTATATTTTTTACATACCCAATTCAGGGGCCGTTCTGCTTTCTTTTTAAACTTTTTAAAAAAAAAAAGTAATTTCAAACCAAATATAATGAAAATGAAAAATAATTTTTCAATTTTTTTTTGCACCGTTTAAAATATCTCATTGAAATCTATCAAATAAGATTCATATTGGTAGAAAAATTATTTGCGTAAACACAGATTTTTGAGCTTAAAATTATCTTCTTTTTCAAAATGTATTTTTTCCAAAAAACTGCAACGGGACCTTCAGGGAATTTCATTTTTTTTTTTATAGGAGATCATAATTACCAGGACGTTGTGATATCAAAATCACAACCAGCTCAATCACCGTCTGTAGCTTCGATGTGGTGACACGTGTAATACTGTTTTTTTAATAAAATATTGCTTCTTCTTTTTTTTGTTTTTTTTATATATTTTAAATATTGTTTCGTTGCTGTCAGGTTCGTTTAATTCCATTTTGACTTATGTTACTGACTGGCTTCTAGAAGTTTTAATTTTGAAAATTTTTGAAAACTGGAGGCTATCTGGACGTGGGGAAGATGGCCCACCACCCAGCTTGTCATGGACTCATGGGCCCAACCCCTGGCTAAAACGGCTACCAAAGCACTGCACTGGCATCCATCCAGTAATCAATTCTGAGGGGTGTTTTCGGCACTGGAAAATTTATAAATTTTTATTTGTGATTAAAAAGTTGTTAAGTATTTTCAGTAAGCCAGTGATTTTGGCACACTCTTTTTTGTTATTGTCACACCCCTGCAGTGTATTTTTACACCTAAAAATACACTGCAGGGGTGTGGCAATAACAAAAAAAGGTGTGGCAATATCATTTCCCTTTCAGTAATGTATAAGTTATTGAGAAATGTCAAGTTATTTTCGGTAATGAATAAGTTGTTAATGGGTTTATGAGTAGAGTTAATGTAGCAAAAAAAAATTTTGTTAACAACTTTTTTATTAGTGGAAACGAGATAGTAAAATATTGAAATTTTTTTGTTAGTAGAAACAATATGGTAAAATTAAGTTTTTCGTATTTTTTGTTAGTAGAAACACCTCCTAAACTACAGTGTGTGGGGGCCCACTCCTCTTGTGAGAGAAGTTTGTGTATTTATGTGTATGAATGTGTGTGATTATAAATTAATTGTCCAGTAATTATTCGGTCACTGCGTGATATCCTAACCTTATTTATCACACATTTTTAAGAAGTTGCGTTGTCCAAGGCCATCGAATAATTTCCATATAATAGTGGTAAATTACACTACTGGAGTACTATCTCATGGATTTGGGGGTTATGGGGAAAATGGGTGAATTTTTTTTTTTTTTCCACAACGATAACAGGTGATATTATAGATCCAAAAAATAATACATCAAGAGAAAACTCTATCCCTAATCAAGAGATCAAAAAACCAAATAGGAGGGGACTCAGTTCAAAGACTACACCCAACTCCAACTAAACTCATCGCTCCAAACAGACGGAGCACATGCAGAAAATAACCAAAAACACTCACAGGGGTGATAGAAACTCCACAAACAGAGAGAAACACATGAGACACCAAAGAAAAAAAACCAGAAAAAGAGAAAAACCGATAACAAAACTGAACGAAGTACATCATACCGGAGCAGACTTCATCCACCCACCTAGGCCTCCCACTCCGACAGGAGGAGGACACCTCTGGTAACCACGATCTGCAAAGTACTACATCAAAAAGCCGTCGGAGTGCACAGCAGAAGAGGCAGCGGATGGTGGTTTGGAAAATAGGAGCTAGGATGGGGTGAAGGGGGAAAAAGAGAACCTCCAAGATCTAGAATCAGAAGATTGAAAAATCTCACGAGGGGGAGAAATCCCTCCCCTCCCGTCATCCATTGGGGCATAAAATCCTGGGGGTGGGGAAGGAGACTTACAAAATAGTCCTTGGGTTTAACTCTTTATAAGTTTTCATCCGGCACTTTTTGAACAGTTATATTTTCATCCTTTTAAATGGTAAATTACCTATATTATCCTTTTAATAAGATATTTATATGTACGTGTATATTTTCTTCCTAAATTAGTGGAATTATAGTTACCTAAAATCATGGGTTGATAAATGGATAGAAATGGGGGGAATTTTTAATTTTAAAAAATCTTTAAT
>JAOTQK010000021.1:7302738-7319842 GCA_025642025.1 Rhododendron ferrugineum
ATTAGGGGTGATTATTCTAAAATTAGGCAGGACCTACGAGATTATTTTTTAGTCTCAAAAATCTCTGCCTATATATATAGATATTATATATATAAAGGGCAATCTTGGGATTATTTAAAAGTGGGGATGGAAACATAACTGTTCAAAAAGTGCTGGATGAAAACTTACGAGGGATGAGGTTTGAGATTGGATATTTAAAAACTCCTTTCTTATTTTCTTATTTCCAAATTTTGGTAAGATTTCTTATTTCCATGGAGTTATTTTCTCGGAACCTTTTTTCCTTTTTCTTATACTTTTGGTTTCCAAGTAATTTTTTTCTCGGTCTACTAGATAAATAGCCGTGTAAGACTTAAGGGTTGAGGCATCTTTCAACCAATAAAAATTCTATTGCTGGTAAAAAAAAAATTCTTGAGTCATTAAATGTAGGGCTGCTCAAAAAATCCGGTGAACCGTGAAACCGGTCCGGACCAAACCGATCCGTACCTTTTGGATTTTGTCCATGGATTAATGGTCCGGCCGACACGGATTGAAAAATTAGAAAACCGTGACTCGCGATTCGGTCCATGGATTTTCATTACGAAACCGTGGATTAACCGAACCGGTCCGTGAGATTTTTATTTTATATAAATAATAAATAAATATATAAATATATGTGTGTATTTATATAATTAATTGTTAGTAATGTTAAAAAAAAATTCTGCCAATTTTAGTGTTTTATCTTAATAATGAAATATAGTGTAGATGTACATAAAATATATGGGGTAAATCGTAGTTTTTTTATATAAGTTACAAATAACCCTTGTTTAGTTTCACTAGTTCGTTCTTGTCCAGTTTTCCTAATTTTCATTCCTTGTTCAAGTCGCCACCGCACCGTTCTTACTTCTTCGCCTCTTCCTCCTCCTCCTCTCTCTCTATCCGTTTCTTCAAAGTAACGAGTACTTTCTGGTGGTCGGTGTTAAACTTAATTTTGAATGTAACCTTCTTCCCTTTTAGTGTGGGATATAAGTTTGAGCTTTGTTTTTGCTAAAATCCGTGGACAAAACCGTAACCGATCCGCGAGTCACGGATTGGATTGGAACCGAATCGTAGGACTTTTGGTCCGGACACGAATTTCATTTTGTAAAAATTGTGACTAGCGGTTCGGTCCTCGAATTCTTAAAAATCCGAACCGAACCAGACCGCGAGCACCCCTAATTAAAAGGTTGCTGGTTTTTTTTTTTTGTTTTTTTGGAATTTCAATATTAATATTAGGTGTTTTTTGTTTGTTAAGAAGAACACTTAAATTTTATGTAGTATTTTGTATTTGGTGTTATTTAGACATTTAAAGAATGTGCTTGTTTTGGGTTCCAAAGCCCAATCCCTCTCTCTGCGCATCTTCCATATTTTTTTTCTTCAATTATTAATAACATTTCTCTTTCTATCTCTATCCACTAATTACCCAAAAAAACCTCCCTCAAAACCTAAACCAAACAAACTATAAATTCCCGAACTTTTTTTTTTTGGCCACAGCAATATACATCAGCGGGGGTGTTAGAGTTAGCACGGGGAGACCAAAAACTATCCATAGCCCAGGAACTGCCCCTGTGGGGCTTGAACTCAAGACCTTCCACAAAGGGGAGGCAATGACTTATCAACTGCACTAAGCAGTGGTTGTCAATTCCCGAACCTTAATATTTCAAAATCTTGTTGTTCATAGTTCGGCCCCCGCATTTACGAAATCCTGGTTCCGTCCTTGATTACTTATTCTGTAACCAAATGTGTATAATGTCATTCTCTTGAACTTATCATAAACTTAACTTAAATTTGAGAATTTTGTCCTTATTTGAATTTCTTTTCGCATTTATTAGTTTTGCACCAAACTTCTGTGGGTTATTGATTCGTCTCAACGAGAGGAATAAAGTATTTTTTTTTTTACTTTTACCCAAGTATTTTGAAAATTAACCACTTAAAAGTATAAAAAATGACTTTTTTTCTTTCTTTTAAGTACAAAAAGTGACTTTTTTTTCTTTCTAAAAAGTGGTTATTTCTCAAAATACTTGGGTAAAAATTATAAAAAAAAATTACTTTTTCGCTTCCTCTCATCGAAATGAATCAATAACCCACAAAAATTTAGCGCAAAATTAACAAATGTTAAAAAAAAATTAAATAAGGATAAAACTCTTAAATTTAAATTAAGTTCAAGAGAATGGGTTTTCAGATAAGATCATGATGTAAGAAGAGGAGAACTGATCTATCCGATAAGATAGAAATAATCCTTTCTGATGGAATCTGAAAGTCATATCCATGAGCCCGGAGAAGTCCAACCTACTCACCATCAGAAAGTCATATTCATGAGCCCGGAGAAGTCCAACCTAATCACCATCAGAAAGTCATATTCGCGGTTCTGACATTTTGGACTACGGCAAATTTAAAAATGCACAGCAAAACCATTTGATTTGATTGCCCAATTGACTTGATTTTACCGAGTTGTTGCTCACGTCGAGTCTTACATAGAGAACGGTTTGGATTATATTTTCAAACTTGGGCCGGAACACGGATTATATTTTCAAGTTCAGGACAGAACACAAATTGAGGACACAACAGCCTACTGTGCCTTGAGACACAACAGGGCCCCCTGGTCCGGTTTAAATGATATGATTAGCTATGTACAGCTAGGGAATAAATTGCACACTGAAAGAGCATCGCCAAATCTCAAACTGTGTCTTCTCTTTCACAAGAGTGTCCAAATTCTTTTCTGATTTTGAGTAAAAAATGAGCATGTGAAAAGAGCAATGTCCTTGTAATCTGCTTAACCCAATACTTAGCCCCGTTCCGCTAAGGAAAATGAAACTTTCCAGGGATAATATTAACGACAATATTGGGTATTGCTTTCATGTATACACTGTTTTCATCTCATTGCCCCTTATGAACTTCTGGTAGATGCCAAGGCAAATCAAACCACCCAAAACAGGATTTTATTTCAGACAACTCAATGCAGTCATTCTTAAATCTCAACAAATATCCAAATCTGACTGTAAAAAACCAGCGGACGGAGCCTTTTCCGGTACCTCATGAAAGGTGGTTCTCAAGTTGCAACTCACACGTACATTTCATCAAGACTACACTCTCCGAGGAAAACTTTGATGCTACGAGGTGAGCCACAGCTCCCTTCAGCAATAAGCGCTCTATCATTGGCGGCCATGTGGGCGATAATCTTGTAAATCATCTCAATCTGCAAAGACCACAAAAATGGTCAGGTAAGCATGGTATACAGGAGCTATAATTGGGTACAGAGTTTTTAGAGAGATGGCATTGCGTACAGCTTCAGGAGAATGGCAACGTTCAGCTACTTCATCTAGTGTTAATGGCTCAACAGGGTCTTTACAGCTGGGGGACAAAAGAAAGAAAATTTCACAAAATTAGTTTTCAGTGTCCCAGAAGGCCAAATGGTAGTAATAAACACAGAAGGGATTATATTTAACCAAAGCTGGGCCATTTACAAATATAGAGCATGGCTAAATGCCAGTTTGTGAGGATATTAATGAAAATATCAGTCAGGTCAGGTACTCTTAACAATCGAGGGTATTTTTGTAGGGCATGAAACAAATAAAAAGACCTACAAAGCCTAAATGTTTGAACACATGCAACGTTAATTTGCAGCACCTTTGAGATGGAAGGGTGGAAACACATGTTCATTTTGACTAAAAATCAGAAAAAAATATAATATACCGACTGTATTGTGATGGTATCCTGCTCATTGATGTAATGACACAATCAATTGCCATCACCTAATGGTGACAATGCCTTCAACCTTTTTTTTTTAAACATCATTCACGATGCCTTTAGCTAAAACATCTTCCACCAAAATTATGCATAGTTCTCAGAAATTATGGACAAAACATCCTGGATTATCACAATCTTGAAATTTGGACAACATACCTGGCCTCATTGAGTACTTGAAGGACCCGCTTTTGCAGAGCTAGTACTTCTCCAGCTGCTTTTTTCCCAGCTTCCACACCTGAGAATCATGAGATGACAACATAACGTTGATGTAAGAGGACAGTTCCCATATGCACAAAATGTCTCTCTCACAAATATATAGCTTTGTTCCAAAACAACAATTGTCAGCTGGACCCCCAAACTCTTAAGCGATAGCAAAAGGAAATAGGCATTTACCAGGTTGGTGGTAAGCATTAATGTTGACCAGCGAGGCATAAATACCAACTGCTCGTTCATACAGTGCTATCATTGCCCCCACTGATCTCGGAGTCACTTCTTGCACGGTCACTGTAATGGACTCCCGATCATTAGAATACAAAGCTGACCTTGTGCCCTGAAAAAGAGTCACAATGAGTTTAGGCCAGATGAGTTGGGAAAAAGAAAGTAATGTTCAATGACAAAAATGACCTTTAACAAATAGAATTATATCATTCCCCTGTCCCTTTAGTTCACTTAATCGAGGATTTGACCTTATTATTTCCCTTCAACAACAATTTCCAGAAGTAGGAATCATATACCACTCCTTACAAAGTGCACTCCAATGAACCGGGCCTAAACAATTTAACACGTTATATGCGATTTGACTCCTACATTTACATAACTTATCCACACACAGTCCTCGTTCCCACATATCGCCATGTCCATCTGGCATAGCATGTTGGTGCCAAAACTCAGCCCACAGGTACAGCCACAGGCATTCAAAAAAAAGAAAGAGATAGACACACACACACACTCGCTCGCGCACAAGAATTGTAAAACAATTGGACAAATGCATAGCTGAACCAGATACTTGGTTGACCGTTTAAATAGCACAAGCTTTCTCTGAGCAATGCCCGAGGAACCAGTTTATCAAAGATCTTGGTTTTTCCAAAGGTTCTTAACTCAGGTCCAGTACGGGGTTGAAAGTAGCACCAAGAGAGTACAAACTAAGAGACTATGCCCAGGTGGTTCTTTCCTTTGCAAAGAGTTTCAAATGCAGCAGCAACTTGTCGATGCTGAAAATTTTCTAAGGACAACAACAAAATGACTGTTCTAAAATCGGAATTAATCGTTGGCGGGGCCTATCCGACTAATGGCTATGCGCTGATTACTAATTGCTACGTGCCAATTACTAAGCCTCGAAGCTCGAAGGTGGCCAACCGCCCAACTAGCTCCTAGCGACTTTTAGAACATTGCAAAATGATAAAGAATGTTACTGAAGGCTCAGAGATGACATGAGGATCCTCATTCATATGAATGCCTAAAAGTCCAGTGTGAAAGAGCAGTGGATGATGTTCATGGTAGGTTCTCACTTAACGCTCAGTATGTTCAACCACCAATGCTTCTATATTATCCTTTCTGTTGGAATATTTGAGTAGTTGTTATGAGTCTTGTCCCACATTGGTTAAACAAGTCTTGTATCAAGTTTTCTCTTAATATAAATAATGAATCTTTGTGTTAGGGTTAATTAACACCCTATACACTTTTTGCTCTCCAAACAACATGGTATCAGCCCCACCTCAATCCTAACCCAAAACCACCACAACCCTAAATCTGCTGTATTTACCAGACAACAACTCCAAAAAAAAAAAAAAAAAAACCTATCGTCTTCTACAGCCATCGCTGTAACTCTAAAACCCTAACCCAACCCATCAACCACCATAGCAGTCACCCTAAAACCCTACCCATCAATCTGTCAACCACCATAGCCGCTGAAACTTCACACTCAGAAACCCTAACACATCCGAAACTCTAAACCCAGTTTACATCAATCCTGAAACTTCACACTCAGTCGCCAACACAACTGGAAATTCCTCGAAACTTCCTTCTCAGCACTCGTCCATACCTGTACAGAGGTACAGCCTTCGTCGGCGCCTGAAAAGCCCTTGGTGTTGTCTGAAAAGCTTCTTCAGCCCTTACCCAGTGCTCGTCGGTCTCTTCTGAGCCTTGCCGGAGAGTTCCTTCTCAATCTGTTGATGCTTATTTGTTGATTCTTGTCCTTCCGCTGCTCGATCTACTCTTCTTCGATTAGTTACATCTTTTGATCAGCTCTTCTGCAATCTGAGGTTGTTTGGTCATGGATTGGTGCCCCGTTGTAGTTTCTCTGGTTATATGTTGATGCTGGTTGAGATGTTTTGTGGGTACCTACCCATACATTTCATCTGCTGGTAATTCGTGGGTGAGTAGATTTCGTGGCTGCTTCAGTTTATTGGTTCAATTTATTGGCTGCCATTGAGGAACGTTCCTGTGAAATCATTTCGATTCGTCGTGGCTATCTATCTGTTATTGGGTTAGTTTCTCGGTTGGCTGTGGCGTTTGGTGTTGCTTTTGCAGTTGGGTCTATTGGTAGTTGATGAGGTTTGGTGATCCGTTTTGTCGCTTATTCGTTGATAGTTGTTGACTTGTTGGTAAACAAGGTTCGTTTGTTGGTTAGATGTTTGTTCTCTCGTTGTGAGCTGTTGAGTTTCGTTTGGAATGGCCTCTAATTCAGTTTCTCAGGTTGTTGCTCAGTTACCTTCTGATACAGCTAGGACTTTCTCCCGTAGCTTCGGTCATGGTTGTTGGAAGTTAGGGAGAGATGGTCGTGGTAGTTTTGGTTATGGCGGCCCTCATATTAGCCGGGATTCTGGTCAAGGTGGTGGTACACTGAGTCTAGACAGTCGCAGTCGTGGTTGTGTTCCTCGGCACTGCACCTATTGTAATGGCAACAATCATACAGTTGAGTATTGTTAGGATCTTCATGATCGGTCTTTTACTCACCAAGTTACTCCCTCTACTGATGCCATGGTGACTATTTCCACGAAGGAGTACCAAGTCTTGTGTCACTTCAGATAGGTTCTTCCATTGCTACGCTATCTCAGACAGGTTCCTCCGATGCTTGTATTGCGTCTTCTTTTGCTTCTACTCAGTGGGTTATAGATTCTAATCATATGACTGGTAATCCTTCTATTCTTTCTGGTCGTCAATCTGTCAGTAAACCATCTCGTGCTACCTTAGCCGATGGTTCTACCACTGATATTACTGGTTTGGGTCTGTTTCTGTTATTTCCTCTCTTACTTGAGACTCCGTACTGCAAGTTCCTCACTTTCCATTAAATCTTATGTCTGTTAGTAAACTTACCAAGTCTTTGAATTGCTCTGTCATGTTTTCCCTCATGGTTGTGTGTTTCAAGATCTAAAGACAGGAAGGAATATTGGCGGTACTGAACGTGGTGGCTTGTATTATTTTACTGATGAAGTTCACCCTAGCTCTATTGCTCTTCAATCATCCGTGTCCCTATATCAACATCATTGTCGTCTCGGTCATCCATCACTTCAAAACCTTAAAAGGCTAGTGCCTTCATGTAGCAGTGTAGATGCTTTGCCTTGTGAAGTTTGTGAGTTTAGTAAACATCATAGAGTGCCTTTTTATCCTAGGGTTGAGAGTTGTGTGTCCCGTTCTTTTCACTTAGTTCATTCTGATATTTGGAAATCAAAACTCAGTTTGATACTTGCATTCGTATATTTCGTTCTGACAATGCACCTGAATATTTTCATAATGCTCTTTCTAAGTTTTTTGATGATCATGGTATAATTCACCAATCTTCTTGCGCTCGGACTCCACAACAAAATGGAGTTGCCGAATGCAAGATTAGGGATGTATCAGAGGTTATGCGTGCACTGTTATTTCAAATGCAAGTTCCTAAGTCTTACTAGAGTTATGTTGTTCTTACAGCGTGTTACTTGATCAATCGTATGCCATCTAGAGTCCTAGGCGGTCAGATACCCCATACGATTTTATTTCCTGGTCGCCCTTTTCACTTATTACCCCTATGAGTGTTCGGGTGCACGTGTTATGTTCATGCTCTGGATCCTGACTGGGACAAACTTGATCCACGGTCAATTCAGTGTATTTTCGTACTCAGAAAGGGTATAAGTGTTACTCATCATCTCTACGTTGTCATTTTGTTTGTGTTGATGTCACGTTTAATGAATCATTGCCCTTTTACTCGGGTCACTATACTCCAGTTGACCTTCCTGAGACTGAGTCTGTGTTCCCTGTTTGTGTACCATCTGGTCCTCCTATGCAGGTGTATGTTCGTCGGCAGAAAGTATTACCAGCCCCACAAGTACCAGCTATCGCGCCTCCTCCGTCCCAAGATCCGGTTGCATCTTCACCCCCACCTCCACTTCCACCATCACTTGGTCTTCCTATAGCTCTCCGTAAAGGTACTCGTACTTGCACTACCCATCCCATTTCTCACTACGTCTCCTATGATCACTTATCTCCTTCTCTTCAAGCTTTCACTTCGTCAGTTTCCTCTATACATGTACCTAACACTGTACAGGAGGCCCTTTCTTTGTCTGAGTGGCGGACAACAATGGAGGTTGAGATATTTACTCTCCATGAAAATGGCACTTGGGAGTTGGTTCCTCTTCCACCAGGAAAGTCTACTGTTAGTTGTTGGTGGGTTTTTACGGTTAAATATCATCCTGATGTTGAGCGTTACAAAGCTCGTCTTGTTGCTAAGGGATATACTTAGATTTATGGTGTTGATTATGCTGAGACTTTTTCTCCAATTGCCAAGCTTGGTTCTGTTTGCCTTCTTATCTCCCTTGCAGCCAATCTTGGTTGGCTTTTATTCCAGTTGGATGTTAAAAATGTCTTTCTTCATGGGCATCTCCAGGAGGAAGTTTATATGGAGCAACCACTTGGGTTTGTTGCTCAGGGGGAGCATAATCAGGTATGCCGTCTTCGCAAAGCACTATATGGTCTTAAGCAATCTCCTCGGGCCTGGTTTGGCAATTCAGTGATGCAATTTTGAAAATTGGGATGAGTAGCTGCCAGTCTGATCATTCGGTTTTCTCTCATATTGACCGAGGAAAAGTATTATTGATTGTTTATGTGGATGATAGTATTGTTACGGAAGATGATAAAAAAGGTATAGATGAGTTGAAGGTATTTCTGCAGAGTCAGTTTCATACCAAAGACTTGGGAAGGTTGCGATATTTTTTGGGTATTGAGGTTCCACGATCTAAAGATGGCATTAGTTTATCGTAGAGAAAGTATGTGCTAGATATTCTAAATGAGACTGGTTTATTGGGGCGAAGCCAGTTGATACTCCTATAGATCCTAATGTCAAACTGTGCGTTGACCAGGGGGAGCTGCTTTCTAGCCCTGACCAATATCGTCGCTTGGTTGGTAAATTGAACTATCTTACTATTACACGTCCAGATATCTCGTTCGCAGTTAGTATTGTGAGTCAGTTTATGTCTGCTCCTCGTCTTCCACATTGGGAGGCTGTTCTTAGAATTGTAAAGTATCTCAAGGCTCATCCAGGACGTGGTTTGTTTTATCAAGCTAATAGTCAATTACGTAATGAGGCTTTTAATGACTCTGATTGGGCAGGAGGACCTTCTGACAGGAGATCCATTACAGGATATTGTGTTTTTCTCGGTGGAAATCTTGTCAACTACAAGAGTAAGAAGCAAACAGTGGTTGCACAGTCAGTCTAGTGCAGAGGTAGAGTAGAGTATAGAGCCATGGCCCACATGACATGTGAGATTGTATGGGTGCGATCTTTTCTTGAGGAGATAGCATTTTGTGTGCAATTGCCAATGAATTTATATTGTGATAATCAGGCAGCAATTCGCATTGCATCCAATCCGGTATTTCATGAGAGGACTAAGCATATTGAAGTTGATTGTCATCTGGCTGGTGGTGTGATAGCTACTCCCTTTGTGTCTACAAATGCTCAGCTAGCTGACATGTTTACTAAGTCTTTGTTCAAGCCCCGGTTAGAGTTGTTATGTAATAAGTTGGGACTTTGTGATATCTATTCTCCGGCTTGAGGGGGAGTGTTGGAATATTTGAGTAGTTGTTATGAGTCTTGTCCCACATTGGTTAAACAAGTCTTGTATCAAGTTACCTCTTAATATAAATAATGAATCTTTGTGTTAGGGTTAATTAACACCCTATACACTTTTTGCTCTCCAAACAACACTTTCATATTTTAATTTGGGCAGTAGTATACAACAGAAAATGTTGAATATTGATTATAGAGCTCATTTACTCTCTTACGGCTACCAGTAGTCAATAACTTGACACCATCGCCAAAGTTCAAATCAATTAATTGTTTGTAACAAATATGTAGCCAGCTCGGCCTTAAACCAAAATCCCAGTGGATAGTGGAGATTATGTTCAGAGCCTTTAGTAACAAACAGGGTAGCTTTCGCCTTTCCCCCGTTCATTAATAGTATAACACAGAATATAGATGTGATCACTTCGCCAGTATCTACCCTTGCGGACCTAATTCATGGCGCACACTCAGCACAAATCCAATCTTCACATTTCAACCTAACCGGTGAAGGGAAAACTAACCTGTAACATACCAAACAGGTAGTCACCACATGTGACCCCTGGTTCAAGCTCCCAATCATGGCCAGGGGGTCTATCACGTAGGACTTCAATAAATGTGACAAAGAAGTTATGAACGCCTTCTCTCAGTTGTTGGATGTAGCTGTTTAACAGGACAATGAAAGGCTTAATTATGGCCATATCTACAGAAACATGGTCTACGCAGCCAAATGAGAAGTCAGAACAAAATCTCACGCATGCTGATCTGTGCTCCCTTTATTTCCATAAACAGTAAGTCCCTGATTCACCTGTTGAGGAAAAGAAGACAGAGAAAGAGGCTACTATAAGTGGCCAAACTAAACCCAATATAAAACAGGACTTTTTACTTAGCTTCAGAACTCGTGAAATGCAAAGTAACTCTTGTGCAGGAATATTCCAGCATCGTTGTTACTGGCAACCAACATGTGGCATTTTAAATACTATGCCCAACTAATGCTTAAAGCTTATAGCTCATTAAAAAGGACTAAAGTTTTCTTCTGTCAGCATTAGCAAAGGGCAACTGCCGCTACTTGCACAAAATTAAGACCGACTCCCTCACATGCCGCAATATCTACGAGAGATGTCTATTACCTATTGTGAGCAGGGGTATTCATGTCTTAAATCAGTATATCTAGCTAGTAGAACTGGGTTCATGGATAAAGGTGCAAAACATCTGCGAAAAAATGTTAACAAGTTGCAAAAACAATATCAAATGCAATTTCGACACTTAGTTAATCAATATTCAATCTTTACAATTTCCCATACAACGGGTTGAGAAAAGGATGCAAGGGTACAAAATCAAATTTTCAGTAGATAGGAAACCTCCATGTCAATTGTTTTTAGTACGGGAAACACTGAAGAGGCACCAGCTATTAAACGACAACTTCGGTTTAACAATAAAAATCAACACATGGCCAGGGCTAGAAAGCAAATTGGAATAATATGTACAAAGTAGCTAGAAGAACTGCCACAGTGTCAATAGATCACATGTGGCAAATGTAAGCAAAGCTAACGGCTTTGTTTGGTTTGAGTTTTGAGGGAGGTTTTGGGAGTAATGAGCTGGAGAGAGATAGAGAAATGAGAGTAATAATTGGAGAGAAAACTTATTGGGGACCGTGCGTAAAGAGAGGGGTTGGTTTTAGAGACCCAAGTAAACAGAGTCATTTCTGCAAGTCCTACAAACTAAAATGCCTCCAAAGAAAGATTAACGGGCTATCCTCAAACAAGTCCCTCTGCTCCAGAGGACCATTCCTGAGCAGTTGACACTCTAAATGCCAAGGGGAAAATATCATCTGCAATAAACAATCTTGGCCTCACATTTACGCTTTCTTAGTCCTCACGAGATGAGTCACAACACGTCATCGGTAAAAAATTCTAATTCCAGTGAAATAAACATGACATTTTTAGATCATTATCTGACCCTCCTTCAAACAATAAGAGTTGAAAAGAGATGATTAGTAATACCCGATTACCATCCAGGTCAAACTCCTTCCCAATTGATTCCATGACCAGCTGCTGTAAGTACCTGCTAAATAATAGTAGGCTGTCCTTGTAAGGAAGAACAACCATATCCTGTAGAAAGCCAAAGAAAACAAAGCATAGCTTTCAGTGCGATTGCAACATATCATAGGCACGAATAAAGTTTAAGAAATGACGGCCTGAAGCAACACCTTGGATCCTACTCCATCAGAAGCCCAGTACCAGCATAAAGCTAGCAAAGCTGCAGGATTATTCCTCACCTGAAGAACAGAAATCAAATCGTGGGTTCAAAATTTTCTGTTCTGTACTTGTGTGGGTGATCACTTTGAAAGATGGAGTGTTAGTCAAATAGAAAAAGGAAGCAAATAAAAGTATGAGCAGTGCAACAAAATTACTTTTCCACCTTCAACAAGGCAATCTCACACCTAGTGTATCTGGAAATGTACACATTCTGTTCAATGTCCACGTGGGAAGTACGAATTAACTAAGTATTCAATCTAGCCGATCAAAACAATAAGCATTCAATCTATTTAGGTAATCCTCGTAGGCTAGACAATTAAACCGATTTAAGTGATGAGCCCTGCAATCATAGCACTGAACTATTTCCGATTCTCCAGCAAAGAGAACTGGAGTAGTTGACACATAACTAAGCTATAATGCAGCTCTATCGATCTATTTGCCTCACCATTTTTTCTTTGATGATAAGAAAGGCACATACGCTCATGATGGCATTTCCGACAGGGATATGCACCCTCCACTTATCCCTCTTGGAGTGGCAAGATACCACACAAGGGTCAAGCTAATTGCTGATCTATAATATAAGTCTATCGAGAAGGAAGATTGGAAACTACTTATACATTAAAGAAATATAACTAGCGTACCAAAAAATGAACTGTATTCACTCATCTACACCAAAAAAGAGCCTTTCCCTGATAAAACAGAATTTTGGGAGAGGAAAATAGATGAACTGGAAAACATGAATTGCAATTTAGTGAAAGATATGTTGGCTTGTACAATTCTGGAAATTGTTAATCGAACAACATTCTTGTAGTGACTATGAAATTCAAACCCATCACATTGCTAACCACCCACTCATCTAAAATCTTAAGCTGCTACAGAAAGGAAAACTGTAGTACTTAT
This sequence comes from Rhododendron ferrugineum, assembly GCA_025642025.1. Lineage (NCBI taxonomy): Eukaryota > Viridiplantae > Streptophyta > Magnoliopsida > Ericales > Ericaceae > Rhododendron > Rhododendron ferrugineum. The sequence goes on from JAOTQK010000021.1 coordinate 7,315,690, forward strand.
ATTCTCAAACACACTCCGTGTGTGGCCAGACTTCCCCCCACAAGCGCACCAAACTCGTCCAAGTATTTAATTTTTAAGTTTGAAACACAAGATCTATTGCCTGCTTTAAAATATATGAGATTGTTAACCACCAACTCATCTATAAACTAAACCGGTTAGAGAGAGGAGCACTGCAATATAATTCACCAACCTATAACCAGAAATTGATGAAAGACCATCCTTTGAAAGGCCAGCAAAAGAAATATGGAGAGAATATAAAGAAGATAAAAAAATGAAATGGATGTCCTGCTACAAATTGTTGACTGTCCTTTATTCGGTTGCATGAGAAGATGAAGACTCATCCCCCACAATTGCATAAAAAGTCCTTTATTTAGTTGCTCAAGTAAAGTAAGAGACATTTGTATATCAAATCATTACCACTGTCGTCCTATTTGCCTCATCCATCAATGAAGCACCGGCAATCATTTCTTTAATATCAATTCCCTGAAATACAAATTCCATCTAAATAAGGGCATAGTTCGGAGTAGAAGCTAGGACACACTGAGTTCTGCATACAAAGATAACGAACCTGAAGAGCTGCTGGAAGTAGACCAACTGAAGACAGTTCTGAAGTTCTACCACCCACCCAGTCAAACATAGGAAACCTAGCTAACCACCCCTCAATTCTCGCAGTGTTGTCTAATAAGGAATTCTCTTGTGTAATGGCAACACCCTGGAAAATAATATATGAAGAAAAAAATCACACGCCAGCATAAAATTGGAACTAGAAACAACAGAATTATCGTACATATAAGCTTATAGCAGCACAAGTCAAGCCCATTCAGCTAAATAATGGTTCGAAAATTGTTGAGGACATGCAACAAATTAAGGTGGTGGCTAAACAACCGGTTCTCTAATACTTGCCAAGTCGTCCCAGAAATTACTATAAATGAAACCCTGATGATAAGGAACCCCCTTACAGGTAAACCTCAATTCTATGTACACCCAACCACACAACATTGGGCAAAGTCATGATCCATGAGAACCATGGTTACCTTGTGACAACATGACATTGTTGACAACCAATTACAGGCGAACTACACCCCAGGGACAAACCCCAAGGGTCCATCAACATCAAAAGTAGCCTATTAACCGAGCAATTATACACAAACACTATTCCGATAAGTAACACTGTAACTATTTATATTCCAACACTTACAAACAGCAATGTGTTAAATAGAGTTTTCAACCCTAGTGGGTAAACTCAATGAAACCAAACCATCTGTATGGCATATAAAACAATCAAACAACTATGATCCACATAGATTAAAGCAACTGCAAAGACCAAATAGCATAGAAAGTAACAAAGTTTACCAAAAAAATAAAGTTGCTTGTCAATAGGAGTTTTAACACTATGTCGTAGTAGACAGCTGGACACAGATTTTATAACAGAACTTAAAGTTCACAGTAGCAACCAAACAGGAATACACGAGACAAAAGAAAAGCATTCCCTATCATTACATGTATATCAGTCAATACCTGCATAGTTAATCAAGTTTCAGTAAAATCAGCTTGGGAAGTTATTAGGGATAAATATCCTGCCCCTATTTGGGTTCGCACTGTTTGGCAGAGTAAAATTGTTCCCAGATGGTCTTTTAAATTGTGGCTGGCTGTCCAAAACAGAATGAGTACCAGGGATAGATTGGTGGGCTGGGGTATGAATGTTGTTAATTCTTGCCTGCTTTGTACTTTGTAGTACAGATCTTGAGTCTCATTCTCATCTGTTTTTTCAATGCTCTTTTTCCTCTACTCTTTGGTATGGAGCTTGGAATAAGGTCTCTGTTAGTGGCATTCCAAATAACCTGGATGATATTGTGGCATGGTTTAACCTAAATGTCCAAGGGAAAAGTTTCAGGAGCTTGCTTATACGGAGTATTTTGGCTGCTGCAGTTTATTTGATTTGGAGGGAAAGAAATCTCAGGTTTTTTCAAGGGAAGACTCCGCATGTGGAGCTTCTTGCTCTGCAATTGGTGAATTCGATCAGCGATTTTCTGAGTTCTAGAAGAGGTGTGCGACCCTCTGCCCGTAATAAGGCTTTGGCTGCTAGTGTTAGAATTCTTGGAGGGTTCCAACCTAAAACCAATTGGCTATAGGTGGAGTAACCTGTAGAATATATTAACCAAGCTTGGGTGGCTTAGATGAGCGATGTGGGACAAGTCTAACACTCCCCCTCATGTGCAGCCCGGATGCACGTGGAGGTGACAGACCAGGAGCTGACTGACTGACTGACTCGGGCGATAGAGATGACAGAGACTTTCCCACGCGAGGTGAGGCCACCCAAGACCTAGCTCTGATACCATGTTAGAATTCTTGGAGGGTTCCAACCTAAAACCAATTGGCTATAGGTGGAGTAACCTGTAGAATATATTAACCAAGCTTGGGTGGCTTAGATGAGCAATGTGGGACAAGTCTAACAGCTAGTTGGAACCTTCCTAGGTGTATATTCTCTTAGTTTGAAGAGTATGGTTTTTTTTGTAGGGCCTAGCTCTGTTTTGTTTGTCAATTGGTTGTTGTATAGGCCTGTTAGAAGGGAAGTTTCCTTTTCTTCTTGTTATACTGGGGTATGCCCCTTTGAGGTTGCATGTGTGTTGAGCTTCTAATGAAATTTTTGCTTATAAAAAAAAAAAAAAATTCAGTATCTTGTAGAATGATGTTTACTTGATTTATGTTCTGAACTCTGAAGAGCCAAGAAAACTAAACAAAAGCAGAAACAAGAACCTGAGATTTATATTCTGAACTCTGAGGAGATAAGAAAACAAAACAAAAGCAGAAACAAGAACCTGAGATCAAAACCTGTTTCGCAAAATCCAGGCCAGCTTCACGAAAAGCCTTTTGTACTTCCAATAAACCATTTCTGGTTTCCGGCGTACCTCCACTCTGAGTAGAATTGCAACCGAGTACACATTAGCAGCGTGCTTTAGACTGTGATTTGTGACAGCTAAAACAACTAAGAACAAAAAGAAAGATCCCCATGCAGACCTTTGATATCACTATAACTAGTGTTGAAGCCAACTCAGGGCCAAGCTGTGCAATCTGATGATCAATGCCAGCTGGATCCGTATTGTCAATGAACCTTATCTGCAGAAAACAAAAAATATGACCAATTTCAGACATGCCATCAAGAAAACAGATGTTCCAATAAAAGGTTGTTTACATACCTTGAGAGGAGGATTATCAGGAGCCAACGCCTCTGCAACAAACTGTGGTCCAAGGGCAGAACCTCCAATTCCAACAGAAAGTATATGCGTGAAGCGACCCTCGGGAGAGGATGGGGGCTTAATCTGTGGTTTTATATCCAGACATCAGATACAACAAAAGGAAACTGATAAAGCTGCATCTCTGCCAACAATGCCATGAAGAAAGTACTGTTAGAATCAAGAAATTATTTCAAATATACGTAGTCACTTACATGATGTAGAAGGTTCAAGGATAAGAGAGGTGCATAAACGACAATCCCTTGGGCAAAACCTATTCAAATTGTGATTGCCTATCTGAGTTGTAATTGTTTCTGGAACACTTGTAAGTATTCATTTCTGGTTTAGAGAGACTTTAGATGGATATTTAGTGTCACTATTTATTTCAGATTTAATTTAGTGTGATCTACAATGCTTGACAAGCAGGAAATATTGAAACGGTTTAGAAGGCAAGAGGTTGAAGCCTGAAAGGAAAGCCAAGCTAAGTAAGTTCAAGTGTGCAAAACTGCCAGGTGGTCTCTAGACTGATGACTGAGCGGTCCTTAGCTGCAGAAAGCTCCTAATGAACCTCGCTCCCACTCCCACTCCCAACCAGCAAGAGCCTCACTCCCTACCAGGAAGGATTCTCTCACACAAATACATTTCAAAGAAACAAATGATGAAGAGCTACCAAACAGGAAAAATGTATAGCAAACATAAATTTACAGATAAGAATTAATTCAAATTACTTTTAGTGCTTCCAATTCACATGATCATTTACTCATTACATATTTAGAGTATAAAATCTATAAACGCTCCATAGCATTTGTTAAAGCATCCAACTCAAAACCGATTGGCAATGAGTGGAGAGGCTGCCCAGGTTCATATACTAGTTTTGGAGGAGATAATTAACCGATGTGAGATACACTCCAACACTCACC
>JAOTQK010000021.1:7339849-7357037 GCA_025642025.1 Rhododendron ferrugineum
AGAAAGCTTTTTTGTTGGAAAATTAGAACATGAGGTTGATGCAGAATATATGTGTGAGAAACACATGTTTTACTTTTTTACTAAATAACTCTGTTATAAATATCCTGTTTCTTGCCCCTCAATTTATATTCCCTTTGCATAGTCAATTATGACTCAGAAAGTGGCTTGATATTGAAGCTACCAATACTGAAGCTAACATTGAATCTTAAGAAAGAAATACAATTAAAAGCACCAGACGGGGCTCAACCTTGTACATTCAAATATACAAATGCAATACAGTACCATGTCTGGGCTTTGACAGGTGGTTGATATATGCGGTTGAGCTGTCATAAATTTATCAATCTTCCCAAAATTTGGTGCTTTATAGCTCTGATTCCTTTGAAGTTATTTGTGATGGGCTGGGTGTTGGACATTGCATGCATACGTGACCATTGCCGTCTTACAAGGAAGGAAAGCTGACTCTTACGATATTGTGGATACTGATTGGAATAAGAGCCATGAATAGAGAAATGATAGAAACATCATTAGGATGCATGGGGAAATACCTAGAGAGGTGTTTCATATTATTAATGCAAAATAAAACGTTCTGATCCTTAAATTGAACTCTTAGGAGTGGAATCGTTCTTTAAGCGAAAAAGACGGGTTTTCCTCTACGTGTCACTGAAACTTCCCTGCTGTTTTATTGTGTGATTCTTATCCAGCGTTTGAGCATATGGACACTATCTTAGAAGCTAATTCTAGCAACATTCTTTTGGCACTGGTTTCACTGGTGCATTTTTAGTGGTTACAAGATAAGATAGAATATTGAATGGTTTTGGTGTGTTTTAATCTGTAGCCAACCAATGCATCCTTAACACTTAGAAGTACCTGAGACCATAGATGACTGTGTGCAAGTAATGGAAGAACTTGCAATACCTGCATTGGGTGTCACTCACATTGGTGATTGACTTACTTTAAGCATGCGGCAGGAAGAGAACTGAAACATAGTGGTGCAAAATCTATGCTCACAAGCACTACTAAGAGGTTTAAGGGTTTGGAGTTTATAGTATGCATAATTGGATCTAGGACAACTATTTTCATGGATTTTATTCAGTGTAGTTGTTTCTCTTATGGTGCTTTTCCTACTTTGTTGGTGCTGGCTGCTCACCTCTTCTTTCTTTATCTGCTTTCTGTAGCCTTATCTTTTTAGTCCTAATTTTTTTTTGAGAAACACCACTTTTAAGTATGTGGACAATTGCGTCTTCTGTCTGGAATCCCTCCTTGCTGGTGTAGGGTTTTTTCCCTCCCACCCGGACAGGCTGTTTGGTACTCTACTTTGTTGCACTTTGAGTTAAAGAAGCAACTTAAGTATCATCTCAAGAGGAAAAACTTTCATCAATTTCATTGCTGAAAAACATCTTCCCACGATTTTAGTCGTGACGATAAGAATCAAAGCTAATTTTACAAGTAGATATCCAAGGGTAGGCAGGATTCTTCGGTCTCTACCAATATCGTACTAAATAGAGTTTTAAGAGTTTATTATTGGATTGAGTTCTAGAAGTTCAATGATGCAGCGAATATGGAAGAAAAAGTTTGAAATTGACTGTAAAGTGCTAGTATGATTTATACGTCTAATTTTCTTTCAATATTTTCTCGAGAAGTGAACCCACTGAAATATAGGTGACCCTACCCTGCCCTTGGTGCTCCTTTAATAAAGTTCAGACTTATCTTAGGGCAGGGAAATAATTAATTCTTTTACATAATGAAATTCTTGACACACGTCATTCATCCATGCATTAACCATGTTTGTTATAGGTTTCACCAACCAAAGAAACTCTGATATAACCTATATGCACGCTTTAATGGACTTTAAAGTGGGAAGAGTGTTTTACGTTACTCTAAGGATGTTTGACCCTACTTGGAAATATTGGTCTTTAGTTAAAATAAATGTTGTCGTACTGATGCTTGTTGTTTCTAAAAAATTAGCCCATAGGATTCAGGTTGTTTCATGTCCTTGAATGGTGCCATTTTTCAGGTGACTACTGCAGCCTGGCAGAAGTTTAAGTTACTTTTATACCTGTGGGAAACAAGAAATGCTAATGTGTGACTCTCTGTCATATCTAAACAATTTGTAGCCAACAAACTGCTTATTTTGATCTTATCAGTGTATTTGTAGCTAACAAGCTGCTTATTATGTTCTTATCAGTGCTGAGTGATCCTGTCAAAAGGCGAGAATATGACAAGAAAGGGATGCTGTATGTGTACGATTACAATATCATTGTAAGATCTCTCCTTTCTTGTTTGGTTCCATTTCAAACCCTGTTAACAAACTATTTTCTTTCAGAAGCTAAGATTGGTTGAATTGACGTTTGAACCCTTGTTGGGAGTGCAGGAGTACCTTAATCGTTACAAAGGCCTTATATTAACGTGCAATGGCCTTGGACTGAAGCATTCAATATGGTAATTATGAAATGTGCACATATACTCTTCTTGGTGCATCAATCATGATCCTTCTTCTCGTGTTGCGTTCATGTATGGTACTGCAAGCGGCAAAGTTGGTTTGAGGACGGATCATTTTGGATGAGGACCGATCATTTTGGATGTAATAGTGAGTGTAAAAATTACTTTGTTTCTGTGTATATGGAATATGACTAAGCTTATCTTACCATTGTAGTATACCATCTGAAGTTGGCTCTCAAATCCCTGGATGGGTTGTATTTAGAATTTTTGATAAAATCTGTCACCCATGTTACCATTTCAGTTCCTGCATTGAGGAAATTCAGTATCCTACGCATTTCAAGGGTTGTCAGATGGACACAAGTGAGCGAGTAATATCAACCAACACCTAGCAGCTTTCCAGTGCTCGATGTTTTGTTCCACAAGCGGTACTTCATTGGGTTTTGTGAGAAGAATTTGTACTGAGGGGCAAGAATATGCATAGCAATTGGTGTTGAAGAAGGTTTCACCATCTCTCTTATAAAATTAGTGCGGTTAAGTTGCATAAACTTAGCCGGAAAAAGAAGACGAGAGAAGTAACACAATACTTCAATAACAGTCCTTTGGACCCCTCGTCATGAATTTCGGTTGCATTCTAATTCAGAGCCGGTTCTGTTGCTTTTATAATGCGTGGCCAAGCAAAAAAAAATGCTCAACTTGAAGTGATTTTCTTTCCCAGTTTTAATAGAAAAAAGGATGTGTTCCAGGAGAGATTATTTCTTCTTGAACCACATGAAATTGGACTCAGAAGAAAACCAGCAGACAAGAACTAATAATAAATACATGGTCGCTCTACTTTGAATAAGCTGCACCTTGTAAAACCAGAACTGCATCATATCATCCTACACAACACAACTCTTTTGCCAAAACTCGATTGATATACATTGCTATTGCCCAATTTTATCAACTGCTGTTCATGTTGAAAGCCAGACACCTGCCGTAACTCATCTAGTAGAACAAATGCAGGTAGTAACTTTCACTCCCCGCATATCACATCAACCAAAATACTCCAGTAAATCAGGCTCCGGTTTGAACCCCATCTCCACCAATCCAAACAACACTGTCGCAGCATCCGCTACCTCCCCATCCTCGCAGAGACGAACCAGTAATTCATTTGAAGAAGTGAAATGCAGCAGAAACCCCCTACCCAACATCGAACGCAATAACAAGAGCTTTACGTAAATCCCCTTCTTTCCACAAAAAATTCAACACAATCCGGTAACTTGCTTTGTTCAAAGAACAACCCTCACAAGGTAGGCTTATAAAGCACCCGTAGAGCCTCCTCAAGCCTACCTTATCTGCACAATCCTCCTAGTATCACATTCAAGGGGACGACATCAGCTCTGCAGCCTTTTTCTTTCATCTCTTGAAGCAATCCCATAGCTGGGGAAATCCATGGTAGTAAAGATGACGATGGCGTAGAAGTCTTAGTAGAGAACCACGACCTTTACGGGTGCTTATGAAAGCGACTTTCCAAGAAAACTGCTGAGGATATTATAACCTTTTTTCCCTTCTAACAACGCAGAAGTCACTAGTTTAAAGCACCTGTAAGCATAATTGGTAAACCTTTTGCACTAGTTTAAAAGAAGTAACTGAGACCTTTGAACCCAGAGATGACCAACCATTTGTCATCTCTTACCCAAACATGTAGAAGCCTCAAAGCCAAGACCTCTTACCTCAACAGTTTGAGGAGAAGAAAAAAACAAGAAACAACCTGTGGATCTCAGTTCAAAAAAAAAAAAAAAAAACACCTCTTGTCATTGCAAAACCCCTTCCCTAATTAAACCTGGAGCCAACTCTGGTTAGTGGGATAAACAATTCAAGGGAAGAAGGCATGTGTCTTTGTTCAACATGAACTCGATAAATTAAAGGTGCAAGGGAAGAAAACATCTCCTTTCAACTTGAACTTAACAAATGAGACAGGATTTGTGATTGCAAATTCCAACTTCTTTTCTCCATCCCCGCTTACCTAATGTCAAATTCAGAAGAATTATCCATGAACTCAAGAAGCTGAGCAGTCGGACAACTTCTGCATATCAATTATTGAAAGCAAAAAGGGACACCGTCCAATTCAGAGTTTCATAAAGATCAGTATGACCATTTACACGACATTAAAACTTGCCTTGCCTTCTAAGACCAACAGCCAAGAACATAGACACAAATAACATAAAGAGCGCACTTATATCAGAACATATAAAAAGAAAAATGGCAGTTCACCATTTCTTTTTTTTTTTTTTGGGTACATGCAGTTTACCATTTCCTCCAACACTGTGTAGTGTCTAATAAATATACCAGGCATAACATGGCTAATCTACTTTCTATCAGAATTTAGGGCCAATGACAATCTGAATGTCTCAACCACAACTATGACAGAGATTCAACATATTCCATTTGTAGAATAAATAGATAGAGCAATCCAAAGATACCAATAGACCGCAAGAAATTAGAAAACAAAGAAATGTGCCCAAGTTTGGCTATTCTAGATGATCTTCCCCTTCCTCTCTCTATGTACTGCGACCAAAATCTACCACCTCTTGGTGGAAAATATTATGCCTAACAGTCAAAGTGATGCAATGAAACCTATTGTCTATCAACCGTTGCTGAATGAGAATCAATTCAGGCTGGGATTCCTTCGTGCCGATGATTCTGCCCAATCTAATTTGCTGGACTATCAGACCACAAGCATATATGAATGAATTCAAACATGCTAAGACAATAACTCACAGTTCAAAAACCGCAAAAAATAGAGGCCAAAATCGTGTTGCATATTTCCCTGCAATACTGAATGAAGAATAAAATCAAAGGAGGAAAACCAAAGCTAGAAAATACTTCCTTTTAATCCAAGCTGTGTGAAGAAAGCATAAATAGTCTAAAACAAAAGCAAGTTGCTCCAGATTCCAACCAACAAGCTCCATGAGAAAACTAGTACATATCGTAGTTATTTTGGTAAGTCTTTTTATAATGGAGGAGAACAAGCAAGCATCAACAAAAGATTGACTTTGATTGATTGCATTCTATATTGTGCTTGATAACATAAAAACAAATGAAGTAGCACTCACGTGGACAAGGATCATGGTTCTATTGGAACACTAACAAGGGTAACAACCTAACAATGAAAAGAAAAAAAACAAAACCATCAACAACATTGCGATAGTTAAATCGCAAGTTTCAAGCTACATAAGCAAATACAGAGAATGAGCAAAATAACGGATTGATCTTTTGAACTACCACTTTCTCTTCCATTTCCATCGGATTAGCAGGTCCTATTTAGTGCCTATAAAATGTCACGTCAATCCATTTGCAAGTCTTTGGGATCCCAATCCTCTTATATCTATTTTGCTTCGGGTTATAGACTACTATCCTATCCGAATCCAACACCATTACGACCTCTCCATCCTTTGTGTCACACAATGGCTTTAAGCGGAAAAAGAACTCTCCTGCCACATTTGGGACAACAAACAGCTTGGTCCAAAACTCTTCCTCGTTTTTTTTAATTGGGAGATTTACTCTCTAGTCCATTATTCTCGAACACTCTTTCTCCTCGAACTACAAGCATTCCATGTGCGCGCGTGTGTGTACGTGGGAGGTGGAAGTAGATAGTTGAGCTCGAGGGATTTTACTATTACACTATTATCCACGACCATTAGGCAAGACTCTGTTAATATTGCGGAGTAAAAAAACCATAAAATAATTGCCAAGTATCTGGATTTTGTCCTCTATTTCCATAACTCATCTAGTAGAACAAACGCAGGCAGTAACTTCCTCTCTCTGCATACAACATCAACTAAAACACTCCATGAATCAGGCTCCGGTTTGAACCCCATCTCCACCAATCCAAACAACACCGTCGCAGCATCCACCACCTTCCCGTCCTTGCAAAGACGAACCAGTAATTCATTTGAAGTCGCGAAATGCGGCACAAACCCCCTACCCAACATCAAACACAACAACTCAAGAGCTTTGCCTAAATCCCCTTCTCTGCACAAACAATTCAACACAACCCGGTAACTTGCTTTGTTCAAAGAAAAACCCTCATAAGGTAGCGTATAAAGCATCCCTAGAGCCTCCTCAACCCTGCCTTCTCTGCACAATCCTCTTAATATCACATTAAAGGTGACAACATCAGCTCTGCAGCCTTTTTCTTTCATCTCTTGAAGCAAATCCATGGCTTCATCAGTCCTCTCAGTTTTACAAAAGCTATCAATCAAAGTGGTATAACCAACTGTATCGGGTTTCAGACCAATGCTCTTCATCTCAGTAAAAGCATCAATGGCTTCTTCCAGTCTTCCCTCCTTACAAAACCCTTTCATTAAGGCTGAGTAATTGAAAACATTTGGTTTGCAACCGTTCTTCTTCATGAATTCGATTATTTTCTTTGCCCGGTCAACTTTTCCCCCACGGGCAAATCCATTGATCAAAACATTGTAAGTTAAAGCATCGGGCATGATTTGATCTTTTGAGACCATTTCCTCGAACACATCAACTGCTTCTTTGAGCTTTCCGCATTCACATAGACCATCCATCAAAGTCGAATAGGTGATCAAATTAGGGTAAGAAGTTTTGGACTTTTTCATCTCTTCCACCACTTGAAAAGCACATTTGATATCCCCTTTCTTGCAGTGGTATTTAACCAAGATGTTGAAAATACAAGTGTTAGGCTCCAAGTTGAGATTCGTCTTTGCATTCACAAGGAATGTTCGTGCCAAATCAACCTGATTTGACTCAACCAGAAGATTAAGACAGGTGCTGATGGCTTTAAGGGAGGGCTTCTCGCGAACAATTGTCTGAATGGCATAAAACATCTCAAGCACTCTTTCATGGAGAGAGGATTTTGAGAAATGTTTCATGAGATTGAGGAATATGCCCTCGTGAAATCTGCATGTTTCATATGTCATCTGATGAAGAACTGCATCAATTGCCTGAAATTTCTTGAACTGAGCAAGCTTATCGAGAATAGTTGCATAGGTGGCATTATTGTGATTAAACCCCCTTTGATCGGATGCCTTGTTAAAAATCTCTAGGGCAAGTTGTGGATCCCTCTCACGTTTTATCAAGTTGATGGCGGAATCGTGAGATATGTATTTGGATTTCCTTCGAGCTTCTACTATGGTGAATGTGGTTTCGGTAGCAAGGTCTGGTTTTTGAGAGGGGTTTTTGAGGAACTGAAGCGGGGAGATCCATGGAAGTGAAGATGATGACGGCGTAGAAGTCGAAGTAGAGAACCACCGGCGCTTATGGAAAGCGACTTTCATCTAATCCAAGAAAACTGCTGAGGTTATTATAGGGCTTCATAATCTGGAGAAGACAAAAATATGTAAGTCAATAGTCTGTAGTCCAACTGGCTGACTAAAGAACACTAAGCAAGTTTTTCCTCTCTAACAACACAAATAACAATAAAGCAAAAATTAATCAAGTAGAGAAATGGCTCACACTGTGACTATGTCAGTAAAATGGATCCTAAGCTGCAGAACATGAATGTGTGAAACTCCCACCTACATGAACAAAAAACAATAAATTATGTGCAAGCCATAACTTCAAGATTGGCAAGACGTCAACAAAACAACAGCAAAATACAACTGGAAATAGAAGCAAATACCACCAACTAGCGAACAGTTGCTTCTAATCTTCAAAGCCCTTGCACCCTCAAATACATCTAATTAAGTCTTGGATGTTATATTCTCCAATATTCTAAGCCGTAATGACCCATGAAGCCACTCTAACTTTGCATAACTCAGCAACCAAACACCAATCAACAGAAATGTTGTTGAAGATCACCTCAGTCCTGTAGTCCATAAAGTTCAGAACACGGCAAAGAAGATTGCATCCCAAATTGCTTTTTTCAAATCCTTATTACTGAAGCCAAACCACCAGAATGCTAATGAAGGACGATCTCTAGGGCCTACCCAAGAAATACCCAAGAACACAACAGTAGTAGATGATGAGTAGTTTCTAAAATATTTTCACCCAAGGACAAAAGGTGATGGAGTTTGAAAACAGTAGTCGGTGCAATTCTATTGGCTTAGAAGATCTCTCGTGGCAATCCTATTCTGCAGCGCCAACCAAGCAAAACATTCCACCTTAGTCGGTGCAATTCCTCCAGACCAAACTCTCTGCTAATCCAAGTGATCTGTCTAAAGTCACCAGCTGGTTGGTCATTGATCCAAGAGAGTATGTATTGTTTTTCTCCACTAACCACACCACCACATCTTCCTTACTACTATTCCTCCGTACTGTAGTCAAGAGTCACAACAAAGTTGATCAAAGATTTTTCTCCTAAATGAGGTTCCATGTGACACTCAAACAGGTTTCACTCCTTTGCTTTATGTTTGACAAAATCATTACACAGCGATGAAAGGTGCTAATATGGTGATCATCTAAGGATCACGGCTATGGATATGACATACAGACACAATACGTTATTCCTCCAAAAACTAGGACGCAGACACGTTAGGACACGTCAAATATGACCTATATGTATCTTAAGAATTCAGATAAAAAGTTGACTTTTGTGTCAAATTAAGATTAAAAAAACAAAAATAGTAAGACATTGTGAATATAAAAATCAATGATCATTGTATAAGTATTCCTGAACTAAACATCCATGAAAATTTTGACTACAGGCCCAATTCTAAAACTGCATTTTTCACCTTCTAATGTGTCCTCAACATGTTCTCGGAGTGTCCCCAATGTGTCCTCGAATGTCTACAATGAGTTCGACTAAACAAAATATGATTAAAAAATACACATACTTAGGTGTGTCTGACACGTGTCCGGAAAAATGTTGTGTAGCATCTATATCTCACAATGGACACGGTTACATGAGGCCGGTACACATGAAAATAGATTAAGCTGCAAAACAGTTGGTCCCTTGTACTACCAATACTCAAACCTCCTTGTTGCCCCACTCTCCTTGTTCTGTCACGTAGCCACTAATTAAGTTGTGCTGCGACACTAAAGCTTTAGCCCAAGCTAAGTGATGGATGAAGATTCTTCTTAAGCAGTTGTGCCGTGACAACCCAGTGAAAATGAGACACCGTCGAGAGAGAAAATTGGGATACATGATTCTAGTCCCTTGTACACCGTTTTTAGGAACAACTAAACCGTACGATTCATATCTAAACAGCAATGACAATTGAAGTTGAAAATGGTGATTATTCATCTGGTAGCATTAACATTTCAATCACACAATGACACAAATAGAGAAAGATTAAGAATCTCACGAAATTGACCCAGTTTCAAATTTTGTCACCTACTTCACAAATATCAGCCCATCTACATATTTTAGCTTTTTCTATGTGCAATAATTAAAACTAGATGAACAAAGTGACTCAAGTGCTAAGACAAAGAACAGGTACTGCAATTTACAATTCACAAATAGCACAGGATTACGCTGGAAACAAACTGGTCCCGTGATAGGCACAGGACCCTCTACCTCAATTCCCTGACTTCACTGTCAGCCCCCCGTCTTCCTGTTCCACATCAACACTTCTTAAGTTTTAACATTCTCCCTATGTTGCCATCAATAAAGTTCTACCCCAAACTAAGTAATAGAGTAAGTAAACCAATAATCTCTTTCTTGTCCCTCTACTTTAGGGGCAAAGAGAAGCGCTTTTGCTACTGAGAAAGCGAACGGTCAGCGTGAAGGTAGCCAAGCGGAATAGACTAAGGGTTTTAAGTAATGGTCCTGCTACAACACAACGTGTATGACACAGAGTTGAGACAGAAATTTGGGGTTTAATATCCTAATTCGCACCTAAAATACCTAGGTAAATACGAGTTTACGACTGCGATTACATGGCTGAGAGCATAAAAATTTCCAACTTTCCAAATAAACTAAAAAGGTAGAAAAATTAAGAAACCAACCAAATTGAGCTTACCCACTTGAAATAATGTCACCTACATCCGTCGGCAGACGTAAAGCACAAAAAATAACAGAGAGAGAAATCTACCTGAATTGGAAGAACCATAATGTGTCGCAGATAGAGACAAATTACCAGCGCATCATATATATCCTCCGTTCCTCTATATACGAGAGAGAGAGAGAGAGAGAGAGAGAGAGAGAGAGAGAGAGAGAGAACAAGCAACGGGATTCCGGGAATGGGTTTCGCAGAATGACTTTGGGCTCAGGGTTTGCCGATTTTGGATCAAAATGATTCTCCCAACGACGCCGTTTCTGGCAAATCATTCCAGGTATAGGATAGGAGTGGTCTTGGTATCCACTCCGATCTGTTTTTAATTTTTCAGCCATTTTTCGAGCATATTTTGATAATCATTTCCGTTCAATTTGTAAAAATCAACGAGAATTTTAATCTTAACAAAAATTATGAAGATACGTGATCGATATACATGAAAATTAAAGAAAAATAAACATTGGATCTAAAGCACAGTGAATTGGAACTCAAATTTTGTTTTCTTGCATTTTTCACATTTGCCGATCATGTATTTATTAAAGTCCGATGATCATAATTTCTGGAAAGATTATTGTTCTCGCTGAACTCTATAAAATTAACGAAGCCGATTAGCAAAGTGTGCTCGAAAAGTTGCCGGAAAGTTTAAAACGAACCAAAGGATATCAAGACCCCTCCTATACCTGGGATATATAAACGGCGACGTGTTGGTTACACAAATCAAACGGATACTCCATATAAACCAAAAATTCAACTCTCTCTCTCTCTCTCTTTTCGTTCCGCATCTCTCACTCTGCTCAGCAATGGCGGCTTTGGCAGTACCAGACAACCTAACCAGAGACCAATACCTCTACCTGGCCAAACTCGCCGAGCAAGCCGAGCGCTATGAGGAAATGGTCAAGTACATGGAAAACCTCGTCCTCATCTCCACCCCCGCCGCCGAGCTCACCGTCGAGGAGCGCAACCTCCTCTCCGTCGCCTACAAGAACGTCATCGGCTCCCTCCGCGCCGCCTGGCGCATCGTCTCCTCCATCGAGCAGAAGGAGGAGTCGCGCAAGAACGAGGACCACGTCGCCCTTGTCAAGGGCTACCGGTCCAAGGTCGAGTCCGAGCTCTCCTCGATCTGCGCCGGGATACTCAAGCTGCTCGAGTCAAACCTCGTGCCGTCGGCCTCCGCCGGCGAGTCGAAGGTGTTCTATCTGAAGATGAAGGGCGATTACCATCGGTATATGGCGGAGTTCAAGGTTGGGGACGAGCGGAAGGAGGCTGCGGAGGACACCATGAACTCTTACAAGGCTGCTCAGGTAGTTACATAGTCTTTAAGTGCTAGGGTTTTGGATCAGTGTTTCATGGAAATTGTGAATTTAGCGCTTAACTTCTAGTTGCTTGTGTAGTTAAATGTGTATGTATGTTTTCTGTCCATTTTAAACAATTTAGCTCTGAGACCCTGCCAATGGACTGTGGGGTTGGTCCCCACGATTAGTCAAGATGCCCTAGCCCGGGTATCTGAGGTATCAAAATAGAAACAATAAGAAAACAATTTAGCTTTGCAAGTCAAGGGTTTTGGGCGGCTTAATGATCTGAGTGTTGTGATTTTGAATATTAGGGTTTTGAATAACTATTTATTTGGAAATTGTAAATTTAGGGCTTAATTTACAATTAGTTGTGTACATTTTGGGTTTGTAATTCTACCGCGACTTGAGTCTTGCACAACATGTATTTCAGCAAGAAAGTAGTTTGTGAATAATTTAGTTGTTACAGATTGAGTGTTGTTTATCTAGCAATGAATATCAAGGTGTATAACACATTTAGGCTCTTGATATATAGGTTGGAGTTGGGCTGGGGTGCAACTATTATGGATTGAGAATTCAGATTTACAATTCTAGGGTTTTGGCCGGCTTAGACATGAGGTATTTAGGCGAGAATGTTGTTTTCCTATACAGTATAGTTGTTAACTTGTTGCGGATTGAGAATTTATGTTTCAGAGTGAGTGATAGTGTGTATATTAGGGTTTTGAATGAGTGTGTGTGGAGATCGTAAAGTTAGGGCTTAATTGAATACATTGTAGCTTTGTGATTCTCGGGCAGTTGAGTCTTACGCATTATAGATTTTAGGCGAGAAAGTAGTTTTTATATATAATTTATTCGTTACAAATTGGGTGTTCAGGGTTAATCTAGAAATGAATATCATCACACATTTAGGCTCGGGATAGATATGTTTGAACAAAACTATATAGTGAGTTCCTACTGAAGAAATAGCTAAGATGTTAAGTTTGGTGTCAAGCTAAGATGTTAAGTTGGATGTTGAGTTTTGAGGGGAACTATGTAGTGAATTCGGCGGAAGAATAGTGTGATATTAAGTTTGAGGTTTGTGGCAAAGACGTTCAGTTTGAAATGTTGATTTCCCGTTGTTTGTTGTGAAGGATATTGCGCTGGCTGATCTGGCTCCTACACATCCAATAAGGCTGGGGCTTGCCCTCAATTTCTCAGTGTTCTACTATGAGATTCTAAATTCATCTGATAAAGCTTGCAGTATGGCAAAACAGGTACACTCCAATCTGATAGGTATTATTGCAAAGTTTGTTAATTTTGTTTATTTCTGATGTGTATTCTGATTTTGAATTGGCATTATTACCTTATCTTTGTGATGGTGTAAATTCATTATGAGAAGACTTGGAATAGGCCTCGTATTGTTAATGGCTCATCGGGCAATTGATTTTATGGTCGTGAAAGAATTTTTCTAAGAGACATATTTTGGCAAAGAGATCTTTTATCATCTTGGATTTACTTATTTAGTTGCTTTGTATGTAGCATCTTTCTGTTGACCTTATTTTATTCGATTAGGATTTATCAGGTTGAACATTCAGCATAATTCGGATGAGGGCCCCAAAGTTTAATTATATGCAAGAATGAGTTTTGTAATGTGAAGCATAGTTCCTCAGTTGTTTCGTGTCAATATTCTATAAACCTGATAATATCAACGTTTACATCTCCATGTTTTTGTGGAGGTGCCAGAAGAGTTTACAGCTCTGGTTTTCACATTCTGAAAAAACAAGCGATTGTTTAAAGAAAACAGGCAAAGTTATGTAGCAATCCAGTTGTTCTATTTCAAAGTCTGATGTTAAGAACTGTATATATTCCTAGGTATTATGCCATGTTCCAATTTGAGTTACAAGCAGCGGTAGAAATGGTTAGTGGCCTGAAATCTGGAATATACATGATTATTAAATGCAGGTAGCGCCATACACAATCCTTTATTTCTTCATTTAGGTCATACTGGCATAAATTGCGGCAATCTTGTGAATTAAATTGATCTACCGCAAGCTCCTTAAATGGGTAACTCTCCATGCTGGTCATGCTAGCTTATGTTCAGGAATGAGTAGATTTGTAAGAA
The DNA here is from genome assembly GCA_025642025.1 of Rhododendron ferrugineum. Taxonomy (NCBI): domain Eukaryota; kingdom Viridiplantae; phylum Streptophyta; class Magnoliopsida; order Ericales; family Ericaceae; genus Rhododendron; species Rhododendron ferrugineum. The sequence goes on from JAOTQK010000021.1 coordinate 7,353,625, forward strand.
TCCAGATTTCTATGATTTGGTCTGAATGTGTTAGTTACTTCTTTGTAAGTGCAAAGATTTTAATGTTTGATGGTAGGAACTTTCATGGCGAGAACTTGAATTATATGCAGGCCGGGGAGTAGGGAATGTTGGTTCTCTGATACAAATCAGAGACGAGAGACAGAAAAAGAGAAAACAGAATATTATTACTGATGTTCAGAATGCCTTGAAGACAAGGCTAATACACATATAAATAGGAAAAACCTATGTCTAGAAAAGGAAAAGATTACACAATATAATTATGATACGATCACGATATCATGCCTAAAATAGAAGATAAGTACAATCAAATACATTAAGATACATTCACACCCACCCTCAAACTCAGGATGCGAGAGCAGAGAGCATCGAGAGTTTGCCAAGGAGAAAGCGGAAACGAGCAGCAGTGTGAGTCTTCGTGAAGAAGTCTGCTAACTGCAGCGTGGAAGAGACGAAGGGTAGAGTAATGGTGTCAGACTAAAGGTGTTGGCGGATAAAATGACAATCAATTTAGATGTGTTTGGTGCGCTCATGGAAGACTGTGTTATGGGCAATCTGAATAGCACTCTTGTTGTCACAATAAAGAGGCGTAGGTAAAGTAACAGAGACACCCATGTCGAAGATAAGCCAACGAAGCCAGACAATTTCAGAGGTAGCATGAGCCATAGCACGATATTCAGCTTCAGCGGTGGAGCGAGCCACTACAGATTGCTTTTTGCTTTTCCAAGATATAAGGGAGTCACCTAGAAAAACACAAAGGCCAGAGGTAGATTTGCGATCACTAGGATCGCCTGCCCAATTAGCATCAGCATAAGCATGGAGAATCAAGTTCAATGTAGAAGAGAGCAGAAGACATTGATGGAGAGTACCACGAACATAACGAAGAATACGTAACAGCACTGCCCAATGAGTAGTCCGAGGAGAAGAGACAAATTGGCTAACAATGTGAACAACATAGGCAATATCCGGCCGAGTGACAGTAAGATATACCAAGCAACCCACCAACTCACGATATTCCGTAGGATCTTCAAGGGGAACACCATCAGAAGCCAAGAACTTGGCATGAAGCTCAAGGGGAGTATCAACAATTTTGGTATCAGTAAGACGAGCATGGTGGATAATATCAGTAGCATACTTGGATTGTCCCAAAAGATACCCCTAAGGAGAGGAAGCAACCTCAATACCAAGAAAATACCGAAGAGGGCCCAAGTCTTTCATCTCAAATTTGCGGAAGACATGACGTTTCACTTCATCAATCGCAGCAGAATCAGAACCAGTGATGATCATATCATCAACATATAGCAGAACCAGAACCAGGCCATGAGAAGTGCGACGAAGAAAGAGAGCAGAGTCATGCATACTAGACTGGAAGCCAATCTGAAGAACCACATCATGAAAGCACGCATACCAAGCGCGAGGGGACTGTTTTAAGCCATAGAGAGCGCGACGCAAGCGACAGACCAGACCAGAGGGATGAGAGAAGCCAGGCGGAGGCCGCATATGGACCTCTTCAGAGAGATAGCCATTAAGAAAAGCATTCTTCACATCTAACTGATAGAGAGGCCACTTGTTCACAGCAGCAACAGAGATCAAGATTCGAACAATGGTCATTTTAGCAACAGGAGCAAAGGTCTCCTCATAATCAATCCCATACTCCTGAGAAGACCCTTTGGCGACTGAGCGGGCTTTATACCGCTCCAAAGAACCATCCGAATGAGTTTTGACCTTGTAAACCCATTTGCAACCAATAAGATTCTTACCATCCGATAGGGGAACCAGCTCCCAAGTCTGATTTTGAGCAAGAGCATTGAGCTCAGTGTGCATGGCATCCACCCAGTTGGGATCAGTACAGGCTTCTTTATAGGATCTAGGCTCAAAATAAGTGTGTATGCGAGAAAGAAATGATTGATAAGAGGATGAGAAACAAGTATTAGTAAAGCCATATTTTACCGGCGGGTGGCGATTTTCACGAAGGGGATACCGGCGAGTAGGCGGATCAGGATCCACAGAGGCAGATTGGGGAGCAACGGAGAGGTCAGACGACGAGCGTAGACCTGGGGTAAGGGGGTGATTGGAGCACGGCGAGGAGATGCCGAGGGAGACGCAGAAATATCAGGTACCTCAAGAGTATACGTATACTCTTCGAGAGGCACATCCTTATCCAGAGGACAAGGGGCAATATGACTTAAATCTTCTTTAGCAACAGGAGCAGTTGTGGGAGGAAGAGTAAAATAGGGGAGACGCTCTAAGAAGACGACATGCCTAGACACATAAAGCTTTTTGGTCACAGGATCATAACACCGATACCCTTTTTGATTAATGCCATACCCCAAAAAGACAGCTAAGACATAGCGGGCACTGAGCTTAGTGCGATCTTTCTTAGGAAGAAGGACAAAGCAAGTCGAACCAAACACTAGAAGGAGTGAGTAGTTAGGAACCTAACCATAAAGCTTTTCATGAGGAGAACTACCAGAAAGAAGAGGGGTGGGCATCCGATTCAGAAGATAGACTGCAGTGAGAACAACTTCTCCCCAATAACAGGACGGGACGGAGGACGACAGGAGTAGGGACCGGGCAGTATCAAGAAGGTGGCGGTGTTTTCTTTCAGATCTACCATTTTGGGCGGGAGTGTCTGTACAAGAAGACTAATGGATAGTCCCAAGCGTATCAAGGAATGCATTAAACTCAGAGAGAGAATATTCCCCACCTAGGTTAGATCGAAGAATTTTAACAGACGTGGAAAATTGGGTTTGAACCATGGCATGAAAATTACAATAAATTTTAAAGAGCTCAGATTTGTGTGTCATTAAGTAAACCCAGGTATACCGACTAAAGTCATCTACAAATGAAACATAATAGATAAAACTACCTTTAGTAGCAACCGGAGAAGGTCCCCATAAATCAGTATGAACGAGCTGAAAAGGAGATGTAGAAACAAAAGTACTTTTATTAAACGGTAACGCAGACATTTTTGCAAACTTACAACCACTGCATTCTGAAATATCACTGACAGAGACATGACCCAAATGACCGGACTTAACCAAAAGTTTTAGACGCTCACTAGACAGATGTCCTAATCTAGAATGCCAAAGATAAAACAGAGAGGACTTATGATCTAAACAAAATGATGATGCAGCAGTGGAAGAAGGTTTTATTGGGAGATGCAAGTTCTCCAAAATATAGAGATCACCAACTCTACGGCAAGCCCCAATCTGCTTCTTGGAATCCCGATCATGCACAACAACACCAGAGGAAGAGAAAGCAACATCAAAACCAGAGTCGGACAATTAGGGATGGCAAAGTGAACCGAACTGATGGGTACCCGAACCGAAACCGAAAATTTTCCCCGAACCATAACCGAAAAATTCCCCGTGGGTATGGGTATGGTTGAGGCC
>JAOTQK010000021.1:7446099-7466174 GCA_025642025.1 Rhododendron ferrugineum
TTTTTGTATATACACGAAAAAGGGGTGCTCGGATCAAGCACCTTACACACCTCGGATGCCGTTGATTCTCGCGTAAGCCCCCTCGGTTTTTTTTTATAGAATTTTTGGACGGATCGGATCGGCCGTCCGGTGGCCGGAGACGGCCCGCCGGCGGCGGTCGATACATTTTCCCTCTCCATTGGTCGGTACATATAGCAACACTCGTAATCTTGAGAAAGGGCGAAGACTTCCGGCTAAAAAAACCACGCCCAGAAAGCGGGGCACGCCACTGGCGGCTACTCGGGCCGCTGGTACTACTGTACCCCGTCTGCCACGTGCACGCCATCTGTAAAAACTCTAGCCGTATCCCTACCAAATCACTTTTTACTCTCTCTCTCTCTCTCATGGATTGACGAGCCAGGCGAAGCGTGCAGGAATGCATGCGGCCAACAGATGTACTGTACGAGATCCCAAAGGTGATAGCTACATCACTCACTCTCGATCTCTCTCTCTCTACGCACCCAACACTTGCCTCTTTTCACGCTTATGATTGTTGCATCCATTGTTGTTTTCCCCAGCTCTGCTCTGCTCTGCTGTTATTAGTGTTATCGAGGGAGGTCCTCCCCCTGTCCCCACCTTCCGTTGACAAGTGTACCCCTACTTCACTCTTTCCTTCCTTCTAGTAGTACGTAGATTTTTGGGGACATGGATGGATCCATCCTCGACCTCCCCTCGGCTCCCACACGGCCACACATGGATTGGATTAATACAGGGGCTCACTTTCTTTTTTTTTTGGGTCAAGCGGAAAATCATGCATTAACTTAGACGATCAAAGTCAACAAGCCAGATAACCGGCATACATAAATGTACAAAAAGACTACAAGAGTCGTAGACTAGATCCTAAGATGACCAACACCCATGGCATCGGCCAGGGCAAATTCCCTAGCTGCAAAAGGAATGGAGCTAGAGACTACTAAATCTTGATCCTGTTGCGATCCAAGTCTAGCTAGACAATCGGCAGTTTGGTTGGCTTGACGGTAGATGTGGACGACTGATGACTTTGTCCGGGCAGCAATTCTTCGAGCTTCTTCAACTATGTGGCGATGGGGGTGATCAACAGGTGGTCCTTCATTGCAGAAACCAACTGCCACGCTCGAATCAGACTCTATGGTAACATTTGACATGCCTTTTTCCAAAATGATCGTGAGGCCTCTGTAGATAGCCCATATCTCCACTTCCAAGCTGCTGGTGCAGGTTGCTTTGCCATAATAGCCTAGGATCCAATTCCCCGAACTATCTCTGGGGCTCACTTTCTAATGCTGGGTTAACCGCTAGCTGGGCCAAATACGTCATCTAACTAAACCGTGACTTGCTCGTTTTGGGGTCTTAAAATTTGTGCGATTTCTAATAGATTTTTTTAATCTATTTCTCTCCGCTAATTACTCTAAAAAATCTCATCCAACACCCAAACCGAACAGGGTGTTTTTGTGTTCACTGTTCATGCATTTGCGAAATGGTTACTTACACTGATTAGCAAAAAGAAAAAAATTAGTTACACTAATAAATTGACTTGAGGAATTTTTTAAAGTTTATTTAGCTTTCAAACAAAACTCGAACACTTTTATAATTTAAGACTTCATTTCACTTTTTCTATTTTAGGAACTCGAGAGAGAGAGAGAGAAACTGATAGGAGTATATAAATGGGCGCTATAAAAGTTTATATATATATATATAGAGAGAGAGAGAGAGTACTAAATTCGCATGAGGGAGTGTTTAAAAAAAAAACTCAGCTTAAGCTTGAATATACTTTTATAGTTCATCAAATTATCAAACCAGTCATGAGTAAAAAAGGGTCCGGCTTGTTCAACTCATTTATCAACTCTGCTAGTCGCAAATTTCACCTCGATTCAGAGATTGCGCATGTAAAAGAAATCTGCTTAATTGCACATTTGTTATCGTAATTAAATTACTTTGTCTTAATAAAATAAACAAATGATATATTAACTAGCCATATTTTAAGATGAAGTTATTCGTTGATCAGAATTTATTAAGCGTCATATTTATCTAATTCGAACAGCCATAAAAATGGATTTTGTTAGGAGTTACTTGCTCTGCTTCATAATTTTAGTTCACTTTTCCATTTTTGGGTGTCTCTATTTTATTTTTTTTGCTCGGCAGGGTGTCTATTATTTCATGTCTATTTTAGTAAGTCAAGGAAAAAAATTGATACATAATATTTTCCTTTTGTTCTTGTATTTTCAAGTAGAATCATAGCTCTCAAAAAGAAAATACAAAAAAAATAACATTAAAAAAATGCAATGAAATCATAGCTCTCTATTTTTGAAAATTTATAGCAACTTTCGAATCATAATGATGATGTCATTATAAATAATTAAATTTTAAAACTCAATTTTTGGAACAAATGAAAAGTATTCAACTTGATGAATTCCCGTTCCGCCAAGATTTTTATTTTTGAAGTACTTATTTCCCGCTTTATAAGACAAGTCATTATTTCAAAATACATCATCTTTAATTTAAAAAATGAGTACTTATATATATTAGTTAGTAGAACACAATTGATATCATCAATGTAAGATTTAAGGTGAACCAGAAATTAGAAACTGTAATCCTTGAAATTGAATATAGAGAGTCTCCTCAAATCAACGGTTTCACCAAGTCCAAGCACCGTATAAATAGTTTTTTGCCTTTTTCCCTTTCCTTTCAAGTGTGGTCGTTTACGTTACGTTTTCACTAAATTAAATAGACTAAAGCTCATTTTTTTTACGGGTTTCTAGTCACGTTATTTCCTTCACATATCTATTTATCTATTTATCTATCTATCAATATACTATAGAAATGTAGTTGAAGTCAAAAAAACTCTCAACCCTCAATCCTAAATTCTAAGAATTTAGAGGTTTTTTTTTTTAAATAAAAGAGACAAAAACGTGGGAGTGGGGGAGGGGAAGAGAAAGAAAGAGGAGGAGGGGGAGGAGCTTAGGAAAAATTATTCTATGCCCCTGCAGGGATATCGTCACGTGGTATTCCAAATTCATTTTACATCACACATATGTCTTTTAGCGTACATAATGAGACTAATGCTAGCGTGTATCGAACATGAGACAAAAAAAAATATTAGATTATATTTTTTATCACTAGCGTTGTGCCCATTCGATACACAGGGTCAAAAAATCTTAATGTTAGTTTTTTATCCCATGCATTGAACGGGTACAATATTTGATTTTTTTTATTACAAATTAATTTGATTTAATTTTTTTTGAAGTAATTTAATTTGATTTAATATTTCTTGCAATCTGAGTCATCCATTGCTGAGCATGGACGGCCCGGATTGGCCAAACACTCATGTTGTTCCTGAGGGACAACACGCACCCCGGGTTCCTTTTCTATCAACTAGCGTCGTTTCCGTTCGATGCATGGGACAAAATATTTGTGTGGCTCCGCTACAAAATATCGAGCTCATAAAAAATTTGTTGTTTGTCCCGTGCATCGAACGAAAACGACGCTAGTATCAACTAAAAAACCGTATTTTGTTGAAGTAGGAGCAGGAGGACTGATGGGGTTGACTATTGGTGGTGAGGAGTGTGGTCGTTTACGTTACGTTTTCACTAAATTAAATAAACTAAAGCTCATATTTTTTTACGGATTTCTAGCCACGTTAAATTAAATAAACTAAAGCTCATATTTTTTTACGGGTTTCTAGCCACGTTATTTTCTTCACATATATCAACTAAAATACTGTATTTTGTTGAAGTAGGAGCAGGAGGACTGAGGGGGTTGACTATTGGGAGGAGGAGTAGGAGTAGGAGACTAGGAGTAGGAGTAGGGTGAGAGTGTTTTTGGCCGTGGAAGATAGATTAAAGATAGGAAAATTTTAAAATTAGCTCAATGGGTTGATAATAATAAATTTATGAATGTGTATTAAAGGGTTTAAAAATTTTACAAAAAATATATTTTTTTTTGTCTTCTAGTGTACTTATTATTAATTCAGTGGGTTGACAATAGCAAAACCGTTTAAGATAAGACTTGGCATGTTTGTTTGTTTGTTCAGGAACATAGGAGTACTAGGAAAGAGGTGGGATGGGGCGGATCCAAAAAAAAAAAAAAGAGGTGCGATGGGGAGTCGCGTGAGTAACTTTTTCTACGAAAAGTCGTCTGCACTTGCTTTACTGTCCTCAAGATTTGCTGGTCGGAATTCCAAGATTTTCTCTCCATTTTATTGAGTACTACTACTATTCCTCTCTCTCTCTCTCTCTCTCTCTCTCTCTCTCTTTAATTTTTACTACTGCTAACTAAATTACTAATCAAGTGTGTGAACGTGGAATCTTACTAGTTTGGCTAATGAATGTTACTAGTAATTACGGTACTAAATTAATTATTGTATTAAATTAAGCTAACTATCCTTTTCTCGTGACGTGTCTTTCTTCTCTCACAAGTGGTCCAGTGGAAAAATAGGAGTAATGATGATCATGAACCAAATAAGGTTTTAGTTTAGTTGATTCATCTTGTGCACCTTTCAATGAGATATTAGGTTAGGGGGTTAAGTAGTTAATTTTGTTAAAATATTAAGATTGATTATTTCTAATCTTCAATCAAAGTTCTATGTTTACTTATGGGGAATGATTTTGGCACTTTCCAAACTGATAACCGAAAGGGAGTGCCAAAATCAATTTGGGGAGTGTAGTTATAAATTTAGGAAATGCTAAAATCAATTCTCTTTACTTATTTTATCTCCTTTGTAGAGCTTTTATGTACCCGGTATCATAAAAAATCAAACAACAATTCCGCTAAGTTACGTAAGTCAAACAATGGACAAAGGTAATTTCGTAACCAACGTGTAAGGGTAGCATTTCATTTGGAGTCGAATCATGATTATGGAACTATCGGAGTTCAATAAATTGTAAATTATTGAACTGCTGGAGTAAATTATATAGTAACAAATTGTAGTAACAAATTTATTAAATAAATTATTGGGGGTTAATCAGTAATTTGCACCATATAGTAATTTCTTAAAATTATATGGGTAAATATGTAATTTACTAACATATATTGGTAAATTTATTATTTATTAAACTGTTCGGGTTAATCATTTACTAAAATGTAAGGGTAAATCTGTATTCTATTAACGCTAAAGGGTAAAATGGTTTTCCTGTACTTTTCTCAAAGTAGTAATGTAAGTTACTAATTTTTATGACTTAATTTAGGCTTGAAACTTCCGATCAAAAGAAATCTAGGCTTGATGTTTAGGGGTGGTTTTGCTTGATTTTCATGGAGGATTATTTTTCCTCTTTATTTAAATTTTGGAAAATTTATAGAAATGATCCTCCCAGATTCACCTGAGTCTCATTTTCATCCTCCAAGTATCAATTGCAACTCTTTTGACCTTCAAGTTTGGTTTTCGTACCAAGTTGATCAAATTGATAACGTTTGTCGGCCAAACTAGACGGAAAAAATCAAATTGAGGGCAAACATCATCAATTGGACCAACTTGGTATGAACTGCAACATTCAAACTGCCATCAATCTGATTTTTTTCGTCCAATTTGGCTAACAGAAGTTATCAATTGGACCAATTAGGTACGAAAATCAAACTTGAAGGTCAAAAGAGTTGTAATTGATACTTGGAGGATGAAAATGAGACTCAGATGAAACTATGAGGACCATTCATATAAATTTCCCTTAAATTTTTTGCATTAATTTTTCTTTATTATTGGTTCGCCTCGACTAACTTTTAGATTATTTTTGTCTTTATTCAATTGTTAGTAGGTTAAATTTTCTCTCAATGAACCAATAATCCACAAATTTGTTTTTGAAACAAACAAATGCAAATTTTTCCTTTGGTTCAGACAAAAAAATCTTTGACCCAAAACAGATCGACCTTAGTCTGGGGTTCAAAAATTGATTTTTATAAGTTGCAGGGGAAAACAATTATTTCATATCTTGTAAGCGTTAAATAGTCAAATGACACTTTTTAGGGGTTAATATCTAGTATATCATGTGGTTTAGAGTAATTTTTGCAGTTAAATGAAGTTTATACATATGTGTATACATCACATACTATATGCACACATGTCTAATTTTGTTTTTACTCATTAATTTACATGATGAAATAATATAATGTCTAATTAATTAAAAAAATGATCTAATTTCCGAAGAAATTAGCGAGGTTACATTAACATAATAAAAGGAATATTGCTAGTTTGGATTTTCAAATAAAGTTACGTGAAAAGCGACCGCACAACTCCCCGTCTCCTCGCAGTAAGTGAGCATAACATGGGGAATTCGGCCTTCAAAATTTGCACATTTTCCAAACAAAATGCATTTCATTATCTCATAACTAATTAATCTAGCTTTCAAGTTTCATCGACATAAAATCATCTTTTAACAATCAACGACCACCATAAATAAGCTTTCATCAACATTTTGCATATTCATTTCAGATATTTGACCGTCTTATCAAATGATCGTTGTTATTTCATTAAATATTGTAATAATTGTTCTTTCACCGTGTTTCCTTTTGATATTGATGTGTTATTTGTTTGTACTCTCACGTTGTGCATTAATTAGGTTTCTTTATTCCTGCTGTAATATCTACACAGTACGCACAATGGGTTGTAATTTTCATAATCAATTAAGTTCTTACTCTTCCTACCGAAAAAGAAAACATAAAAAAAAAAAATCTAATTAGCATAAAGTCATGACATTTGCAGTTTGGAAATGGCTGCAGATGGATGTGAGTATCTCTTAATTTACAATTTAGGAGCAATAATAATTAATTAGGGCCACGAGTGTTACTACTTTTTTAAGGGTGCACGCATGCTGTCCATCTATTCTCTTTCCAATTACTACTTAGTTGTTTTCATGAAAGAATAATCAAATCAATCAATCATTCAAGAAATGGAATTAATCAACTCGTATAACTCGCTTCTTCAACCACTTTTCTCATACGTTGGGTCAAAGATGGTAGTTCGCCTGGAAATTTAATTCTTGGAATTATCAACGTGGCTGTCCAAGTGTTTTTGAAGTCTCTTGGGTTTGCTAGCTCTCTCTTAAAGTCTTATATTTGATTTCATTTGCCAGCAAGACAACAACTTTTGGAGCCTCCTCACGCGTAAGCGTATGAAACGGTGAATGGACTGTAGTAATTAGTTTAAGGTAAACGCAAAAGCTGGCCCGAGACACCCTGCATTACCCAAAAAAAAGTCTAGCTAGCTATTTTATAATCGAGATGGGCACATGATTTTAACATTTGGTATTCTAACTACATATAAATTACAACATATGTGAGGCGATATTTGTTTTTGCTAAAAGAACTTACTATCCCAAAAAAACTCTAGCTAGCTATTTTATAATCGAGTGGACACATGATTTCAACATTCGGTGTTCGAACTACACATGAATTACAACATAGTGAGGTGATGTTTGTTTCTACTGAAAGAACCAATTAACTACAAAAAAAAAAAAAAGCTCTAGCTAGCTAGTATTTTATAATAGAGATGGGCACATAATTTCAAAATTGGGTGTTCGAACTACACGTAAATTACAACATATGTGAGGTGATGTTTGTTTCTGCTGAAAGAACCAATTAACTACCAAAAAAAAAAAAAAACTCTAGCTAGCTAGTATTTTATAATCGAGATGGGCACATAATTTCAACATTGGGTGTTCGAACTACATGTAAATTACAACATATGTGAGGTGATGTTTGTTTCTGCTGAAAGAAACAATTAACTACAACAAAAAAACTCTAGCTAGCTTGTATTTTATAATCGAGATGGGCACATAATTTCAACATTGGGTGTTTGAACTACACGTAAATTACAACATATGTGAGGCGATATTTGTTTTTGCTAAAAGAACTTACAGAAGTGGATCCTTTTCAATCCATGTTTTGGACGGGAGGAGGCAGTCAAAATTTGTACCGTCCAATACTATAATCAATGGTTTGAATCTGCTCAATGACTATTCACTAATTGAATTTTTTGCGCAAATAGTTCCTGAGCAAATCCGTACAAGTGATTTTTCCCAATGTATGATTCAGATTTAGACTGTTTCTTTGGACTGAGGAGGATCCGATCCCTTCTGCTAATCCTTTGGGATTAACATGCATGCAATACCCATATGTATAGATGTATTTTCACTAGAAACTACAATTTGGTAAGTATATATCTGTATATACGTACATGTGTATGCACACCCACATACGTACTGTGGTCTCTTCTGGTTTATTGGATCAAACTGAAAGAAATAGGAATAGTGGTAGTGGTGCTAAATTTGATGGATCTGAATGAATGGATGGTTCTTGTTGTTCACTAATTTTGGCCGGTCACTTTCATTCACGATCTCATTTTAATTGGAAGTTCAGGAGATTTATGTATCCAATAATGAAGCATAATTAATGTGAAGTTAAAATTCTCCTCAGGATTTCTCTCTTCTACAAGCGAGATCAAAGGGGCCAATATCACTTCATCATCATTATTATTACTATCATCATCTTTGTTAATTCTCTATTGTTCTTGTAATGGTATTGCGCCATCATATTAGGTTTAAAGTGACTTTCCTGGTATCCGGGATTAATTGAGGTGCGCGAAATTAAGCTGCATGAACACCCGAATTATTGAAAAAAAAAGTGACTTAATTTCTTGGTTTAAATAGTTATGCTTTACCGAATAAACGAACCCACCAAAAGTACGGAGATGCACCAAAGAGCTAGACTTTTGTAATTATTCATGCGTGGAAATGGGACTTTAGTTAATCTCATGATACAAGTAGCTAATTTCAAGCCATGGTGGATAAAACAATTAATTACATTAATGCTGTGGTTAATCATGATTTTGACTTTTTTAACAAAAGGTTGAAGAAAAAACCTTACACCCATATCGAGCTTTTAATGAACTAATTAATTACTAAGCTTTGGTAAGTAGAAAATAGTTTAAAAAAATGATCAAACCAAATAACTAATCATGGTCTGCCCTTTTTAATTAACTTTTCAAACAAAAGACATGAGGTTAGTGCTAAACAAGAATCATTTTGCAAAACCCAATTTTTAATTACTTGGAAATAGACGCACGATTCCACTCCGTAAAATTAGGCCGACTTTAATGCATGGTTTCATACCACTAACACGCAAATTATGTGATCTTCCCTAGTCATTGGTAACTGAGTTAATTTTTAATAATAATGGAAAACATGGATGGATCGGACTTGTTTAAAAAAGAGTTGAAACAGAGCATCACATAGTATTTTTTTACTATCACTTACGTGTCTAGGACAGTTTGCATGCGTCTCGACTAATTTTTAGGGATCAATTCTAGTTAGGGCTGTAAACGAGTCGAGCCGAGCTTTGTCGAGCTCGAGCTTGGCTCGTTTACTAAACGAGTCCAAAATTCGAGCTCGAGCTCAGCTTGAGTCTTAACTAGCCGATCTGAGTCATTTACTAAACAAGTATATTTAATCAAGTCGAGCCACCCTTAACGAGCCGAGCTTTTGTCAAACGAGCCAAAAACTCAAGCTCGAGCTCGGCTCGTTTCACTAAATGAGCCAAGCCGAATCGAGCCTTAACGAGCCGAGCCAAGCCAAGCTCGCGAGCTGTTTGGTTCGTTTACAGCCCTAATTCCAGTGCCCACTTGTCGGTGGTTCCCAATTAAAATCAGAACAAAGCTTCTATATAAAATGGGTCCAAAGGAGTTGATAACCAAGCCTTAACTAGGAGCCTAGCCGCTGGGGTGAACAGAGCATCACACACATATGTACATGCATATTGGAGCCATTTTGGTAATGTAGGGAACTTTTTAGATATTGCGAAAATTTGCATTGTTGTCCTTAGACGGTGCAATGCAATTCTTGACCCTTTGTTTCATTCAAAATAGTATAGTTCTTTTCGTTATTGGAATTCGGGAATATCAATTGTCGATCAATTGACAATTTTCGCTTTCCAATTAAACTCTTTATATTTGATAACTGGTGCGCCCATTCGGTAGTCGTTGAAGTTTACCAAACGGCCGTCAAATTCAATTATTTATTAACAGGATTACAACTAAAGATTTGCATAGTATACTGAGGAAGTCCGAGTCGATCCACAGGGAGCTCGAATATAACTTGTTCGGATTGTAGGTTTTCGGCGTTTAAGACGGCCAACTTTGGTATTGTAGGTTTTCGGCGTTTAAGACGGCCAACTTTGGTATTAGATTTGAATGATGAAATTTAAACTTGGAATTAAACTAGATTAGAGATGGTCGAGTCAAAGGGATTGATTTACCCACGACTTAGCCGTCAAACGGTTCCTTCATCTAACTCAAGAGTGGACCGAAACCGTCCGGATTCCACAAGAAGAATTAAAAGCTGAAGACTACTTATAACTTAACTCAAAACTCTGATTCAAATTGAACTCATTTAACGCAAGTGAGAGACGAAAAAGAATCGTTCGCACACGTAGGATTATCAAGCACGTAGCATAAGGCGATAAACTTCATGATCAAAGAAGCTACCAACCCCATGATCAACACTAGACATCATGGGTTTAATTCATTCAAAATCCTTGAACTTAAGCTAAAGTTTAAGAGAAACCATTTAAACCACCAAGTCAAAGAGTGAACCTCACCCCATAACCAAACCTATATACTACTCAAACATGGCAAAAAGACTAGAAAAAGAGTTAAGCATAGAAAACATGATTCACCGATAAAAACGAAAATAAACTTGATATTAAGAAAGATTCCAACTGTAGCTACAACATTAACATACGACAAATTAACGGAAAACAAGTACCTTGAATAGTTCTTGAAGGAAATGACAAGAAAAGCTTGAAAAGACTAATAATGGAGTCCTAGGAAGAAAAAGAAAGACTTAGGCCTAAAATTAACTAATGGCCTATCCTCCCTTAAATGGCATACAAGCCTATTTATAGGGCTTGCAAAATCAGCCAAACAATAGACAAAAAGGTCCCTAAAATATTCCAAAATATGCCTAAAGTAGAAACTTTTCATAAATGGAAGGTTGAAATGTTCAGCACAAAAAGCTGGTCGAAGGGCATTGGTATCGGTACCTCAAAATTGAGGTATCGGTACCAACTCAACTGTCTTCACAATCAGCAACATGGTACCGGTACCATGTTTTTGAGGTACCGATACCAACTGGACAGATTTTTTGAGAAACTTCACGGACTCACTCCGGACACTCCCGAACTCGGATTTGGGTGTTTATTAGATCGTTGGAAAGCTTGTCGAGTCTACTTTCTAACCCAATTGGTTTGGATAAAAAATACTTGTATATCAAAAGTTATGACATATCTACCCTCAGCTGGTCGGAAGATGCATTGCTTTGGTAAAATTCTCGCATCTCCTTCAATTCCTTTGACCCTTGGGCGACCCGAGTAACCTCCAAACCATCTCTTCATGACTCTTCGGGCACCACAATGTGGTGGCACGTGGCCTTGAGTACTTTGTTGCATCCGGAGCATTCATTGGCATTCAAAACAACCTTATTAGCACGTTTGACTTGAAATACACAAAAACCTACCTTACGTGCAATATCGCAATAAAAGCTAAATAAATGCAAGATAAAACAATATAAAACGGGACTAATCGCACCAAATATCTACAATTTTGGGTGTTCATCAATAACTTAGGGTGTTCGGGCCTCCATGCCTCGACTATTCATGATAGCACAATCTTACCATCAATTGCGGCAAGGGCTAATCTAAAGGTGGGATTCAAATATGGTACAAATAGTATGGCAAGGCTATTATGAGGCTTGAATTTGCGTCAATGGAAAGGGAGTTTTGGGCCGGATAACACCACCCAAAAAATAATCGACTTTAGCAAGGGAGGAGTTGCTCTCATTTAATTTTTGTTATGTTATTTAGCATACCCGGAGTACTACGTGGCATGCTTACGTGACCATTTACGTAATGACAAAAAATCAAACGGTGAAACCTTATTATTCACTTTCATTAGGTGGTTGGGAGACAACGAGCGACCCACATTGTACAGTGACGATTTTTTATTTGCAAGACAAGAAATACCACATGGTACTCCGGGATTACCCAATAATTGGACAAGTCCGGGAGGAAATATGAGAAGTAAGCTACTTGGATTTGACCGGCCACATGTAAGCCACCATGATGAGAAGGTAGCTTAGTGTTTTCTTTTCTTGCCATCCAAGGCATACCAAACGAACGTGCGACAACCAATTCCAAATCATGTTCCTTTTCCTTTTCCTTGCTCATCACTTATAATTTTTAATTCCTATAATTCCATTCAATATCATAAAATCTTGCTGCACAAAAAACCCTTAAGAAACCACCCAAAAGAAGAAAGATATTTTAACTGTCCTTTTCATCATGAAAATTTCATGGACATCAACATATTGCCCACTCCCTTGATCCTCCAAACGGGAAAGTGTTGGGTTCAAATCTCGCTATATGCAAGGTATATATATAGTGTTACAGTGGTGATTTATACCCAATGTCCCCCCTTCTTCTTCCCGCTAGATATATATAGAGTAGTGTAAATTCTTCCTACATTTGGCAAAAAAGAAAAACATATTGCCCCCTTCAAACTCTCCGGATATACTTAGGGACGGTTTGGACAAATCAATAATTGTTAAAGATAGTAGGTAGTTTTGGTGTCTAGTGGTCTTTTTTAGCTCTTCGTCAAAATATTTGAAAATAAATATTTGTCTTGACGAGAGAAATCAAAAAAAGTATTGAAATTTAGACACAAAAGTATTGAAATATAGACGCAAATTGAAAAAAGTTTAAAAAAGGAAAATAGAATTTGTACTTTTCGTCTGTGGTGAACTTTCGTTAGATTGTGGTGAATTGATAATTTTTCAATGTTTTTTTTTTTTTCTCATTGTCTCATCACGAATGATTATTCCAAAAAAATTGATGTGAACTAATCTAAAAGATTCAAAAAACAAACATAAAGACACTTGTAATGCTTACCCAAAAAAAGATCATGTCTAACAATTTATGCCAAATCAACCCTTAACTTCGTCCATGTAACAACCGAACTCAACTGAACATGGATCCTCTTTCCGCCTGAACACTTGACCTTGAAAAATATATACTGACATGTAAGATTAAGTGGGTGTTAGATATGTTAGATATGCCAAGCGAGGTTCTACTCCCAACCAATGTTGGAGTAACCACTCTCACTTCCCCCAAATCTGGGGTATTACAATCCATAGCGCGTCATTAACGGATCCCTCACACGGGTTTGATGATGTACTTCCAACCTAACAACACTCTAATTACTTCTTTAATCTCTCTAGCCATTATACAAGCCCCAAACAAACCCTTAAACAAAAGTTTCAACATAGAGAGATACGGTTGACACTCCCTAGTGGGCCGTTTTTTTCCCCTCATAGAATATGCCTAGAAGTATATTAATGTAAAGTAGAATTGGGGCAAAAAGTCCTAGAAAGTGGGTGGTGGCTAGTGTGTAACACTTATTAAGGGGGAATGGGATTCCCCTACTTTGGTTGTCCTTTTACCTATATTGGTTTGTGGGTACTATTTTAAAAGCATAGGCTTTGTGTTCTTTTTTTAGTGGCTTTGGTGGAGGGAGAGGGTATTGTTTTTAGCTTTCCAAGCGTGGATGGTTTTGTTGGAGAATCCACAACCAAATTGGCTCCATGGGCCTCATGACCCCCCCGCACTCTCCCACCACCAAACTCAAGTTTATGTTGATAGTCTATCAATGGAACTTTCTGGCCTTTTTCTGAAACAAATTAATTAGATTCAAAAGCTTAAGTTGTTAAACAGAGAAGTTTATCGATCCTCAAGTGACGTTAGAGTTTTTAACGCTTGGGGTCCCTTTTCAAGTCTGTCACGCGCACTGTCTTTTGGAACTATGTTCTTCCGTTATTTTTTTGGGATGTGTCATTGTATAATATGACGGATATATATATCAAAAACATGCATTTGTTAATGTGAGCTGGATTAATGGATGGTCATGAGCTGTGTTTAACTCAATGGTCAAACTATTAGGTGGAAAAGACCCGAGAATCATAACATAGTTGGGGCACCATAGCGCTGAAAACATATTTTTATCAATGGCAACGAGAATACTTAACCAACACAGTTGTTAGTTTTTAACTACAAAGGTCTATAATGCATACTTTTTACAAAAATGACTAAAAATAATACTCCTAGCAAAAACTTTAGGAAAGAAATGTCAAATTGATCTTATTAATTTACATGCATCTTATGTACCCAATGATTGAGGCATATGAATTACACATTTCAAGTTATTTATGTGTATATAAATAAATTTCTGGTGGGTAAGCTACCAAGCATCATCCAGCATCTTTCAAAACCCCAGGACTTTTAAGTCAGTGGTCAACCCACAACCACCAATCTGTTTGTCAAATAGCTAGCTTGGAGTATTAACGGATCATCTAACTTCAAATAGGAAAAATGCTTTCTAAAAAAAAGAGGAAATATTGCTGTAGCTTGAGCAATTTTGTACTTCACCTCCTTAACTTGTAGCAAAAGAAACCTCAAGGGATTGGCGTGGGATCATGTTTCGAAACCTCTCACATGTTATTAACTTTTTTTTGGGGCCAGAGCTGACCTTAGTCTGAAGCTTGTTTTGCGGCCGCTTTAGGCCTCCAAAAAAATTTAAATTTGAAAGGCCTCTCCTACTTTCTTACCCCTTACAATAGTCCAATTAAAAGGTCTCATTTTAAATTTTCGCTTTAAGTCTCCGAAAAGTCATGGGCAACTCTGTTTGGAGTCAGTCTATATGGAGCTTAGTTTCGGTTTTAATTGGGCTTTTCGCAAGTAGGTAGCGGAATTGGACCCCCAGGATTAGTTGAGGTGCGCACAGTGGCGGCTGCGGGATTTTAAGTAAGCGGTGACAAAAAGGTATAACAAAATATTTTGCATACAAAGTAAGATTTCTATTTTGGTTAAAACTTATCAAGCATATTTGTTGAGTTATATGATCAACTTACTCACAAATTTTAGAAAATTTCCATTTAGTATGATGGTTGTTTCGAACGATACAGTGCAGACAATATGAAAGAAATATCAAATTGTTTTTAAAAAAATTTAAAATTTTAGTGCATTTTTTGATCCTCACCCTCTGAAAGCATAGTGCAGCCGCCCATGGGTGCGCGTCAGCTGGTCCGAACACCGGAGTAAAAAAAACTTGTAGCAAAAGACCAATTTACCTGCTCTTAATTTTGGCCTAAATTTCATAATAATACGTATAAACTAAAGCCCAAACATTTATAAATTAAAGTGAGTATTAATCGAGGATTAAATAATGCATAAGACGTGGGTTATGGCCTTATGGGGAATCCTTTCCTTGCTTTACAAATGGAGGGAGTGCCTTAGTGCTGGAAAAAGGGTAGACCCAAAATACTACTACTAGTACTATATATGTGATTAGGATTAATACGAGATTAATTAGGACTAATAACTTTGATTGGGCGTGTTTAGTGTTCCCTCCACTCCAAACAAAAGGGTATGAAAGTATACATATAGAAAAAAAGATTAGTATTCTTTAATAATTCTAGAGTTGTTTAAAAACTGGTGGTGCTGTGGATCTTCTTTATCTGTGCACAAGATTTGCTTCAGGTGATCAAAATCATGGGTATCTTCTGGGTTTTTTTTTCCTTTTTTTTAATTCGACTAAACAGGCTTTAAGTAATCTAATCGCCTGGTTATTTTATTCCCATTTGTTTAATCATTGTTCTCTGTTTGGCTACGTTGCACGTTTGGTTTGTATTATTTGTCCCAAATTAAAATATTATGTTTAACTAGGTGCATGAACGCGTTTACGACATGCATATCCTATAAATGGGTACAATTAGGGTTGGTAAAGTTACTCGAAAAGCTTGCGAATTTATTTGGTTTTGAAAGGGAATTGTCTAATTAGTTCTCGCGCGGTTGAAAAAATTGACTCGTACCGGCCGGGTTTAATCATCAATTCAAGTTTATTTTGATTGGATTTAGCATTGAACCAACGTGCATGGAGGAATATATATATATATATAGTTAGTTGGTTCAATTATGAACCGAAAAAATTTAAGAAAATTTTGATTCTGTAGTTGGTTTTGACTTGAACTAACACGACCAATACCAACATTGACTCGATTTTGTAATCTCAGAGTGGGTATCTTAGTACTCACTCATATCAAAGTAGCAATTGATGCACTTCGATCAAACTATATTTTCAACATAACTATGTTCTTGAGAATTTTTGTTATTTATCACCAAGGCACGACTGCATAATGAATAATACAACAACATGATGGGTTTGATGATTTCTAAAAGGGGCAATAATTTTGGCACTCAACTTTTTGATAATCAAACTCCAGTATAATCAAACTATATTTTCAACATAACTATTTTCTTGAGAATTTTTGTTATTTATCACCAAGGCACGACTGCATAATGAATAATACAACTACATGATGCGTTTGATGATTTCTAAAAGGGGCAATGATTTTGGCACTCCACTTTTTGATAATCAAACTCCAGTATTTGTCTTTTAGTGTTCTTGTCATGTGTATTTTGCACTCTAAAAGACAAATATTGGAGTGTGGTTATAAAAAAGTGGAGTGGCAAAATCAATTACCAAAAGGTTGAACCGCGGTATGCCTTTTTTACCTTTTGTTTTGATGTAAGTTTTTTTTTTGAACGGCAAAATATTATTATAATGAACTCGATAAATGGTACATCAAGGGAGGGAGAAAAGCAAAAAGCAAAAAAAAAGAGCGCACATGAAAACCACATGACAGACCATGTAGCCACACTAAGCACACAAAATTCCAACAAGAAGTTGAGAAGAGAAAACATCAAACAACATCCAAAAAGGATGCCATAGGATAGATCATGTTTTGATGTAAGTTGTTGTGCGATATGAGGAAGATACAACGAATCAATCTATCAGAAGAACAATAAAGAAGAACAAAATCAAGGCAAATAAGAAAAAACCACCCAAGAACACAAAGGTTTACGTGGTTTGATACACGAACTGTGTATCTACTCCACGGGACCCAACGGATTAGGCCTATGCCCACATGGAAAAAATCTCAAGTGGATTAGACTCCCAACAAGTGGTATTTGAGCCAATGGCTGATAATCTATGGTAGACTCTCTTGGAAGCATCAAAGTTCCTAATGCATGCGACAGGTGTTGCTAGCAAGGTGGCTCTCAATGGAGTGGGTATGGTAAATAAACTCGGGGTTCAGACACAATGTTGGAGAATGGTAATAAAACAAGAATTAAGGGGGAGTTAAATAGATCAAATCGAGGAGATGAAGGGCTCGAGTTACACCAAGAGGGGTGAAGATAACTATGCTTAGTTGGGTTTGGATGGGAATGCAAGTAAGGAGTCCTGAAGTGGGAGATTGTTAAGACTGTGAAGCCTGAGAGCTATACCGGCTCACGCCATAGGCCGGGCGGGCAGTGCATGAAAAGGAGAAAATAAGTAGGTTCTTATGGAATTTCCCGTCTGGTCGTTCGGAACGTGGACAAAATGAATATAAAGCCCTGAATTAATTTTATAGAGTTAAAACATAATCCTTCTTGGGAGAAAAAGTTGTTGTATTTGTAGAGAGACTTTGAGGGTTTCCTCCATTGATCATAGAATTGGTGCGGCTTCCGAGGAGTAAGCAGTTGTCAAATCTAGCAAATCTGTGTGTTCCGTCTCTCATTCTTTCCCTCTTTTTTCTCTGATTTGTTTTCTGTGATTCGTAACATCCAAGATCCTGATTGGTTTGTGTGTTCGTGAGTTTGAGTGCGTAGTTCGAATAATATCAGAACTTTCGAACTACTGGTATCAGAGCCAATGATTGACGATCTATGGGTCGACTCTCCTGGAAGCATCAGTGGTCATGAGCTTGCACGGAGAGTCTCGGAGGAGCGAAAAATTCATTGTAACTCTCAATGGAGAAGGAAAAATACCTAGTGCATGCGGCAGGTGGTCGATAACGAGGTGGCTCTCAGTGGAGTGGGAGTGGTAAATAAGCTCGGGTTCGCACACAACACTGGAGAATGATAATTGATTAAGAATTAAGAGGGAGCCAAATGGATCAAATCGAGGGGGAGCTAGGCCCAATGCATGGTTCACACATGAGTGAGAGATTGTTAGGTACATGTGTGAAAGATTGAGTCCCAAATTAGATAAATAAAAAAAGGTTGGATTTTAATGTACAATTAGATATGCAACATTCAATGTATATTGGGTCCAAGTAATGCGGCGTGAATTCATAAATATTCTCCAACAAAATGGGCTTACGCGCCAATAGAGAAAACCTCAAGGGTCCAACAAGAGAGGGTGGAGCATTTGATGCATGATTAGAGTGCCAAAAGAAATCATAATGTGATTTATTGCAACATTTCCATATAATCCATCTTTATGACTGAGCCATCAGCATAATTTTCACTCTCATGCGGAGAGAGAGATTGAAGAGGGTAAAGTGTTAAAGCTTTGTGGGAAAGGTAAAGTTAATGAAGAACAACTTGTAAAAAAGTGACACCTCGAGCATAATGTGGTTAGGGGGCATTTTCGGCAAACAATAAGTTGTAGTCAATTTGTCTTCACTTAATTAAAAAATTTAGAAAATGTATCGGATGTTTTAATTCAGATGACAACAATTTAATTTTTGACAAAAATATTTATTTAATTTAGTATAAACAACTTAACAAAAGCAAAAAAAATTAATGAAAACCTTAGCCTTAATAGATTACTAGTTAACAAATGGTCTCAATCCATGGTTTTGGAGTCTCCATTGATGACTCTCTCGATGGTTCAGAAACGGCCATAAATCACATCAATGAAAAGAGCATTTTTCTAATCTTTAATTTGGTGGGGGCCATTTCCAAAAAGCCTTTTTTTTTTTTTTTGGGGGATCTTTTCCCAAATGGCCTTTTTAAGCCCCCAATTTCTTTATGTAGGTTATTGGCGTATAATTCTGGCGTTCCCAGATTTTTTTTTTTATATAAAAATTGTGGATTTTAACAGCTCTTCCTCTCAAGTCACCTCATAATTTCGGTTTGTGAAAAAATAAATAAATGTTTGTTCTTTGTGAGATCGCATATTCGAATCCCATGGAGATCGCATATTCGAATCCCATGGAGATCGTTTTAAATCTTGGGGTCACTAAAAAGTTAACCCGAATCGTTAACTTCAGAGTATCGAAATTAGTCGAGATACATGTAAGTTAACTCGAACATCCTGTTAGAAAAAAAAAAAAAGTAACCTCAAAATTGCCAAATATACTCGATGATTAACGAAAAATCTCAGCACTCAAACACATTAGCTGGTTAGTGGGCCCAACATTGCGTTTATACGATTGGAGTTCAAACGGTCAAGCTCCAAATAATTGGTCTTCATGTCACACATAGGATACCATCTCCTTTGATATTATTATAATTAAATATTTTACCTCTTTCATACTTTTCTGTTGGAATGCATAAATAACCAACTCTTATTTACCGCAAAAAAAAAATAAAAAATTTAAGGGTAGTGATTTTGCCGCACCCTTTTTTGATAATGCCGCACCCTGCAAGTGTATTTTCTGGTGCAAAAATACACTTGCAGGGTATGACATTATAAAAAAATGGTGTGGCAAAATCATTTCCCAAATTTAATGGCCAAAGTATGTAAAAGAAGAATTGAGGGTTGGTGTTGTGCACCAGCTGCACAACACTGTGCTATGCAATATTCGAGTCGTTCGTTCGGCAATCGAAATAGACGGCCCGGATGTGAACGGTGCCGCACCGCACCTCCCCAGGTTGGTAAATACTTGATATAGAAGACCTATAATTCGAATGCAATAGACATGATGGTACCCGCAATTAAGTGTTGGAATGTTCTGAATTCAAGTTGATGGTATGGTATTGACATCTCTGTCTATAGTAATACAGGAGTAACTAACTAACTAACCACCGACCCTTGCTTTCTCTCTCTAAAAAACCTCTCTCTCTAAAAAACCTCCCCCTCTCTCTCTATTGTTTCCTCTCCTAGGTTTGTCCGCCTCAGGAGGTGGGGATCCCGCCGCCCCTCTCCCCACCCCCCCTCCCGTAGTCCTCCGCCTCCGCTCACCTCTCCTTCCTTCGTT
>JAOTQK010000021.1:7466274-7488561 GCA_025642025.1 Rhododendron ferrugineum
TCTCCGGCAGCTGTGTTGTTGGTGGCGGTGTTGATGGTGGTGCGTTGGCTGAGGTGTTGGTGACCTTCGATCTTGTGTAGGACAGCTCTCTCTTTGCGTTAGCGTTTTCTTGGTCCTCTCGCAGTTGCAAATCTGTGCCTTTTGCCGCCGGCGTATTTCCTTGGAATTCTTTGGCGAGTTTTGCAACTTGCGGCGATCAGGGGCGTCTGATTAGCTGTTTTCGAGGGTTCGTTTGCTTTGTCAATTTATTGTTTTGTCCCTGCGCGGATTTATCGCCTCTTGTGGGCTTGTTCACTCGGTCCGTTCGGATCTTGCTCTCCCGGTCCTTTTGGATAACGCGTAAGTTGTGGTCTCCACCCAACCGAGGGCTCCGGATCCGGTTCATGTACCCCATGTGCGATTTTACTTAGTAATGAAAAGTTTCTTCCGATAAAAAAAAAAAACTAACTAACCACCGATAATTATGGCAGTTTTTTTAAAATATATGTTAGCACTTTAAAGGTAATGTACAACCTATTTTTGTAATGTACACATTAAAAAATTGCAATATTAATAGCAAAATTCTTTATATTATTAATTACAATATAAGGAGAAAAAAATGTCAAAAAATTGTTATTATTATTTTTTTGGGTCAAAAATTTGTTATTAGTTTGTTTGTGTAGGTGTAAGATAATTAGTAAGATTACAAGTGGAGGTATCGGTGGTGTTCTATCTAGTACTCCTATATCACTCGAAAAAATAGTGTTGTGTGATTGGAGTTTAAATTCTTTCTGGATAAGGTGGAAACCCATGTGGATCCTATCGTGCATTCATTTCAGTAATTTGAACCGTTTATTTTGTGGGCCCGCAAGTAGTAGTATACTCATGCAAAAAAAATTAGCTTGATCGGACATCAATAATTATATCAAAAATTAAATTTTGATTTATAAAATTAACGGTCATATACAGTTTAACTTAGAAAAAAACTAGTGACAGAATCAGGTCATCCATTTTATAAACATAATTCAATTTTTGATGTAGCTATTGATGTCTGCAGTGAACGCTCGTTAGGGCCCATAATAGACGGTGATACTAGTACGATTGCTAGACGAAACTGCCTCGCAAAAAATACATACATATAAAATTAAAATTTCACTACAAAACTATGGAACATAGTGAACATACTATTTGGAATACATGTAGGGTTGGCGTGCATGATTTTATATGGTCAGAAAAAGAAGAAAGATTCAATTGGGAACCCGAATAATGAAAAGTTTTAACCAAACAACTGTACAAGAGAACGGGTCAAAAAGAACCGTACAGGGGACTCTACAGGAATCATTATAGAACCACCCACGGGGCCACTCACGCTCCCTTGTACCTTTATATATACATGCATTTCTCTTTTTAAAATCTGATGTCCGACCGGCACATTGACTGATTCTGAAGCTCTACAGTTAATGACCGGACAAAGTTTACAGTTATCTCTAAGATTTGAAATATTTGTCATTCGTTAGCTTTAAAGGTTCGAGATCACAGACGACGAAAATTCAGTACTATTTGTTTTGTTTTTTTATCCACATGGCCAAACACTTGGGTTATATTTTTTCTAAATGGCAAATAAAATTTTATTAATCTTATAAAAAGATACAAAGACTAAAAGAAATAAAGATTTAGACGGTATCATATTCCTAAACATAGTCTAAGTACAATCATGTGTCATTCCAAGACCTAAAGAGAGAACCCTCGGGTTATATACTTGCATCTTGCTACCTTGTATCTATACCAATCATTCTAGCACCACATACACTCGTATGCACTGTTAGTCCCGCGCACACTTTACAACTTCAATGTATGTGAGACCCACGGTACATGTGAGTGTATTTGTGTAAATGTTTGTGGTGCTAACATTTTAACGCCCAACGCATATGTAAATAGTCACATGATTGTACTGTAATTCTTAGCGTGCGTACCGCACGTATGACAACTAGACTAGAGGCCCCACCACCACCACCACCGCACGAGAACTAGAAGGGGCATTGATGTCAATTCGTTCCTCTATATAGTGCGTGCACTCGCCACTCTCGCCTTATCTTCAACACTTTGACTGTGCGCTCTCTCTCTCTCTCTCTCTCTCTCTCTCTCTCTCTCAAGCTGCGAAGCCTGCAATTGGATCTGGGTTTTCGTCGTTCTTGGAAATTCTGAGGATAATCAATTGGAATTGGGTTTCGATTTCTCGGCTTCTTGGTTAGCTCTCATTGTAAGTTCGTAGCTTTTCGATCTTTTCCTGTCTTGATATTTAGCTATGCTTATTATTTTGTCCCTTTGAGGCTGTGATGAGAAACAACGCTTTCTC
Source organism: Rhododendron ferrugineum (assembly GCA_025642025.1). Classification (NCBI taxonomy): domain Eukaryota; kingdom Viridiplantae; phylum Streptophyta; class Magnoliopsida; order Ericales; family Ericaceae; genus Rhododendron; species Rhododendron ferrugineum. Next base: position 7,468,610 of record JAOTQK010000021.1, read on the forward strand.
CTCCATCTTTTTCTACATTTCTTACCATTTCTCACCAAATTACTCGATCCAAGTGAGGTATTGGTGAGAAACCCTACTACTTTCTTTTCTTTTCTCACCAAATCATTCAATCCAAAGGGGCTGTTAGTTTTGCTAGAGCCCTTCTGCTTTGTTTTGTGTTCTTTGTTTTTTCTTCTCGTTCATTGGTTTATTTTAGATCCGTATTTATTTTTGTGTTTTATTCTGGAATTTTCTCCAGCTTTCGGTTCCTTAGAAGAATTAGGCAACGATATTAGTTTCTTTTTCTTACCATTATCAGGGTTCTCAAATTACACAAAGCCCGATTTTATTGAAGCAAATTAAGTCTTCATCGGTTTCTTGTGCTGTTTTTCTTGCTTAATAAGAGGAGATCTCAGTTTGGTTGGTATTTTCACAATATATTCGGCAGAATACTTTTCACAAACTTGTTTAAAAACTTTTTTTTTACCTGGGAATTTTCTGTAAAGAATTCAACTTTTTAGGAAAATATCAGTTTTTTTTTTTTTTTTGAAATTCTGTGTAAAGAATTCAACTTTTTTGTTGATGGGAATTTTTTGGAAGAATTCAACTTCTTTTTCCCCTGGGAATTTTGTGTTAAGAATTCTACCTTTTAGGAAAAAAAAATCATATATATTTTCTTTCCCTTCATTTTCTCAGCAAACAACCAGGGAAAATATCCTTTTTTCAGTTAGATCTATTTCATTCCCTCTTGCATCCGTATGTGTACAGTGTAAACACACACGTATATGTATACATATGCCTGATATGTGTTTGGAACAGGTGGTGTGGTGAAGACTTCAAAAATAGTCGTGGCGATCGGATTATTGGAACAGCATGCGGTGGTATTCTCTCTCAGTTGATGTTTTCCGGAAAGTAGTCTCCTTGAATTTGTACTGTCGCGTTATTCTGTAGCAATACCCTTAAATCAATTCAAACACAAACCCTTTAACTCGCCCTTTTTGTCAATACCTTCTTAATCCTCCATGGGATCCAATCTATTTGTTGTCATTCCCTGCTACGTCCGCTGGATTAGCTGAACCTCTCTTGTTTCCCTGCTTCATTTTTGAATCTATAATCTCTACATTTAATCCTGTCAATCACCGGTCTTTTTCCTCAGTACCTCTGTTCAATCCTTGCTGGCATTTTCTTTGATTCTTGTTTATTCGAAGGTAGCGGTGTTGTTTCGGTAAGAACTGTTGTGAAAAGTTGTGGGTTTTTCTTTGATTCTCGATAGCTGTGTTGTTTTCGATAAGAAGGGTTGTGAAGTTGTGGGTTTTGCGTTGATTCTCGTTTCGTCGAAGATAGCGGTGTTGTTTAGATAAGAAAGGGTTGGGGGAAGTTGTAGTTATGGTGTGCCAAGCAGCGAGCCAAACAAGATTTCGTGCACTGAAACACGAGAGCGGGATTGCTGGTAGTGCCACCATTATAGTCAGAGTCATAGCATGCTTTCAACCTCTGCAGGATTGCCAGGTACTTGAAAGAATAAGATTCAAATCATATTGGAGTTCTTTTTATTTCCTTTTTTAGCTGTCTTTATCTTAGATGCCTTGTGTATCTTTTGATGGTGGAGAATCTTATTCTATTCTGTTTGTTGGGCATTTGCAGGCTGAATATTTTCGTCACTTGCTTAAGCCCGTAACGTAGGTCGATTAGTTTCCCACGCATTTGTGTTTCAAGTTAAGCTGGATTATTTTAGTTCTTTTCTTTGTTCTTGGAAGAAAAACATCGAGTAATCAGTGATCAGTAATCTACAACTTCTGTTATACTGGTAAGTGGTATGTTCTATGTTCTATATCGTTCCACTTAACTACAAAAATTTCCTCTACATATTCTGATAGTTGTGTAATTTTCTGTGCTGTGTTTTCTTGATTTTAGGTGATTGGTGCGGTTGGATGGAAAACGACTTTGGGTCCTGGTATCGTCACCAGCTTTCTGATCGTCAATCACCCAATTTGAACGCCTTGGGCGCTCCATTCGACATTGGGCTGTGGAATACTATCCCTGCTCGTATGAGCCCTTGCCCTAATGTCCTTCCCACGAAGGAGAATGCTCCAGCATTTCCATTTTCCGGGGTTCCACATTTTAATGTGGGTCAACAGCTGAACGAACCTCAAGGATGGTTCTATTGCTTACCTCGATTCCGTCAGGCCTTCACGCCTGCTCCAAGCTCCATTTTCAAAGAAAAACTCTCTTCTGGTCCCAATCCAGAAGCTGGGTGTGCTCAGAAGAGGTTCCTTGTGTTTGATCAGTCAGGCGATCAAACAACACTCATGTTTAGCCCTGGGGTTGGGAGTCCCCCTGTCCAGTGCCCCACTACTTTCGGCCCAAAACTCGACAATGCTTTTGATTTGAACAACATAGGGCTTGGAACCGAAAGAGAGACCAGGCTGCACCTAGAGCCCATTTTGACTTGTGAATATGATGAAAATAAAAGAGATGATACGGGAAGTGAGATGTATCACGAAGACACTGAGGAAATAAATGCGTTACTTTACTCAGATGATGATGGGTATGATGATGATGGGGTTTATTCTGAAGATGATGAAGTAGCGAGCACCGGACATTCGCCTTGCGGAATGACAGATGATGGTAAACAGGAATTGCTCGAGGAAAGTGAAGAAGTTGCGGGTTCTAATGGGCCCACCAAAAGGAGGAAACTGTTCGATGGAGGTTATGAGGTGGAACCGCTCATGGACACTGCAACCTCTGTTAAGTCCAAAAGATGCTTTGGTTTGGAAGATGATGCTGAATCTAGTTGTGCCGATAGTAAAAATAAGGGCTTGGGCAAATTTGGATCATTGTCAGGCAACAAGAGGTCTAAGAAAGATAAAATAAGAGAGACGGTGGATATATTGCAGAGCATAATTCCTGGGGGAGAGGGAAAAGATGCAATTCGGATTCTGGATGAAGCTATTGATTATTTGAGATCCTTGAAGTATAAAGCCAAGGCTTTGGGGGTTGATACGCTCTGAGATGTACTTGTTCTCATATCATTATAAGTAAGTTGTGTACGTGGTGTTCTTAGTAGTTCTACGCCCATTAAAGGCGTTTATGGTGCTGTGCAGAATAACGAGATGTGTCTATATACAAAGAAGTGAAAACTGGAGGTTGTGGATAGAGCTTTGAGCCGTATTGAAGTGTTTGTCCAATGATTTCGGTGGTAGCTTTGGTGAACTCTCTCCTCTCTCTGGTAGAGATATATTAGCATATTGGTGGCCATAAAGGTCAGTGAATTGTTAGTTGCCATCTTGGCTTTGAGTGAAGATAAAAGAACCTCATCGTTCATTGAGGAAAGCAGTGTCGATCTGAAAACTGCGTCAAGAAAATAACCTCAAGTAGGGGAGAGTGCACGCTTCGATGTTTTCTTTGGGACTCAAGCCTCTCACTTTTCGCTCATTTTATTTTCAGTTACGTGGTATGTTCTTTGTGGGATTTGCCTTTCTATTCCAGCAAAGTGTGAGAAGCGATCACTTCTCTGTTTCATGTATAGTTTCTTTAGGTCTTTGAATGGACCATCCTCCCTCATCGACCGCCAAACACGCTTCGATGGAGCACTTGAAGCTTTGTCAGTCGCTTAACTCTACTGCTTCTCTTCCTTCGACAGAATTGAAAGCATTGTTATTCGCGTTAGTCCACTGTGTGGAGCGCTCCCTCTCGACTGTTTTCGCGTTTTCGAAGAGATATCCATGTGTTAAATGTATGTTTGGTGTTCTGCTGTTTAATCTTATTTAAAGCTGAAAACTTTATTTGTGGGTATTGATGACGTTGGTGTGTTGTTTTGGATTTGTAATTCTATGCCTTTGTTTGGAGCTATTGCTGGTGTCTGTATGTCTATGTACTCACGTCGCATGCACGTATTTATTATGGGAGACAGCAAGTCGTGCTTTTATATTGGTGATTGCAAATTTGATGGCCTCATGAGTGGACCGCAATGTTGTACGTATTTGTTTTTGAGGTTTCATTTGCATGAGATGGATGGATGAGTTGTTGCACCACAAAAACAGGCGAGGAAAGAAAGAAGGCAATGAAAAACTGAAATGTGTCCCAACCCGGGGATCTTGATGACCTTTGCATGTGTGTTGTTCTCCCTCCGGACAGTCCAAAAAGTGTTTTGGACGGTCCGGAGGGGGACAACACACATACTAACCTTTGAGGGTCAGCAGGATCCCCTAGTTGAATTTGTATCCTGCTAGTTGAATTTGCCTTGGTTCTATTTGAAATCACATTTTCTATACAGGACCGTCCGTTGAGTTCTTTGTGGGCTTTGTTTGGGTATACTTCGTGACTGGGACCGTTCATCTGTCAACGCTTGTCAAGAACACTTGCATCATGTTAATAATCTTGCCTATCGGATTTTGATCATTATAATTGTGGGATACATTTTTATTGAAAACATTAAAGTCGTACGTTTGATTAGAAGTAATTTATTTTAAGGTAAATGTGCTGGGATCAGGTGTTATCCGTTCAACATATTTTTTTTTGCATGGTTGATGTTAACGAGTTGTAACAAATGAACGATTCTGTTTATCAAAGTGAAAACCGAAAACTTTCATAAGCAATTCATTGGGTAATTGAAAACCGAAAACTTTTTATGCTGATGATTTATGGTTGGGATATCCCGAGGCCCAGTTCAGAAAAACTTACTGGATTTATGGTTGGGATCTCCTAAAGGCCCAATCCAGAGGGTTGTACTAATCATTAGTTTTTTGGAAACTAAGGACTAGAGGCCCAAAAACAAAGAAATAAAGGACCAAAATTAAGAGAAAATGATTTTGCCACTCCCTTTTTTTGTTAACGTCACTCCCCTGCAAGTGTATTTTTGCACAGCCAAATTAAGATCGGTCTTGCGAATATGCTAATAATTCTACTTCGGATATCAATGCACATCTCACGGATATTAATACACTTTCACAAATATTCATACATCTTTTTCAGATATTAATGCTCATTTTATCTACCACCCTACACCCTTTGAGAGGAGGTTAAAATAATCCTTAAATGATTGCAGAATCAAGTAGTATATGAATAAAATAAGGCGAATGTCTCTTAAAAAAATAAAATAAAAGACGATGAGTTAAAAAATTTGTCAAAGAGTTTGGAGCCGTTAGATGTATGTAGGCTTATATGCATCCAACGGCTCCAAACACAATTGTGTCGTGCGTTTTGTTTTAAAATTGTATCTCTAGCATTGGTCACTCTAATCCGGTGCTCTTACTGCGGGTATAGTCTAGGGATCAGGCCTAGTTTTCCAAAAAAATACAACTTGTCCTTTTACTTTGTCCTCAATTTTTTTTTTTTTGTTTTCGTCAAGTTTTTGTGAATTATCTTTTGGCATATTTTGTACTTTTTCTTAAATATTTCAAAAATATTTGGATAGAAGTCATGATTTTTTATTTTTTTAATTTTTTTCGTTAGAAACGAATTAATAATTAATAAAAAATTGACGCAAAGCTAGCAACCGAGAAATTTTTCTGAATAAGAAAAAAACGAAAAAAGAAGTCTTTTTTAGGAAAGTGCAATTGACTCACAATCCACTCAATGCAATAAACAGCGAGCTTAAGCCCAAAGAAAAGAAACAAGAGCGTTAAACGGATTTAGGCAAAACCGACTCTCTCGTCTCTTCTGCTCTGTACCCAAAAAAAAGAGAGAAAGGAGCTGCGAGATACCACCCCGGACAGAGATCAGATAACAGTAGCGATAACCGATCGGCTGATCGAGCTTTAGGGTTTCCATCGCTTCTCTCTCCTTCTGAAGCTTCAGCAATGGAGTCTGTCGGCTTTCACGACGGCAACATCACCGACTTGATCGATAAGCGAACTCTCCACGTCCGCCACGTATGTCGTCTCCCTCGAATACAATTTCAATTCATCAAAAATTCGTCAGCTTCACTGTTTTTGGTTTTTAATTCTGCATCAAATGGAGCTAGACTGCGTTTCCCCTTTTTTTTTTTTTTTTCTGATTAAAATGAATAGGGAATTGAACTTTGGTTGGGGAATTTCACCATTCATAGTTGATCAAGTTTATCTAGAGAAGCAGCTTGAAACTAGAATTTAACACCAGATGAATAGGAGACAATAGTTGTTTCACTGTGTTTTTGTTGGTGTTTTATTAAATAACTCAGGTGTCGGGTCAGTTTTACGGCACCTCGACTAATCTGGGGACAAATTCCACCGCCCATTTGCGGGTCCCACTTAAAGCCATAGCGGACTGGCCCCAAAGGAAACAAAGCTTTTTGTTGTTGTTCATTTTGGATTTTTCATTAATGTACACATAGTCTACTTCAATCAGATATGCTGCCTACTTCTGTATTGTTTACAGCGCCTTCTGTTTTTTTTTCTTCTTTTCCCCATTCCTTTTTCTCTGCGTTAGAATGTTTTTTTTTTTTTTTTTTTTGCTTTCTGTAACCAATGCCTGATCATTGTGTAGGACATTAGGCCCAGTTTACAAATGCACTCTTCGTTGATACGAAGGCTTTCCCAGGAAAGAGAATTGGAGGTTTGTGATGACGTGCTTGGATAATTTTGATTTTGTTTGTTTTAGTTACCTGTTGCATCTGTTGTACTGTCCTTGTTTTATTTGCATTATCTGTATTTCTGGTCTTTGTTTATTGACGCGATCACATGATGTTTTGATTATGTCAAATTTAGGTTTGAAAAGTCCCCTTTGAAGTGAACTTGGGAATGACTTAAGTTTAGCTTGTAGCTTATCTTAGAGAGTGCGGTGGGGGGCCAGGACTCCAAGCTACATGAAGAATTATGGCAAAACTAATGCGTATAATTGGAGAGGAAAAAAAGGTTCCATTGGGCTATCATGTTTTGTACGACTCCCACTTCTGTTGTTTTCAATTTTTTTTTCCGGATGAGTAGTAGAATATGTTCTATAAGTGGGCATTGAGAGAATGCCCCCCTTGTACAAAAATATAGACCGAAACCAAAAGACCTTGTACATCATCCGTTTGCATCAAAAAGCTCTATGAAGTCTATTAGATTGTTAACTACCAACTCATCTAAAAGCTTAAGCTGTTAGAGAGAGGGGCAACTTTATTATTTATGTTCTCAACATGCCCCCACACGTGTAACCAGACTCTCTTCCATAAGCGGGCTAAACACGTGTAAATTTTAATCATTAGGTAGGCAGTGAGTTTCGAACCAAGGATCTATTGCCTGCTCTGATACCACATTAGATTGTTAACCACCAACTCTTCTAAAAACTTAAGTTGTTAGAGAGAGGGGCAACTTTATTAGTTATATTCTCAACAAAGTCTAAAAATTGGTCAAGAGAGAGGTTACCCTCTCTTGACTCTTGTCTACGGAACATACCAATAGAATTAATCTAAATTATATATAGAGGGCTCTCACGCCAAATGAGCCAAATCAAGTGCAAAGGAGTCGCAAATCCATCACATTTTATGGGATCACCCGTTGCATACCGATCCTAGACAAAACCGAAGTCTAAAGCTCTAAGTTGTCGAGCAATGCAAAATAAGGTGTGGCACTTCAATTTTTTATTTATTTTTGCATGAAACGCCATTTGAAAGTTAAAAGTCCTGAAGCATCCAACCTCCAAAAAAGGACATTGTCCCTTGATACAGTTCACCGAATGGTATAGATTCTGATTCTATGCAAATGTCATCCACCTCCCCGACCCTGAATCTCCCTTTGGAGTCTAATGACTCACACCACTCCTCCCGATGTCTATGTGCATAGTCAACCCAGTCACTTGCTATAGTGCCTCTCTCTAAGTATCTATTGCCACTTGTGGTGCCTCTATCTATTAAAAAAGGGCTATCCAATGCTCAAGGCTCTTGCTCCTGCTGGATCTGGGGAAGGGTTGGATGTATGCAGCCTTACCTTGCAAACGAAGAGGTTGTTTCCGTTATAGTGTCTATTAATTAGCAATTGTAAATAGTTCTTTGAGCTTTTCCCCTCTATACCAAACTTCCAACCAAAAACCTTACCCCTTTGGCCATCCCCCACCACTATTTTATAACATGACATAGTGCTCCCAATCCTTCTTAATTCCCTAAACAATTGCACCACATTAGTCATAGTTTACCTCTTGCAACGTCTATCACACCTATTAACCTTCCGCCCCCATCTTTCCCTCTTAAGTGAATCTCCATTAGTACTCACCGTATGGATCTGTGTTGAACTACTTCTGGATTTAATCTCCAAACCGCCTTCTCTAATGATGTCACACTGTCTCCTAATCCGCCAACTGATACTTGAACTCTTCCCCACCCATCCTCGTGCCACTTATGTAGGGATGACGAAGTGGGACAGAAAATAAGTTGGTAGGCTTGAGAAAGTAATTTAATTTTTTTTTTTATCGAACTAAGTCGTCTCTTTTTATAAAATTAGTGCCTCTTCCAACATGACAACTTCTTTTGGAATCTCTCTTCTATGGAATACTATCATGGCCTTTATAGCTGAGCAATAAAATTAGATAAATACAAGGGAAGGTCTCAATTTGTAAGTAGAGTAGAAATGTAGCCTGCTTCTCCCACAGGCACATCAAGAAAATGTTCCTCTTGGTCTTATTAATAAGAAATCTACCAATTCATAGTGCATGGACTTACGATCCTGAGAGCAAGCTGCACAACGTGAAGCGACCCTTAAAAAAGTTGTATATTCACCACTTTTGGTAAAAGAGTATAACTCTCGCAGAGGTTTTCTCCATAACCTTTCTTTAGGGAATCTCACCACGTTGCTCTGTCCTCCCGCATGCTAAGGCTGCATCTGCGGCAACAACGACCAACTCTTATCCTTAACTCGGTCCTAATACTTTTCAACACCGGGCCATCAACTCTAGAAAAAAGCAAAGAAAACCCATCCTCACGCATGTTTAAACTAGTATGAAGCAGAGAAACTATCGGTGAAGTCGATTTGTACTCGTTTGCGACCGCTTGAAGGCATTGTGCTGGAAACATTGACCATCACTCTACTAGCAATTCAAGCCATCCCTCGATTCCAAATTCGGTGCAATGTTCTGACACTGGTCGAGAACAATTCAGAAACCTCTCTTACAGAGCTTCTCTTCAATTTTCCATCTACACTTTGAAGCAGCTGAGTTTCAAAAATTGCTTCTCTTTGTTGATTGGTTAGATTTCTTTTTGTTCTTGGATGAAGAGAGGCAATTTCAAGTGCATGATTCATGATCGATTTTGGAGGAGGAAATTATTTAGAGTAGGAAATTCCGAAATTACCTAGAGAGAGAGAGAGATTTTAGGAACAGGTACAGAAGGGGAATAGCTGTGATTGGAGAAGGAAATTAAAGAAAAGAGAAAAATGTGGGAAGAGAGAGAGAGAGAGAGAGAGAGAGAGAGAGAGATTTTTTAGGAACAGGTTATGCTTGCAGAAGGGGAATAGCTGTGATTGGAGAAGGAAATTAAAGAAAAGAGAAAAATGTGGAGAGAGAGAGAGAGAGAGTCACTTGGAGAAGGAAACATTGAATTTATAGTGGGTGATTTGCAGAGTAATCAAGTGGCAAGATTTGGCCCCATTGAATTTTCAATTTGAAATTTTGGAGCCACAATTTTCGAGAAGTACCTTTCAATTGTACATCAAATTTTTTCTCTTAAAAGTTGAAATTCCCAAAAGTGTCAAACTTTGCGGGACGGAGGGAGTATAATCTTAACCAATTGGCTATGAGTGGAGAGGTCACCCAAGCTCATATACTACTTTTGGATGTGATAATTAACCAATGCGGGACAGGCTCTAACACATCCCTATAGTGCGACCCCTAATTCGCACGTGGAGAGATAAACGAAGGATCCTTAGCATTGGGATCATAACGACACAAGGTATACTTATGGCACAAACAATGGGGCAATCAATTTAAAGAGTCTCGTCTAAAAGCTTCCGCCTGATACCATGTTAAAGCATTCGACTCAAAACCCATCAGATATGAGTGGAGAGGCCGCCCATGCTCATATACTCGTTTTGGAGGTGATAATTAACCAACGTGGGACAAGTTTCTAACAATTTCCTTACTGCAGCTCTTCCATAAGAAATTGATTTGAGTTTCTCTAGCCTTTGAGCCATTAAAGAGGAATAGTAACATTTGGTATAAGATAATAGGAAGTTTAGATTGTGTGTCTTTAATAGGGATGTGTTTTCCTCCCTTTGAAAGCTATTGCTTTTTTCACCTAGTCAATCTACTTTCCAAATGTTTTACAACACTATGCTACCTAGCCACTGCACTAAAGGAAAGTCAAAACAGGCGGCTAGGTCTGAAGACCCACAACCCTCCAATTTAAAAAATTCCCACTTTCGTACTCTCATTTTAATCCTAAGCTAGATATTGCCTCAAAACACAAAAACACGTGTGAGATACGTTGACTGGCTTATGGCAACAGACCGCTCTGTCAAAAGGTGGCAAGTAGTCAACAGATATGGATTCAGCACCTAGTTGACCAACCTCAAGCATCTGGCTTCTAAGTATACCACCATAAACTGCCGTTTTAACCGATCTACTCATTGTCTCAAATATAATTGTATAAAGCAGGGTAATCAAAGGGTGGTCTTGATGTAGACTCCCTGAACTTAAGAGGAAATGCTAGATATCCATCTACTAAAACAAGGAAGCAAACAATAGAGATCCAGAATTTAGTCAAAAAGTAGCATTTGCCAATCATAGCGGCGCCATTTTCTCCAAACCAATTCGGAGAAAATCATATACACAACATGTACTCTCCATGTAGTGGGCTGGATAGCGGGTCATCCATTTAGACCGTCCGAATGGGCCCAGCCTTGGGAAGGCCAGGCGGCTTGACGGCCAACGCCCATTGGTGACCAAACAGGTTGCCCAGCTTGGAGCTTCGTAGGCGTGCCGAGGCGTCGGGTTGTATCTTGGAAGATCATGTATAGAAGGGTCAGCGACATGTCAGCGCCGAGTTTGTTCGGTTTGGCCACTTGGCACCATTCTTGGGTTTGGCCACATGCCGCCTGACAGCATGGCATTCGGCGTTCGTCATGCATGAAGTCAAACCAAGAAGTGGTAATTTGTGACATCATGGAAGACACGAGCTCGGCACGAGCTATCTTGGAGGCTAAGGCAAGTAACTCCGTATATGAGGTATAGTACGAAACCCTAGAGAGGTACGCCATCCTTACTTATTCTAGCTCTATACTTACCTTCCTCGAACTAGGACTTACTTTGCCATCAGAGTGCCTACCGGTCATCTCCGGCCAACAAGGCATTAACATGGTTCCCTATTTTGAAGAGCTAGGTTGGGAAGGAGGAGCTCAGTCCAAATCTAATTCAAGAGATGCAAGAGAGGAGATCCAACTGGAACACCACCCCACCTCCATATGCAACTTTTTTACACACCTGGGACCAACACTACACAACCTCATAAGGATGTGACTTTGTCCCACGGGAGGATTTTGATAATAGGAAATAAACCCACTGAGGTACCTGTGCTTATGAACAGTGGAGTTGTTTGTGTGCCGCTATTATAATGTTAGAATCTGTTTTCTTATTTTCTTTTCCTTCTACTGGATTTTTGTTTCCTGTATTTCTATAGAGACTCAGTTTATTTTTTTAAGTATTTCGATCATGTAGTCGTGCATTTTTGTTTAGGTTATTTACTTAACTTCTCGGTGTGACTTCTTCTTCCCTTCATTGCGTTTTCATGTAACTTATATGACGATCTTTTAGACTGCTAGGGAAGAAGAGAAACCTATGTTTTGGAAAGGAGAGCCGACGCATCGTTGTTATGCATGTGGTTCTAACTTTGTGAACTTCTATATGTCAAGGGAACTCATGTCATTTGGGATTCTATATTTTAGGAATCTAAATTGCATTTGTAGAGGAATTCCTACTCTGAGAAAGTGTTAATCTACCTATGTTGAGATACTCTTGACATCTTGGAAATATTTAATCCTAATGATTCTACCTTTCTTGCATCTGGATGTATGGGATAAGTACTAGTAATATTTACCTCCTTGTAACACAAATTGACATGGTTTTAATTTGAAGCCACTCTTTGCGCGGCCTTTGCGCAATGTACCTCCTTGGCTTGTTCTGCTTGCATTTGGGAAAATTCATTATGCAACCATGGTTTCGTATTGTAACCCTTTTGCATGAGTTTTCTGTTTACAACTACCCAATAGAATTGACACATTTCCCTTGTGCTAGTGATTAATTTTGCATCACTGAACGAGAAATTAAACTGTCATTAGTGATAATCAATTTCTTTGATATGATCAATATCTTCCTCTTTTGTCTATGTTCATATTAGGTGTTTATATCTGTACACAGTTAAAAAGCTACGACTTATGGTTTACAGGGGCATGTGGGTTGTGTAAATGCTGTGGCTTGGAACTCAAAAGGCTCACTCTTGATATCTGGATCTGATGATACAAGGGTATTATTCTTCCTTACTAGTGGTTTAGTGATCTTATTTTAGTGTTGGGCAATCTGTGTGTATAGAATGATTAGAGCTGATAATTTGAGGGTTTTTGTGGGGGATATTATGCATTGTTAAAGAAGTATCAACGAAATATCAGTAGAAAGCATAGATATCGTGAATTGAGGTTGCCTACCAAATAGTGAATCGTAAATTTACATCATCATGTTTAATTTAGTAGAAAAAGTATACTTTGTGGGTTCCGAATCTAAAGTTTTTTTATACATAAAAAGGTAAGATCTATATCAATGGAAATGTTGTTTTGGATGAATAGTCATGTGGTCCGATAGGTAAGATACTCAGCTTCTTCGCCAAGAGATTGGGTGCAACCGTGCAAGCCTCATTTGTATGTATTATCCTATAGCAACTATGCTACAATTCTAACACTTCATATCATACATTTACATGAAAGAAGTTAACATGGGTTCCTATGTAAGAGTACTACCTTACTTTTTTTTTTTTGGGTTTTAGTTTTTTCTTATCAACCGTTCTGTACAAAGAAAGTAATCAAAGGCAAACTCTCAATTCCCAAGGAAGGATAACACAAATCCTTTACGACTGAAGTAATAGAAAAGTCACGCCTAAGGGATTCAAGTACCCAAATCTTTCACTTGAGGTTCAAAATATTCCTGTTGTGTAAGTGTGTAACCACTTGGTTGTCTCTTACAGAACAAGAATGATATATGTATGTATATATGTATATGTGTGTGTGTATATCTATCTCTCTCTCTCTCTCTCTCTATATATATATATATATATATAGAGAGAGAGAGAGAGAGAGAGAGAGAGAGAGAGAGAGAGAGAGAGAGATCTGAAACTAACCGCAAAATATTCCATTTTTGATGCTGATGCCAAAGATAAAAAATCATTGAGCAAATGCTCAAGTCAATTCCACACTCCCCTTTTTACAATCCACGAGAGAGAGAGAGAGAGAGAGAGATCTGAAACTAACCGCAAAATATTCCATTTTTGATGCCAAAGATAAAAAATCATTGAGCAAATGCTCAAGTCAATTCCACACTCCCCTTTTTACAATCCACACTCCTTTTTTTTTTTTTTGTCTTTATTCACTTGAATTTACTATCTTGCCCTTTATTCAATACACTTCTTCACACATCCAAGGATAATATTGTAAATTTTTGTGGATAAAAACAAAAAAGGGAGTGGGAATGGCTAAAAGGGGAGTGTGGTAATCATTTTTCATGCTCAACTGTTAATCTCTACATCATGATTTCCCATATCGAGAAACAAAGACTAAATGTTACAGAATGATCCATGATTCCTCAAAACCCATGTGATGATCGTCACTTAAATATGATGAATGTACCCAAAATCATGGACAATCTGTCAATTGTCGGTACTGGGTAGCTATTTTCTTTACATTTTTCAACAATTGACTTTGAAGCATGCCGGACCAGTCTGAAGTAATTAAAGTAAGGCTGACAAGCGATTTTGTTGAAAATTTCAAAATAGACACGATTTCTCTCCCCTATCAAATTCTCCCTCACTGGGCAACCACGATTATATCCCTAGTATTATGAAAATTGGTTTTGAAGGAGGGGAGATTTGGACAAAAGAACAATTTTGGCAACGGTCGATGCAATGGTTGATGAGTTGGTTATGATATGGAGAGTGGGTTGTGATGGCGGTCATGAGAAGTGGTAGGGTAAGGGTGTGTCAGAGAGAATCTGTGTGGCCAAGAAGAGAAGGGCTCTGTGGTGGGATTCAAGAAAGAAGAAAGAGGTGGTGGAGGGCCTGGAAGGTTCAGTGGCGGAGGGCGTCGTGCCGGTTGGTCTTGTAAGGGAGAGATAAGAAGAAGAAATGGATAGGGATGCACATAGTTATTAAATGCGATAGGTGCACTAAGGGGCCAAAGGCCTATTGGGGCCAAGGCAAGTACGAGCCTTATTATTCGAAGGCCATCTAGTCCAGCATAGATAACAATATTATAGTTGCAAAGATTCATAGTTTACTTTAGGAAAACTTATCAGCACATGGAAATTAACTTCCTGTTTATGAACACCAATAATAAAGAGCAAGTACATAGTCCAAGGATACGTAGGCCATTTAATAGAACACCTGATGCACGACATCTATACGAGTAAAAAGTCACACCCTTGTTACCAATACAAGTGACAATTTGCAAAGAAAAAGAATCCAAAGAAAGTTGACCCAAAAGACAAAAAAGTAAACTCGGAGGTAGAGGCTTTGATAAAAAAGATAAAGGAGTATACCTGATCCATCAACTGAAAAATTGCCCTTCAAGCAGGATCAGCAATCGGTTGAATCTTGTGACCACTAGAGACTTCAATCGAGCTTGTGGATCGCACCAAAAAAATTTGAACATTTTTTTTTGCTTTTAGGGTTAGTATTTTAACTCTTTCTTTCAACTTTTTAAGGCTACCTGAAAGAGGCGCGCACGTATGGTGGGTTTCTTACACGTTGCCTTGCCCCACCCTCCGTAACGCGCACAACCTGAGCCTCTTTGAACCTCGGGTTTAGGTGCATACCTAGGAATGCCTTTAAAAACTATCCAGGTGCTGTGGGTGCCCAGTGGCAGTGGGGAGCAGTGATGTTGCGGAGGGAGGAGTGATGAAAATGGTGCTTATGGGGAGAGAGCATATGAAGATGTTCTTTGAAGTGGGCGTGCCATGGTGGTCAGTGTTTTCTATGCTGAAACAGGAGGTTGAGGAGTTTTCCAGTGGAGTGGGATGCTTAAGGAGACTGATGGTACTATCAGATAAAAAGAAAAAAAGTAGGGAGAGAGCCCCTACAATGGGATAAATTTTGGGAAGGTAAGTTCCTGTGCGGTAGGCCTATACATTTTATGAAAAATAGATGGTGTTTCAGCTAGTCAATTGGCAATATGAAAAAGATGTAACAATCCTTTCCATTATGATGGTGCTTGGTGGGAGAGAGAGAGACAGATCATATGAAGATGTTTGTTGAGGTGGGTGAATCATGGTGGTGAGTGGTTTCTGTGCTACAATAGGATGTTGAGGAGTGTTCCACTGTGCTGGGATGCGTAGGGAGACTATGATGGTGATAATTTTTGAGGATAAGTTCCTGTGTGGTAAGCCTTACATGGTTGAAAACTTAAGTGATGTGTCAACGAATCAAGTGGCAGTGCATAAAAATGTAAAAAAATCTTCTCTATTAATTGCATCCAGCTGATGTTACAGGAGAAGTTAGTGTCATTTCAGCAACAATATAAATTCTTGTAGTGTTAGAAACCTCAGGGGAGGTCAGTGATAATTTATGAAAAAAAAATATTAGTTGATTGACATACTATGTACACGAGGTGTTTTTGGTAGAAAGAAGATATTAATGTATGAGTATTTACCTCTGTGTATCATCACTTTTTTCTTTTTTCTTTTTTAATGGCAACAAAGTCTTGCAATTTGTGTCTTCTACTCTTCTTGCAACTTATGAATGTTTTTGTTTGCCACAGGTCAACATTTATAGCTATTCAAGCCGAAAGCTTTTGCACTCTATTGAGACTGGGCATTCGGCCAACATATTCTGTACAAAATTTGTTCCCGAAACTTCTGATGAATTAGTGGTCTCTGGTGCTGGTGATGCTGAAGTAATGTTGTGATGGGTGAACATTCATGGTCAGCACACATTTGTTTACATTCTCCACTTAATGCTCTTTTATTCTTTCCACTTTCCAGGTTCGACTTTTTAATCTGTCTCGTCTAAGGGGTAGAGGACCTGATGAATCTGATATTAGTCCGTCAGCAGTGTTTCAGTGCCATAGTAGAAGAGTGAAAAAATTAGCTGTAAGAACTCGTACTGCCATTGCGGGCTATTGCCGTAACAAAGCTTCAGTGTTGACATTACATTCCTGTTCTTGCTTCTGGCTCACTCTTTTTGGTGACTTAAATAACTGTTGCAGGTGGAAGTAGGAAATCCTAATGTTGTTTGGAGTGCAAGTGAAGATGGGACTTTGAGGCAGCATGATTTTCGGGAGGCTTCATCTTGCCCTCCAGCTGGATCGGCTCATCAAGAATGTCGCAATGTTTTAGTGAGTGCTGGATTTTGTTTGCTCTGTAAATTCTCACTCTTTGTTTGTCCTCCCTCTTCTCTAACTCTTAACTTATGCAACTGGATGGTACAGATAACTGTATCTTCAACTTGCTCTTGAATAAACTTACCCCTTTCATACATTGATAATATATTTCCCTGCTGCAGTAAAATCTTTGTTGCTGCATATTTAATTGGCCACGCAGATCTTCCTTGCTTCCCTAGTCTACTGTTTTTTTCGAACTTTTTTGAATGATATTCAAGAAAAGAATATTTTAGAAAAATTCATAGAACTAACACCTTGGATCCCCTTTCCTTCCTACACCGTGCTAGTGAGATATTTAATATGGTTATTCAAACAATATTTGGTCTTACAGTTTTAGTACTTGATTGCAGCTTGATTTGCGATGTGGAGCGAAGAGGTCATTAGCTGATCCTCCTAAGCAGCCGCTGGCTCTGAAATCTTGTGATATAAGTTCTGTTAGGCCTCATTTGCTTCTTGTCGGTGGGAGGTATCTTTTATGTGTCCGGATCCTCTCCTCGGAAATGCCCTCCCTGAATCAAAGTATTGGTTCCCTACATTCGGTACTCATAATCTAACACCGTTCTTTTTGTAGGGTCATTGAGTAGATTGTCCACGAGTAAAACAAAGTTTTAGATTTCGGTAGCCACAATCTATTACAACAGTTTCAAAGAAATGGATGGCTAGTATGATGCATAGGATGAACTATAAGATAACTGCATTGCTACTTCTTTAAACATGTGAAGGGGCCACAACAAAATGAACGATTCAGCTCATGAATAAAGAATGTAGGTGGACCCACAATTGAGCTCAAGGAGGTTATTTTAAAGGAGAGGATTCAAACTCTTTTTTGCTGGTGGATTTGTTGTTTGCATACCTATCTGTTTATTCTGATCACTCATTGCGAATGCTTGCAGTGATGCTTTTGCTCGTTTATATGATAGACGGATGCTGCCACCACTCTCATCTTGTCGGAAGAAGTTATCACCACCTTCTTGCGTTAACTATTTCTGCCCGATGCATCTTTCTGATCGTGTTAGTCTGTTCTTTCTTGTTCCTTGATTAATTTATGAGTTTTGTTGCTTGAAAATGTTTCACTCACATGCAGTCAAATCTGGAATTCAACGTTTTAGAGAGATTTTAGAGAGAGATTCCCAATTATACGGATTCAGTTAGCAAAACTTTCAAAACTACAATCGTTGATTATAAAAATCCGTTAAAGTAGATGTCTGAACGTAAATTTATGGAGTATTATTTACTCCAGATACTAGGTGACAGTTTAAGCATGTAAAATAACTACATCAGGATTCCCCCTCTTAAAGGAACTTGCCCTCATATTTGGGCAGCATGGAACCCCAAGCATCAACTGCAAAATAGGGCACAAGCTTCTGCAAAGTGAAGATGTTAGAGATGCTCATATAGGGAGGCAGCTAGACCATGTAGGCTGTCATTAATCTTGCATGAAATTTCACAATGACCCACTTTTCTAGCATTCAATTACATGTAGGGACAATGGTGCTATCTTTCTGTGGCCTTTTATTTGACATTAGTCTTCCCAAATTGTGCCCTCACTTCAGCATGAACATTTCCACCAGCAGTGCTTCTTCAACCAAATGGCTTCTCAACCCATTTGCTTCATTGGACTAGTGAGAAGTAATCAACGTTCTTCTAACTGAAATTGGTCGTGTTAGACTGAGCTGTTAAGCTGGAACTGGCTACCCGAGCTGAGCGTGCAAGACCAGAGCTGTTCCATGTTGCCAGTGGCACCTCTAACTGATGCCTTTGACCAAGAATCAATTTGTCGGAAATAAAAAAGTCACTGCTCCAGGTCACTCTTCAAAAGTCAGCCATATCTTTCTTCAGCCTTGGAGTGCCCCTTCTTTGAGATTGGTAAAAGATCAGAAGCCACCATGCTAGAAGGCCGGGTTCCTCTATAGAAGAACTATTAATGGTCCTATTAGGGGAAGAATTATAAGAAAATTCAGGCGTAGGAAGAGTTCCAACTTGAACCTTAGCGCGATCGCCAACTAAACATCTCAAGAAATTTAAAGGCTTTGGTTCCTCGGTTTGACCATCTGGTTGTGGATGAGTAGTAGTATGAAATTGCAAATCAGTCCCAATGTGCTTCCAGAAAGTTCTTAAAAAATTCTCAATTCGACACTACATATAGAATCTCCATGAAGCTTGTAGACTTCGTGGAAAAAACGAATTGCATTATTGGTAGCATTCACTATCTTCCGCTTGGTATAGAATGTGCCATCTTCAAGAAATGATCCACCACAACCATGATTGAGTCACTCTTCCTTTGTGTAGAATTGTAGATGCAACAACCCCAACACAGAAACCAGACTTATGGATTTCATGGACCATTCGGTATGGTTGCAGGCACATGTTACCCCACTTCTTGTTCCTCTCTTTAACAAATTTAGCACATTTTCTCTTTCTTGCCCGCATCCTTGGTCATCCTAGGCCAGTAATATCACTTTGGCACAACTTAAGTGTTTTATCCTTGCTGAAATGTCCCAGTTTGTGAAATTTAGCTAGCAGTTACTCCCTTAAAGAGCAACTGGGAACTTGTTATTCTAGCCTCTTGAAGAGGAAACCATCCTTCAACATGTAACTAAGATGGCAGCCCTATGTCCCCTCTACAGAGCTTGGAAGATATTGCTAAAATAGGGATGAACTGTCTTAACTCAGCAAAGCCAACAACTTGAGTCTTAATTTCCAACAAAGAAATTGACCCGTCTATAGGCTAATATTTGAAGTACCCCAACTTGTCTCTCAAAGGAGATGTAGCTATTGCAAATAAGCCATTTAGCTTGTATTTTGTATAAATATTGCTGGCAATTAAGGTACTTGGGAGCTTCAAGATTGGTGTAATATCTTTGTAGGCTAAGTAGTAGTTTCATTGGTTGATCCCTAGATAACATAAAATCTGTTAGAGAATCCAAACAAAACCAATTGGCAATGAGTGGAGGCCGCCCAATGTGGTTCAAGCTCTAATACTACCCCGCATGTGCGACCCCTGACCCGCTCGTGGAGAAATAAACAAAGGTTCCATAACATAGGGATCACAACGAACAACAAACAAGGTGCGCTTAGGCACAAACAACCGGGCAATCAATCGAGAGAGCCTTTGGCATAGCTCTAATACCATGTTAAAGCATCTAACTCAAAACTAATTGGCAATGAGTGGAGAGGCTGCCCAGGCTCATGTACTAGTTTTGGAGGTTATAATTAACCAATGTGGGACAAGACAGTGTTTTAAATGGCGAAAGGCGCACCGAGGCGCAACAGTCCCTGGGGCTTTAGCGCGGCGCGCGCTTTATTGACGCGAAGCGCAAAAAAAAAAAAATCTTCGCAACAAGGCAAATTTTATTAGAACAAGTTTTCAACGCAAACAAACACTTGTAAAACTTTCAAATGTCATAAAACATAACATGTCAATGGTTAAACGAAAGTACCAAACACAAA
>JAOTQK010000021.1:7488661-7515835 GCA_025642025.1 Rhododendron ferrugineum
GAGGAGGACTGGAGGAGGTTACCTCGCTGAAGAGTGAAGCCAGAAGCTGCTATCTCGATCGATCGTTGATCGCCTGTAGCTGAAGCTGCTCTGCTGGTGCTGGACTGCTGGGTATGAATCGTCTTTTGATCAATTAGCCGATTAGGGTTGAAATCAGACTTAAAAGCCACAATTATTCAGTGCATCGCATCTGTTTTCTGCTCAATCTGCACCGTTGGATCAATTTTTGGATCGGAAACAAAAGGCGTGCGCCTCTGCGCCTCTGCGCCTTGCGCCATAGCGTGCGCCTTGCGCCATATCATGCGCTTTCATGTTCTGCGCTATAGCGCTACTCTTCGAAGCGCAGAAGCTAAGCTGCGCTTTGCGCTATAGCGCGCTTTTTAAATCACTGGGACAAGATCTAACAAAATCGATTCCTACAATAAAACAATATTAAAAGACCAATAAAGATTAATCTTCTGTCCACGCCGCATGTAGGTGCGGGTGATCTGGGCCTTGTGCGATCTCCATCATCTTGACTTAGAGCACCATCGTTTCCTTAACCGGAAGCATCACAATGAAGCTTGGAGAGTCTGAAAGTCTTGTCCAAATCAGGTAGTGCTGAATTGGAGCCTTGATAAGCTTAATTTTCAAGGATTGAAGCTATCATCGACCTATTGGATCCATTCAAGGGTCTTTTGTTTGAGGCAATTGGTTAGAGGGGCTGGAAGGCTACTAAAATTTGAGCAAACCACCAGTAGAAAGTAGCAAACAAGGAAATTCCTTGTTGGATTCTAGAAGTAGGCCAATCCGCAATGGCCCTGACATTGTCTTCATGCAGGAGGACCCCTTTTCAAAGCTAAACATAGCCTAAGAACACCACTTTACCAACAGCAAATAAATATATGGAAGTGTTTGTCTCGATACTAATATATGAGAAAGATGTTTTCAACTGAGGCAGATTTGTTGCCTTTCAAACCTGTACAACAGTCTGATATTGTAAGTTAGAAGCAGGGAGAAAAGGTTAAAAATTAGAAGCTTGAGAGGTCATTTGACATCCATGGAGTACCCTTTGTTTGTGCCATTTAAACCTTATTGTTAGGTGAAAGCAAGACATATGTATGCATGTACATGTCTTGACTTTCTCCATGAGAAAATAAATCATGAAAATAAATCATGAAAACAACTGAATGTTTACATAGACTTAAGGTCCTTTTGGTCCTTTTTGTTCCTATAATGGTTGCCTATATTTGTCTCATCAGCAATTATTTCAGCACTTATCAGCAACATTAAGGTGTTTCTGTTATGTTGTCTTAAATAGTTGCCATCTAGGAAATTAGATATATTGAAAAGAACGAAACCAAATCAGTGCTATAGTTGTTCTGACTCTCTCTCTCTCTCTCTGCCCAGGGTCGTTCTAGCTTGCACCTGACTCATGTTACTTTTAGCCCAAATGGAGAAGAGGTTCTCCTTAGTTATAGTGGAGAACATGTTTATCTAATGGATGTAGGTATGTATTTTGACACCCCACCTCCCTCCTTTTGACTGCTACTGTTGTGGTTTCCATTCTGTAGCCTTTGTATCTGCCGTGTTTATTTGTTTAGTATTTACTAAATGCCTTATATTTTCTTGTTTCTTATCTTTGTGAGGTATTCAAACTGCTTACTTTTTTGTTCTCTTTTGAGAACTATGCAAACTAATTACTGTTAGCGTAATAAAGAACTTGCCTTGTTGTACTTTGTGATCAGTTTTACTTCTTTTTATCGAGGTCCTAAATGTACAATGTATGAGCTGACATATTGTGTTATATTTGCAGCTGGTGGCAGTGCCATGCAATATACGCCTGCAGATGCTTCGAAACTCATGACCTTTACTCCAATACTAAATGGAGTAGAACTGCAGTCATCAAAAACTGGTGTCTTACGAAATGGTTTCCCTTTAAAAAGCAATTTCTCTGCCACGGTGAATATTTTCCTCATTTAATCATCTCTGTATGTCTTGGTTTATTGTTTGTCCTTCAAGTAAATTGGATGCTATCTACTGGTTACTTGTATATAACTTGGAGTCTAATGTTGTTTCTACAGCTTGACAAGTGCAGAAAATTGGTTCAAATTGCGGAAAAATCGTTATTAGAGAATACGGATTATTATTATGGAATTGAGGCTTGCAATGACGTTTTGGATTCTCATGGTCGTGAGATTGGACCTATGCTAATGCATGAGTGTCTATGTATCCGTGCAGCCTTGTTACTCAAGGTTTATTATGAACTATTTTTGTTTTCCGTGTTTGAATATCGGATATGTTTAATCTGTTATCTTTTTCAGCGGAAGTGGAAGAATGACGCTTTTATGGCTCTAAGAGATTGCCACCGAGCTAGGAGGATTAATGCTTCTTCATTTAGGCCACTTCATATACAGTCTGAAGCTTTATGCCAGGTAGGTTCGACTCTATTTGTTATGATAGCAAACTAGCAGACTTGATTCACAGCGCAATTACCAAAATTACTTACTCATGGCCTAGGAACTCATCCTGAGCTGGAAGCAACCTATCATGTTCTATGTATACCCATATCTTGTTATGGCTACTTATGTTGTAATTGATTTCGTTTAGTAACCGTGTCTAGGTTTAGGTTCTTTAAATTGGGAAGACCTTGGAGACGTGGAAGGGGCAACAGAGTGCCGTAAGATGGAGAATTTGGACCAACAGTTGGTTGGTTGTGCGTACATTTCATATTAACATTTCCCTGCTTATGCTCTAACTGCTAAATCACATGTAGACTGGTCTAAACCTTCACTTGGTGTATCGAATAGATGCATTGTGTAGCATGAGGCTTGATACCATCAACTAGTTGCTTTTCTTTTGAGCCTATCAACTTCAAACAATACTCGATTTCTACCATAGCACTGTATTTTTGGCTTCTTGGATTCTTCCCATGAGTTTTGGTTTGACGCAACAATCTCAATGTAGTGTTTCTTCTTCTGGTCCATTTCTCAGATATGCTGTTGTTTTTTAAATTGTATACCTGTCCAAGCCTTCTCTATGCTTAAACTGACCTGTCCTAGGTGCTTTTGACGGTAAACTTCAGCTCCTGATTGGTGATTTCCTTGGTTTCTGGCAGCTAGGGAAACATAAAGAAGCTTTAGAATATGCTATGGCTGCTCATTCAATGGCACCATCAGATTCTGAAGTTGCAGAAACTTTGGAGGACATAAAAAAGCATCTCGCTGCAGGTTTGTCGCTATGTTGTTGCATATCGGCTATGGGTAGATGCATTTTGTGTACATATTATGTAGGTACACTTCATTTTTCTTTTTTGGTGTGTGTAGGTAGGGTTGGGGGTTGGCGAGAGAGAGAGGTGCTTTCTTTGGATATTTTCTTCGCATTCTTTAAATCTTTTTTTGGTTCATCAGAAATCATATAGTGGAATGGGCAATGATAAGTTGCATCACTTAGCATGGACACTGTAATCCTAGTAAATTCTTCTCTCCTCTCTCATTTTGACAACACATTGCATGGTTGCACTGATAGCTGAAGCTGAAAAAAATAATAAAGCAAATGATGGAGAACCTAAGTCTGAACCACGAGCGGGAAGAGCATTATCATTGAGTGACATACTCTACCGGTCAGAGGCTAATAGTGATGCTTCACAAGATGGTCCGAGGTCTGATAGAGAAGATTCTGATTATGAAGAAGAACTGGAGTTGGATTTTGAAACATCGGGATCAGGTGATGAAGGGCGTGATGTTGAAGCCAATGTTCTTCATGGAAGTTTGAATTTGAGAATCCACAGAAGAGGTGATTCTGCTACGGAGACTGGTCGTGCAAATGGCTCTTGTAAATCGCCTACATCATCATCTCAAAATGACAAAACAACTTATCTGGTATTGTTATTTTGAACACGGTAGTCAGGTTTTCCCTCGTGATGATTGCTACAGCCCTTTATCTCTAGTTTCGAATTCTAAAAAGAAAAGAAATGCATTGTCAACATTCTGGGTTGGTTGTAGAACTGCTATTACTTGTAGAAGAATAAATATGATTGTATTAACCTTGATTCAATCTCAGGTTCTGGGGAAAACACTCATTTTCTCTCGTCTTTCTCTTTGTTTTTTGTTTTCAAATGTTTTAGTTGATTATGCAAGCTTTTAGTTGACATTTGATTCTTGGTACTTATAAATTTGCGGAAAGCAGGGTGTTTTCTTTTGATGCTACATATCCTTTTGTTCGGAATCAATTGTAAAGTTCAGTGAAAGTGATACAAATCGTTGCGAGAAATTTGATCTCAATCCAATCTATTTGACAAAAATGGAAAACTACTAGAAGCTTGCAATGGATTGCTAGACACATAATTATGTTTATTATGAGATAATTCTCGGTAATCCATAATGCATCTCTTGTTTATTTTGTCGATGAGAAATGTTATTTGTCATTTGGGTTGCCCAACCCACCCACCCCACCCAAACCAAATGCATTCTGTCCGTCTTTTCTTTGTTAATACGTAATTTTTTTAATCTGGTTTTATAAGAATATTGCTGTGCAACTAACTTTGTGTTTGTGTTCATACATGCAGCCTGAGGCTGCAATAGACATGAAACAGAGATATGTTGGCCACTGTAATATGGGGACTGACATAAAGCAAGCTAGTTTCCTTGGTCAAAGAGGTAATAACTTGAAAGTTATTAATATTTTTTTATTTGTAAAAGGCATTGGAGGAGGGTTGTTGATTATGTAGCTTAACAGACATGTAAAAGTACCCTGTCAAATCTCTAAACTGAAAACATTTGTGGTTTTCCAGATGTCACATGAACAGGATGAGATTTGATAACATGGTTGACATGTATTCATATTTACTTATTGCAGGTGAATATGTTGCTAGTGGAAGCGATGATGGAAAATGGTTTATTTGGGAAAAGAAAACTGGTAAACTAATAAAGATTCTTGTTGGTGATGACGCTGGTACTAATCTTTTTCTTTTTTCCCTCCATTCGTATGGATAGTTCTGTTATTTGCTAGTCTCTTATTTGTGTCAACATTGTCATGTATTTCTCTGTGCAGTGCCATCTGTTGGATACATTCCTATTCAAGTTCCTTTATTTGCTTTATATAGTCTTACTCTGACGTACTTCTTTCTGTAGTTGTTAACTGCGTGCAGTGCCATCCAGTTGATTGTGTTGTAGCTACCAGTGGTATTGATAATACAATAAAAGTACGTATGATGAATGGTTTTTTTTTTTTGGTGAGAAGCTTTTGAGGGTAATTTAGTAATTAATGACAGTTAATTCTTCCAGATTTGGTCTCCAACTTCTCCAGTCCCATCAATTATGGCTGCTGGAGCTGCTGGACCAGAGACTAATAATGTGGTGGACGTGATGGAGAGCAATCAACGAAAACTATGCCGTAATCGTGAGATGATCTTGTAAGCTACTGAAGTTGTTAATTCCCTGCATGTATCTAGTCATGATATTGGTATTCGTTTTGCTAATGTCACTGAGTCTGCACAAATTATCAATACGATTTTTAGGTCTTTCTCATGCGTGCTACACTTCTGTCGGATAATTTGCGAAGCATGTAGACAGAGAAACAGTTCATTTCATCCGGGCCCATGTGCAGTTGTGAACTTCCGAAGTTTTGAATCCAACCAAAAAGCTTAAGCTATAGGTGGAGAGATCCCTCATGCTCATTCCATACCCAAGTGTTAAAGCATCCAACTCCAAACCAATTGGCAAAGAGTGGAGAGGCCGCCCAGGCTCATATAATAGTTTTGGAGGAGATAATTAACCAATGTGGGACAAACTTCAACACCAAGCAATGTGGGATTATAGTGTCTAACATTCTATGGCTTTTTAAGTCAGTCACGTATAGCCTCTTTTTGAGTCTATCATTGTGCAACCTTTTTATTGAGTCTGCTATCTTGAGTTGTTTCGCCTATACTTATTTATTCTTTTAATATCTGATGGAATGGGCCAACTCTGATACCATTTAAAAACTCTGGATCCAACCCGAAAATTTAAGCTATTAGGTGGAGAGGTCCTCGTGCATGTCATCCATTCCCTACGCTAGCAATTAGCTGGCATGCTAACACCCATTATTTTTCTACTTCATCCTTACACCCTATTCAGTATTTCCCCTCTCCTTGCTGCCAATACATGCTGCTCTTGATTTGGTTGGTGACACGCAAAACCATCTAAATTCACGGTCATAGATGTTCCACATTCATCTTCCCAAACTTCGTGCAAGTTTGCTTGTCTTTAGTTATTTCTGTATTCTTGACTCCCATCTTCTAAATATTTATGGTTCATTGTTTTATGCATGTCATTTCATCATTGCCAAATGTTTTGCTTAATTAGA
Source organism: Rhododendron ferrugineum (assembly GCA_025642025.1). Lineage (NCBI taxonomy): Eukaryota > Viridiplantae > Streptophyta > Magnoliopsida > Ericales > Ericaceae > Rhododendron > Rhododendron ferrugineum. Next base: position 7,494,986 of record JAOTQK010000021.1, read on the forward strand.
ATTTGCCTGGTCTTGAAGTTGTATGACACTTCCTATTTGAATTAAATGCGTGCTTTGGTTACACCATCTGGTTGGAGGCACTCTTTGATTTATTCGTATATGGTCAAACTGTGGGCAAAATCTCATTTAGAAGCTTTTGCTTGATGAATTGAGCAATTATCTAGTGAGGTATCTTTCCTGTAGACTTCTACTTTTACTTGATCAAGATAACTTGCAAAGAGAACAACAACGTTATGACTAAACTACCCTTAAAATTAGTATTAAATAACAAGAGCCCTAAATCCCTAATTTAGGGCATCGAGAGTTTGCGACGGAGGAAACAAAACCAAGCAGGGGTATGTGTCTTTGTGAAGAAGTCGGCTAACTGAAGAGAGGAGGAGACAAAAGGTAGAGCAGTACTCAAATGAAGATGATGGCAAACAAAGTGAATCAATTTCAGTATGCTTCGTGTACTCATGAAAAATCGAATTATTGGCAATCTGAATAGCGCTCTTATTATCACAATAAAGAGGTGTAGGGGAAGAGAGTAACATCCATATCCGATAAAGGCCAGCGGAGCCAAACCACTTCAGCAGTCACATGGGCCATAGCGCAATACTCAACCTCTGCAGTAGAACAAGCAATAACAGATTGCTTAAATGAGAGAATTACCAAGAAAGACACAAAATCCAGGGGTAGACTTGCGATCAGAAATACCACCAACCCAATCAGCATCCGCATGAGCCCTTAGAGTCTAGTCCAAAGTAGAAGAGACAAATAAACACAGGAACATGGTCCCATGAACGTACGGTAAGATACGAAGCAATGCAGCTCAATGCGTAGTCCGAGGGGCACAAACAAACTGACTAACAATGCAGCTCAATGCGTAGTCCGAGGGGCACAAACAAACTGACTAATAACATGCACGGCATAGGCAATATCTGGCCGAGTGACAGTGAGATAAACAAGACAACTAACAAGCTCGTGATAGTCGGTAGGATCATCCATCTGAAGCAGAGAACTTAACATGTAGCTCAATAGGAGTATCAACAGTTTTGTCAACAGTGAGTTGAGCATGATGAAGAATGTCAATCGCATACTTAGTTGAGTTATACTCATTACCCGTATGTTGAGTTATACTCTTAGAGAATAGCATCCACCTCACCACCTTGAGACCTTGTGCTTTAACGCTCATTTTGGAATTCTTGATGAGGCTACATCTACCTGATTTCTGCATGATTTAACAGTAATGATATATTCATAATGCTGTTTGCAGGCCCTTTGAACTTTTGGAGCGGTTCCGGATGCATGACTTTTCTGAAGGAACCCTACATCCATTTGAATGCGCACAAAGTTAATTCAGTCCCAATACAGGTAAATATCTGGCTGATTACAAACACGTTTGTCTGTTATATACTTTTATCTGAAGCACAATATCTTCTTTCTCCTTTTTAATCTCTGGAGACCATCTTAGGGACTGACATTCTTCCCCTGACCAGGAGTTTCCCTCTAGGTTCGGGTTCCAATTTCTATGATTTCCCAATCCCAAATAAGTAATTTTCTCATCACTTGCTATCTCCAGTTTTTTTGCCTTACTTTTGGCTTAGCATTTGCAAGTTATATCACATAATATACAGTTTGAGGACTTGGTTATATGGCACAAGCCATTATTTGGAGTTGGGCCAATTGGTCGTTGTAGGAGCGATTACAACTTCTGGTCTGGTTGTTGAAGGGGAATTCTTCTGGTCAAATAGACACGAAAACTTCGTCATTCTTTTCCAACACTTTTTGAAAGTTAACGCTTAGTTGTTTGGAGTTTTTATTCCGTGAAAGTTAGGGCAATAGAAAATGTTGGTTATTTTTTACTTTGCCTTCGCACGCCCCTTCTCCGAATTTCGACCATCAAGTTAGGAGCCTTTCTGTCTGTAGAATGAAAATTAAACTGGAAAAACCAAACTGGCCGAACAAAATGGTTTGGTTTTTTTTTGTTTTATAACAATTCCCGTTCATTCCAGTTTTGTGTTCCGGAAAGTATCTGATTTAGGTTTGGTTTTGGTTTTTGTGTTGATTAACTGAGGGCACTTTGTAGTAGCTTATAGATTATGTCATTCCTCTGTGTGAATATTTCTGAAATCAGATTGATCCTTCTTTGCACTGTTGCAGCTGCTCATCTCGAGCTTAAAAACGGTGTCGTACATAGGTGGAAGAACCAGGCATACCTGCTGAAGTCGGTGTAAAGTTGGGGATGTGTGTATATTGACTGTGTAAAAGCTGCTTTGGGTCTACAATAAATCGCAAGGTTTCTATTTGTTTAGTTTTTTGGTTTCTTCTTCTTCTTCTTCTTCTTCTTCATCTTCATCATCATCATCTTCTATTTCTTCCATAAATTTCTTTTGTTAAATAAATTGGAGTTCAATAAAGTACTTAGTTAGTCCACCGGCGTAGTGTTTGGTAGTAATCCTATTGCTATAGAAAATGTCAATTTTGTTTTGTTCTGTAAAATTTGCAAATATTGTGTTCTTGTTATTCTCGTGTAAATCCTGTATAGTTGACTTTTTTTCTGATAGGCAATCCTGTGACGTTTCGTCAATATTTACAGAAAGGTTATTGCCAATATTGTCCGGAAGGGGGTGGAATTTCAGTTGTACAAGGTACGTAGGTGAATGCCCCTGTAGTTCATTCTGGTAAAACCTTAGGTGAAATGTCAACTAATGATGCTCTTTTTGGGTAAGATCTTATTTAAAGTGCCCAGAGATCAAATCAATAACACCCATTGGTGGTGGTCTTAAGTTCTCCGTATATTCAAAACGTGACTTCTCTCCTAACTGTCTTGCTACCTGGGAAGCTCCTTTGCTCTGACTTCCTAACTAGCTTGTGCGAAATTCTTATATTTATAGAGCATACAAAGTTTCATCCTAGAATGAGCACATTCTCGTGAGGCAAGTGGTTGATTTTCTTAACCCTAATGTTGAAGTCAAAGGCTTCTAGATACATGAAAATCTAATTGTTTCAATGACTTATATGTTCCAATGGTCTTTTATGCTGACATTGTACCTTAGAGAATTTGGAAAATGAATTGGAACTGAACAACAGGAAGGAAAACAGAAAGTGTCACGCGCTGGAACAGATTTTGCTGCATTTAAATGGATTTTGACCTATAGAAAAACAGAGTGTGAGTTTCTATTTCGAATGCGATGGAGTAAAACCTGGTGTAGGTAAACTAGCTCAAGTCTATGGGTGTTGGCAAGCTCTGTGCGAGAAACCTTTGATTCGAAGATAGAAATTGCATTCTTCAGAGTTTTACAACACGGTTTTCAGGTTAACCAAGTAAGAATCAAAGTACAATTATCAAGACTACTAGTTTGCCAGAATTAGAGATTGTCTCAGTTCGAGTTAGTTTCTAGTCGAACCCCAATAAAGGTGGGAAAATCTCATGCTAGAGCTGCAGAAGCTATCTATTTATTTCTCAAGAGTTTCGATATCTACAGTTAGTTTTTCTTTTCTTCGGTTTGAAGAGCGTTTGTGGTGTTAGCTTTTGTTGGTTTTGCATCTTTTGGCACTCTGACTATCGCTTAGCATTTGGTGGCAGCAGCTTAATTATTATTATTATTATTTTTTTAACAAAAGTGAGGTACTGCATTGATAAAGCCCAACGGCATTTACACAACGAAATTCATTACAGATAATTTGGACAAAGTCAAACTAATCATCAAACTAATACATAACGAGAAATAACGAGGCGATTGAATTATTTGAACGGAGAATCTTTGTCAAGGTGTGGATTTATTGACTTTTGGCTCAAGACTAATAAAGGGAGAGACCTCCCAACTCCTCCATTGATGGCAACTCTCAACTCCCATCATCCTTTGTTAATGGCAAATCACCCACAAATAACACCCAATGATTTCGTAAAATCAATAAAAAGATTTTGGAGTATTGGGAGCTCTCAACTCCCAACACACTTTTATTATATTTAATCAAAAGTGTGTATACTACAACTAAGTAGTATGCATTTGTCTATGTTCGGTCAGTTTTATCATTCAACTATTGATCAACTAATATGATAGAGACTTCTTGATACATGGTTCATACACTTTTTTTTGGGTAACGGTTCATACACTTAATCGTGGATTCCATAACAATATGTGGTGTTGGAGTATTCCGGAGTAGTACGTGGCCTTGCTCCGAGAGCATTGAATAATTAGACATCTCCCCCATACTAGTAAAAACTATGCAAGTCTTCATTAATTTTATAAACTGTTTAGCAGGTTTTCTGCTCGTATCGGTTAGTCGCACCCCTCCCCTATGCCTTCCCTATAACAAAGTGTTGGTTGGTATTGAAAGTAAAATATGCAAATTCATGCATATCATTAACCTCGATAATGATGGAATTAAATTTCATATTCCTAAATTTATCTCCTCACGACAAGACCAGAATAGAAAAATAAGACATTTGTAAGTTAGTCTACAACTTTCAAGTATTCTATCCACCTCTCACTTTTCTTTTCCCCGGGATCTATGCATGTTGTATAAAACTCTCAAACCTTTTCATTTATAAAACTCTCTAAAATCTTTGTTGGAGATTCCCAGCTGCCTACCTCTCTTGTCGTTTATCTAGAACCACTCTTTCTTCATTTTTTCTCGGACATCAAATTTTTCGGGGTGCCCCGTTCTGTGGATCGAGTTGCTAGAGTGACTTTTTCTTGGAGCCTTAACGGAACTAAGGGAATTGCCGGTCTTGGCATAAACTGCTCGGTACAAGGACGGTGACGGTAAGGTTTTTAGTATTTTTTAAGTACTTATTTTTTCGCTTTATGAGACATGTCATTCTCTAATAATACATCATACTAATTTTATAAAAGATGGGTTGATGCTACATGTCCTTGAAAGTTGCTAAGCATTTTCCTCGGACAGACAACCATTTTTCTAAGCATTTTCGCTAAGAATGTTGTCGTTTTGCTCACAACGTACTCATTAATTAATCCTTATCGATGGGGTTAAGCTCGGTGAATTTTATAAAAGGTGGGTTGATGGCTTATTTATTGCTCACTCTTTGTTGAAGTGAGTAATTTCAAGAGCTAAATAGTAAATATAATGATTTGCGAACATAAGTGGAACGAGAACTACATCTAGTGACAGATTACGGAAATTAGGGCTGCAAATGAACCGAGTCATTCGTGAAACTGTTTGAGGCTTGAATCAGTAAAAATTAGTTCAAGTTTGATTCGTCTATTAAGTCAACCGAATCTGAGCCTCAATTTTAGTCTCATTTAATAAATAAACCGGACTTGTCAAACTTGAACCGAGGGCCGGCTCTGAATTTGTGAAGCCTAAAGCGAATTTTTTTAAACGGGCCCTTGAATCTACTTTGCATAGTTAAAAATACTAAGGGGAAAAAACCTTAATATGGAAATCATTACAATCATTTGAGAGCATAAGTACCCAAAATCGATAACCATTAGAATCACAGTTTTTATGTAGACCTAATTTATGGGCCTATAAAATTGAGGGCCCTCAAAATTGGTAAAAAAATCAGAGGCTTAAAGCGGTGGCTTTACGAGCTTTAACTCAAAGCCGGCTCTGCCTGAACATGACAACTTGTGAATCTAGAGTATACATATATACGTGATGAAAATTTTATAACGTGTATACAATTTTAAATGTACAATACACTTGCATTTCTATATATGTTTTACAATCTTATTTATTTGCAGCTAGAGCTGTATGAGAAAGGAGTATTTAATAGTATTATTTACTCATTAAAGCTCGTGAATAAGTTTGAGTTCGACTCTAACATTGACAAGTTCAACTTGAGCTCACCTCGTCATATTTTTATTGAGCTCTAGTTCGTTGAAAGTTAACGAAAGAACCTGAACATTCTAAAGCGTGATTCAATTTGACTCGTTTGTAACGCTGCGAACAATCCCTTATGTATATTCTATCTAGTTTTATTGCGTGTTTATAGTTGAACCATCCTTGTTCTTTTAGCCGACTCCCTGTCCACTTCCGTTACCTTCGTTAAGATCTCACAAATCTTGAAGAGATGATCATACACCCTAACAATTAGCTTTGACTAGATATCGATAATAGCACTACTGGAGCACACTTCTTAAAATAAAAATAAATGTTGTAGTATATTTATATGAAAAATTCTAAAATCAGCCCAATGAGCTGACAATTGTGAGTGTGTAAATGTGTATTAAAGGGTATAAAAAGTACATAGAAATACGTGTTTCTTTTATCTTTTAGTGTGCTTATCGTCAACCCAGTGGGCTGACAATAGCAAGACCGTATTTATATATGCAGCAAATTTTGGGGTTGACATTTTCTCTGCAGAGTCAACTAAAACACGGTTTCGATTACCAAAGTGAATCCAATATGGGCCCAGAAATAATAAAAACTACTCAGTTCAGTCCCTTGATTTGTTCCTATAACATACATTTTTATAGGGTTAAAAACGAGCTAAGACGAGCTGAGTTGAGTTTTGAAGGGTGTAAACTCGGCTCGTTCAAAACTAACCTTGCTCGTGCTTGACTCGAACCCAATTGGTTGCGCTCGAGCTTGACTTGTTTATTATCAAGTTGTTCGAGCTTCGTTTTTTTTACTAAACGAACCTCTACAAACGAACCGAGACTCCACAAACAAACCAAGTTACAAGTAATTTGAGTTCGACTCATTTATTAAGGCTCCGTTCTCTTGAACTTAACTTAAATTTGGAAGTTTTGTCCTTATTTGAATTTTTTTCGCATTTGTTGGTTTTGGGCCAAACTTTTGGGGGTTATTGATTAGTCTCGACGAGAGGAATCAGAAAAGTTAATTTTTTTTTACTGTTACCCAATTATTTTGGGAAATAATCACTTTTTAGCGCCAAAATGACATATTTTTTGTACTAAAAAATGGTTATTTGTCAAAATACTTGGGTAAAAGTAAAAAAAAAATTACTTTTTCGACTCCTCTCGTCGAGACGAATTAATAACTCACAAAAGTTTGACGCAAAATTAACAAATGCGAAAAAAATTTAAATAAAGACAAAATTCTTAAATTTAAATTAAGTTCAAAAGAACGGGATAAATAAGCTTGAAACTCGAATTCAAACTCAACTCGTTTGTAGAGAAACCGAGCCAATGATGGGCCGAGGTTCGAACAGGCCAAAAGCTCGGTGCGTTTGCGGCCTTAATTTTTTTGGCAACTTGTCAAATCTCCAGGTCCGTATGGTATCTAGCTACTATTATACTATAATTCCGTACCCATCAGACACGAAATATTAATCAACCCATTACCGTCCACGATACATCCCCCTCTCTCTCTTTGTTGTGTGGTGGACGGCCTACGCGGCTACGCCTAAATATATTACACCCCCCCTCAGCCCCCATCCCCCCTCTCTCTCTCTCTCTCTCTCTCTCTACTCTCTCTCTAAACTACATGGTACAAGATGACAACAGGCAAGGCAGGTCCTGCACCTAGTCTTGAGTGCTGCATGTGTGGAGATTATGGCCTTTCCACTGAGCTCTTCAACTGCAAAGTTTGCCAATCCAGGACTCAGCACAGGTAACAACCCAACTAATATCTTTCGATTTTCTAAATCTTGAATAGATTCAAATCCAAATCCCCAAATTCCTTTGATTTCTATGTTTTTCTCATCTGGGTTTTCAGATTTCACCTCAAATTACCGAAAAAAATTGACAATTTTTGCTTTTGGGCTATCCAATTTTTTCAGGTACTGTAGCAACCAATATCCAAAAGCAGAGTCGTATAGGGTTTGCAATTGGTGCCTGATTCAAACAGAGAAAACACAAGTCTCTCCCAATAATTCATCATCATCAAACAAGACACCCAGCAGCCAAGATCACGATCACGCGATCAAGAAGAAGAAAAAGCTTATCAATGGAAGCGGAAGTGATCACAATCATGGAGGTCAAAAGGGGAGTTCTCCTTTTCAGATTCCAGTCAATACCCCCATCAAGAAACTAATAAGGTCAGCGGAGGAATCGCCGGCGGCGGCAACAGCTCGAAAAAGGCTCATCACCGGTGTTGCTTTGGAGGGGAGACTTACAAGGACAAAGTCAGAGGAAATATCAAATGGTGGGACCCTCACAAAACAAGTGTTTAGAAATAAGGTGAGGAGGTATAAGCTCTTGGATGAGGTCTCAAGCCAGTGATTGAGAGTTCAATAATTGGAGATGACTCATTTTGAAGTAAGTATATATGGTTGTGGTTTTGTTTGGTCTTAAGTTTTTATGGTCCCAATTAAAAAGGGTCAAAGGATACATAGCATGTAGATAAATATGGAGATGGGGGATCAATGTGTGTGTGTGTGTGTGGAGAACCCTGAACAAATGGGTAGGAATTGGGGTTAGTGCGTCTCTATGCAAAAACCAACTTCGATGAACTAGATAAATTAGGTCCATCCACATTTCAGTATATTTTGGTATTATATAATATAAATAGATTCTTGTCAACCCTGGCATTTGGCTAATTGATTGAGAGACAGAGAGAGTACATTTCATTTACAAATCCCATTTAACAACTCTCTGTCCCACGTGCTTAAGTGCATTTTCATCGAGTTTTTGAATAGCAAAATTAACTTCGCCTTCAACGTGGTAAGCTAGTTCTTTAGCTATAGAAGAGGTATCCTTCTCTAAACTTTGTGCATTGAATTTTTTTTTTTTGTACTCCTTTCTAGAGGTGAGAAAAAAAGCAGCAATGAGTGCCAACATGCTAGTTTTAATAATGGTAGTCTTCGCAATCTGTCTTATCCTGATGACATATGCAGATTCGTCGAGAACTGTTTCATTCAGGCATGTACCTTTTGCTGGTAAGTGCTATACATACACATGCATAATTAGACATCATGGAATCTAGCACTTACCAGCAAAAGGGGCGTGCCTGAATGAAACAGTCCCTTACGAAACTGCATATGCCATCGGGATAAGGCAGATTAAGATGACCACCATTATTAAAACTAGCATTTTGGCACTCATTGCGGCTTTTTTTACTTTCCTTCCTACCAAACACCTCTAGAAAGAAATACAAAAAAAATTTCAATGCACAAAGTACAGAGAAGGGATACCTCTTTTATAGCTAAAGAACTAACTTTAAAAAAAAAAAGATCGTGGAAGGCGATATTAATTTTGTTATTCAAAATCCAATGACAATGCATATAAGCACGTGGAACAGAGAGTTGTTATATGAGATTTGTAAATGCTTGTCTCTCTCTCTCTCTCGATTAGCCAAATGTTGGGGTTGACAAGAATCTATCTATATTATATAACTAGGTGGACGGGTCGTGCATGCCAGCACGTTTGATGGTACATGTATTTTTTTTTACTGTTTTTTGTGTGGAAATGTAAGCAAGATATATGTAGCAGACGTATAATCGTCATTGTAATTTACAATACTAAATAGTTTGGAAGCAAATTACAAAAATTTACACATGATTGTAATTTACGGTGATTTGAAGTTTAATTGAAATTTGCAAAGTTGTGAGAACTCTGGAAGTAAATCATGCAAACCACCATGGCCGAGGACCTTGCCCGTTGGTTGTTAATTTTCTACATTCATATGCGCCCAAAGTTTGCAACAAAATAACGTCTCTTTTCCGAAATCTAAATCAATCATCAATTCATAAGTAATGATTTACAAATTTTCACACAAACTGTGAAAACACTAGCAAAACTAAACTCATTAACAACCCAATAAACACATCTTTTGGAATCTACTTAGGACACCAAAGCCTCATTACAATACCTACATTGCGCGAATGCATTCCGTTACAAAACATCTCCCTTAGGCAATTTGTCAAACAACCATGAAATGAGGTTCGACTTTCTACTTAAAAAACTGCACACTACAAAAGCAATTGAGCCCATTTGGTTGGTTGTGGAGAGCATCAATTATACCCAAAATTACACTACTAAGAACAATTTTACTTGCCCACATCTACGATCAAGTTTAGGCCTAAAAGAATTATGCATCTGAGATTGGAACTACTAAAAATCAAAAAATAGGAAATATAGCATTTGAAAAGCAAAAATCGGTATAGTGTTTTTGTGTCTAATTGTTTTAAGTGTCGTGGAGTCTTCCCCCCTGCCCCCCTCCCCTCCCCTCCCCTCTCTTCAGTCTCTCCACTCCTTAGATATCAAACTTCTCTACCATCTAAAACAAGCCTTGAAATTACTTTGACATACCGTTCAACAATATACAAATCCAAGAGGACTATACCTACATCGTTAGCATTTTAAAATGATCTAAATAACATGATAATGCTGCTTATCATTCCAATGTCAAGGGCTTTTCATTCCAACATTGCTTCAAACCAGTGAAAACAAAATCCCAAAAGGAAGAAAAGTCTTAGCATATAACAATTCAAAGAACCACAATTCTGGGAAAATAATAAACAAACTATACCCTCCTAGACTGAACAATGCAAAGAAATAAAAATCAAGCTCAACATAACATATCGCCTCCAATTTGTCACACCCTTGATTTTGAACATAATATTAATAGCTCTCTCTCCTATAAAATATCATCCTTTCCATGCAATAATACCCATAAATACCAACATCCTTTCACAATATGCATTCGAGGGATCACCACCCAATATTCCATAAGTTTGAAAAGAGAGACAAAAGATAAGTATTTTTACATTTTTCCCAAATCAAACGGTATATGAGTAAAGTTACAATTCCATTCCATCTACAAAACATGATCTACACTAGATGGTAAAATAACTCTTCTATGACAACTTCCAAAAGAATGTCCAACCATGCACTTCAAGCAATCTATGCTATTGACCTTGATTTGTACCTGAAAGATGGAAGACTTGAGTATACACCTACCCGGTAGAAAAATCTCCAATTAACTCTAAATATAAATGTAGTGACAAGTACTAAGGAAATTTATAATATGAGCAATAATGTTTAAAACAAGATAAAAAACATACGGTACCACTGTAACTTAGAGAAAATCATAGAACACACACATTATCACCACTTGTCTCACACCTCAACGTATCGTCTCCCTAATTGTATCGTCAAGTTTCCTTTGTAAGTCTAATAAGCCAATGCAACTAAGGCTGCTCGCGGTTCGGTTCGGTTCGGATTTCTAGGAATTTGAGGACCAAATTGTTAGTCACGCTTTTTACAAAATGAAATTCATGTCCAAACAAAAAGCCCTACGGTCCTATTCTGTCCACGGATTGCATTCAGAATAAAGTTAAAGTATATATATCCCACACTAAAAGAGAAGAAGGTTGCATTCAGAATTAAGTTTAACACTACCAAAAAGTACTTGTTACATAAACTACCAAAAGCCTACTTCAGAAATCAGATTCAAAAGAATCTAAACACTAGTAGGACTATATCATTATACTCTCTCCGTCCCTTTTTAAATGTCCCAATTTGAAAAACACGCAGTTTTAAGAGTTAACTTTTACCTCTATCTTACACTTTTCCTGTCAACTTTTATTTATACTTTACACTTTACACATCAACTTTTACTTCCACTTTCCAAAATTATCTTCCGCTTTTCAAAATTATCCTCCACTTTATACTTTCCATATCAAATTTTACCTTTACTTTCTAAAATTATCTTCCACTTTACCCTTTAACTTTTCAAAGTAGACACTTATTTTGAGACAATCCAAAATAGAATACTGGTCATTTAAATAGAGACGGAGGGAGTAGTACATAACATAAAAGAGTTGAAAAAGAAATGAACTACTGAAACTCAACTAGGGTTACCCATAATTTATAAAAAAAAATTGCGATTTACTCCCTATATTTTATGTACATCTACACTATATCCCATTATTAAGATAAAATACTAAAATTGGTAGAAAAAAGTGTTAACATTACTAACAATTTACTATATAAATACACACACACACACACACACACATATATATATATATAATAAATATCTCACGATCCGGTTCAATTAATCCACGGTTTCGTAATGAAAATTCGTGGACCAAACCGCGAGTCACGGTTTTCTAATTTTTCAATCCATGTCTGGACCATTAATCTACGGACAAAATCCAAAAGGTACGGATCGGTTCGGTCCGGACCAGTTTCACGGTTTACCGAATTTTTTGAACAACCCTAAATGCAACATAATCCCTCATTAATTCAACACACCTCACGGTATCAAATGTCTTTTATTATCGAACAATTTACCAAATGAATATCAAAACAACAAACAACAATAATAAGGGTATCCAAGCCCAAGATGGAAAACCATAATTACCAACCACCAAATCCTAATTGTTTTCTCAATACTTAGCTCATTACGTCCAACCTCGACCTTCGGGTCACCACGGTAATCTTCAATGCAAACATGATCCCAAACATAGATAGCCTCAAAAAAGAAACCAATTCTTACGCTTACTAGCTCTCATTTCTCTCCGTCATCAAGATCAACTCATCGTATCATTACGTATCAAATAGGTATTAATGATCTCAATCCCACAAATATAAAGGAGAAACATAATGCGAGTAATAACACTTCGAGCAATGCCAACAATACGGCATCAAGGAACTTACACACACCCACTTCAATATTTTAAATTTCAAGTTATCATCAATAGTATCATCTATCCAATCCCTTTTTGTCCATTTTCCTTTTCAACCCCAATCCATCATCATGTGATTATCAGCGGAGCATTCGAGACCTCACAACATCCTCTGCCTAGTAACATACCCGAAGGTGGTCCTACTCTTAGTCCTATCCACATACTAGAGTATTCAAGTTCTTTTACAACCATTTAATCTTGTTCTCATTTCACTAATCAACTTCTCATCAAAATGTACACATACTACGCATGTTCTCATTTCACAATAGTTTCATCATTAACACCACGCAACACGTTATGTCAAAGATGCTCCTATGAGTTCAAACCCATGAAAGTAAGTCAAAACAATCGAAATCTAAGAGAACCATCCATTTCATCAACAAACTAATCATTCAAGAACTCAATCTCATGCAAATAAGTAAGGACATCAACAGATAACATGATCAGTCAACTTCTGTACTATGAAGGTTGTAAAAGAAAACAAGCAGATGTCATTATTTGTGAAAAATTGGATTCAGAGCAAATGAAAGCAGATATCATTATCTGTGAAAAATAATCTGGGTTTAGGTTTTCATCTACTCAAGAGAATGAAAGTTTAAACACCGATCACAACACCAAAAGATCAAACATCATATTACAACGCCAAATCATCTATAAACATGTAGAGAGAGTAGAGAAATCCCGACCTCAAAGGTTAAAGAGCAAACTCCAAGACTCAAGCAAGCCCTTCAACAAATTAAATTAAATGGTCAAAACTCGGATGGACAAAAAACCTTGGGGAAAGACTACAATACATACTCCTTATTTGGGTGTGTATCATATACACCCCCAAAATGTTATGAATTATAGAGAAAATGTTACAAATCGTATTACTAAAAAGTTACGAATCGTATAAAGGTTACGAGATACACCAAAATATTATGAATCATAATGAAAATGTTACGAATCGTACTGCTGAAAGGTTATGAATTTTAGAACAAAAGTTACGAAACTCACTAAAATGTGAACCATAAAATAGGTGCATATGGTACACCCTTTTAAGATGTGTGTATTGTAGACTTTCCCAAAAACTTGCGACTCCATCTTGTTTACTGGAGTGGGAAAAAATTGGCATAAGATCATTAAAAAAGAAGGAAATACAGACAATAAAGAAAAATAGTCATACCCCATCAAATAGCAGTGCTCACTGCTAGAAAAACATGAAAGCAATTCTTTGTGAATACAACTTAGTATTTTTTTTGATCGGCGACACAACTTAGTCTTGCCGAACATCCAACCAAAATTACTAAATTAGATCTTACAAGTTTACACTTGGACATTTCATTTGAAAGTCTACAGAATATATGTTTAATTCAATTAGCAGGTTGATTGGTAGGATACCTATTTCATGTGAAATGCCACCAATTTCATCTGAACATTCTTTTACTTAATTTTTTTTTAAAAAAAGGTGAGGATACCAAAAAATACTGAAAAGTGGATGGTTATCCATTTTTTTTTCACCCACACATTATTTTATGAAAATAAATTGGCATAAACACAAGACGATGATTGCTCATTCCAACTATTCATCATTTTCCCTTTTTTGGAGCTCAACTTCACTATTCATGAATTCCAAATCTATACATACATATGCATAATTAGACATCATGAAATCTAGGAATCTAGCACTTACCAGCAAAAAAGGGCACGCCTGAATGGAGCAGTCCCCGACGAATCTGCATATGTCATTGGAATATAACAGATTGAGATGACTGCCATTATTAAAACTAGCATTTTGGCACCCATTGCGGCTTTTTTCTCTTCCTTCCTACCAAACACCTCTAGAAAGGAATACAAAACTTTTTTTAATGCACTAGCATAGAGAAGGGATACCTCGTAAACACCCCCTCACATTTAAAAGCGCCCATGGAGACCCCCTCAACTACTGAAAACGAAAAAAATGCTAACTCCGTTAACGGAATTGAGGAAATGACCAAGATACCTTTTTTTATTATACACTTAAAGGAAATTTTTTTTTAAAAATTCTGAAATTATTTACTCCACCCTTCGGAAGAATGAGAGAGATGAAGGAGGAGGAGGGTGATCGGCGACCACCGCCACCAACAAAACTTGCTCAAATCAGCTATCAGCTTGGCCCACGTCTCGGGCAGCGACGACGAAGTCGACGGCCGTGACATAAGGGCAGTGGATCGAGCGTCTTTGAGGCCGGATTGTAAGGCCTTGTTGGTGGGGTCGAGGTCGAGGCCTTTCCTGTAAGCGGAAATGGCGTCATCGTAGCTACGGAGGCCTACGTGGGCCACATTGAGGTGGGAGTAGCCCTTGGGCCAATCGGGCTTGAGCTCGACGGTCTTCTAGGCATCGGACAGGGCTTCGGCGTACTGGTTGAGGGAGGCGTGGGCGGTGGATCGGTTGGGTAGAGGACGTGGTTGTCTGGGGAGAGGGTGATGGCGTCCGTGAAGTGGTGAACGGCGTCGGCGTAGTTGCCGGCCGAGAAGGCGGCGTTGCCTTTGGCCTTGGCTTCGTCGGCCATGTGGGGGTGTCGATTGGAGGAGTGTTCTATTCTAGGGGATTGTCAAAGGGCATTTTTGTCCAAAAAATACCCAATTTGCTGACATGTGACCTCCCAGCAAACAGTTCTGAGACGGAAGGGTGTTACTTGGGTAACGGGAATAGGTGAGGGGGTCTCCATGGACGCTTTTAAATGTGAGGAGGTGTTTACGAGAATTAGTGATATTTGAGGGGGTGTTTATGTACTTTCACCAAGAAAAAATTCATTCGGAAGGCGATATCAATTTTGTTATTCAAAATAAAATGACAATATAATGCACGTAAGCACGTGGGACAGATAGTTGTTAAATGAGATTTGTAATACACTCTCTCTCTCTCTCAATTAATCAATTAGCCAAGTCTTGAATACTGTGAATGTTGAATGTCCACCATTTAGGGAGTGGGAATACTTTTGTTAATTTTTGCTTGGGCCTACAATAAGCTGACTCCAAATATTGGGTTGGACTACAAAGACAAGCAGTTGGGTCGGGCCGCCTATTGAAGGTAGACTAAATTTGAAGTTGGGTAAGCCCAGCATGATCCGAAGAGTACTTACTCCATCTAAATTCTCGTTGGTTAACTTGGAACCAATTTCTTGATTATTAGACCAAATTAAATTAAATGATCAGCTTCCCAAGTGGAGACCTCTCATAAGTTGTCCGATGACGCATTATATTCAAAGCCGGGGGCCTGTTGAGTAGTACGGTGCCCAATACCATCCGAGCCGTCTGTTTGTGTTTTGGATGGTCCCTGGAAGAGTTTTATTTTAATCCAGACCATCCAAAACACAGACGAAAACTCTTCCTTGAAAAAGTTTTATTTTAATTTGGACTATCTGAAACACAGATGAACGACTGAAATGATGCACGACAGAGATGCTATGCAGAGGTGCACAACAAGCCCCCCGGTTCCATTGTATTGGCTTAATGAAGAGGAACAAGGATATTTGCCATCTAATTGCATGCTCTAGCCTCAGAAATGCCTTTGGTCTGAGGGTCAACTTTCACCCCTGCGCTACCGCTTGCTGTCTTGGGCCACCCTATATAGAACCTTGTCCCGATTTTAATTGGGCCCCCGATGTTGAGCGGTGGAATTGGACCATTAGACTGATCGGTTGTGTCGGATACGGAGTTAACAAAGAACCAATTGGATGTACTCTAGAGTAATTGGTTGCATGTAAGTTAGGTTTGTCTTTGGTTTATATAATACTCTCTCTGTCCCAAAATAATTGTCCTTGTTTGGCAATCGTGCCATTTAATTTGGGACAGAGGAAGTATTTTCTCAAATAGTCGAATGAGAGTTACTTGGGTTGAATTTAAGATGTATCATAAATGGGTAGCCAGGTTAGTTCTATATTTTTGCTTATAAAACTGCAACCTTTATGGCTTTCATAACATCAGTTTCATTTCAATTATACAAGAAATAAAAATCATTATTGAAAAGCTGAAATACAAAGTTGGTAGGTTTTTCACTTCTTTTTTTTATAATTCTTCTTTAAAATACGGCCCTCTTTCTCTTATTGCTAGGTAGTTTCATACTTTCATTCACCAATATACCTTTATGAATTTAACTATTTAAGCCATTGTCAACTCTGGTAGATAGGTTCCACAAGTAGAAATTAGTTGGAATATATTCTCTGTGTAATCTATTTCTTATGCCTAGCTAGTTTTTGATGAACTCTTTGCCCTTTTGTTTTCGATTCATGAACTTTTTATTTTTTTTCATTTTCCAATAAAAAAAAGAAATTAGCATGTGGTAAAGTAGTCAGAACGTACACTTTTGACTTGGTTGATTTGCGTAGTGGTTAAATGTTTTAAAATTTTAACATGATGACGAAATAAATCAAAGCTAGTAGTAAAATGGACGCGCGTAAAGACACCCACTGACAAGAATTTAGTTCGGTAAACCATGACATCATTGTATGACATTACCTAAAGAATAAAACCACATGAAAATATTGAAAATAATAGTATGTATAAGAACAAAAAATCGACATTAGAACAGAACCACTGGACGTGATAGTGAAAGTAAACAAGGACTATAAGGTGACTATCAAAATGATGGGTCACTTTTATTTCCCTTGCTTCACAAAAGTCAAAAGATATTGAGAAAATTCATATTTGACATGTTAGAACATTTTAAAGATTGACAAAATTCATTCTTGACATGTTGTAAAGCCTAGGGTAGGTGTCACCTATTAATTTGAGCGTCCAAATTAAGATAAATAAATAAAAACAAAATAATGATTCAAAGTACACTACACTTGTCCCATGTCTGGTGCAGAAGTTTGGCCTTAAGAATTGAAGACGAGATCTGTTGTAAAGGACAAAGGGCAAGACAATAGTGTATTCCTGGGGATAGATCTATCCATGATGCTAGTATTTTAAAGTTGGAAAGGAGGATAAATAGATCAAAAAGAAGAAACGTATTTTTGAGTTTGGGATTAAGGCGGCCAAAAGTATCACACAAAGCTAAGGTGGTACATTCTTCTTCATTATCATCCATTGACATTCGGAATAGGAATTCTATTTTATTCAAGAATGCTAGTAAGGTTATGAGTTAGGCGCACGGTTTGGAATTCAATTCATAGGAGGGAGGAACTTTAACTTGAAGAAGTTGGTTGAAATGGGAAAAATGAGGAAATTGCAAATAGAGAAAACGCATTGAAGAAGTTTGCGGATTCAAAAGAGAGAGACATTTCTGATAAGAAGGATGATGGTTCTATCTTTTTGGAGTTTTAGCATCCTTTATCTTGGTATGCATTTTCTTTTGTTATTCATGTTAGGTTTTGGTGTCTTTTGGTCTTTCGATATGTTTCGGACTCTCTTTTTGGTTTGCTTTCGTTTTTGTTTTGGGGTACTTTGAGGTATTTTTGGAGTTTTCGTTTAGGTTTTTGGGTGTTCTAAGTTAAGATTTCCTCAAGATTGTTCTGTTTTGGATGGTGTCTTGCCGCCTTTTTTCGATCTTGTGTTGCGTATACCGGTATACCCTTATTCCGTTTAATCTTTGTAATCGTTTATAAAAATTATTGATAAAATCTTTTCTGCTAAAAAAAATATATAATGATTCCAACACATAAGTCTTTATTTTGAATAGACAGCCCGCCCGCCTTATCTGGATCAAACCACGGACCCACAATGTGTTTTTCTGCCAGAAAGCAAGAAATCATTTGACTTTTAGAATATACAATGAAAGTTCTGAAATTTAGAGAAATAAATTAACTAATTCTCCATTAAAATACATAAATAAGTACTCATGAAAACTATTATGAGATCATGTAAAGAATATTCATTTACGAATTTAATTACACGGATAAATTAAGAAAAAAAGTATCAAGATATTGTTTAACTTACGTATCCTAGAGCAATTTAAGTTCGATCAAATATCATTGTCGGAGAGTATCACTCATTATTTGTTCTTGTCCACAGTAATCAGATTTTAGTATCATAAACTTTTTATAAGATTGACGTGCAGGCTTATTATTACGCTTTTGGAGATTATGGGTATAAGTTTTCATACTTTCTTAGATCACTTTAAAGATTTCTATTATTTCTTAAAAATATTGGTGCTCAAAAGAACAATCAATGAAAGTGTATAATTATGGCACGGAAGAGGATCGAGTTTAAACTTGACATGATCATAATGGATGTATAATTGAAATAAAAAGTATCTAAATTGACCAGGGTCTGGTTAACTATCGCCAGCTAGGTGGTGAATAATTTGCATATATTCCCAAATAATAAGTTGAAATTTCAATACATATCTTTCGAACGCTAATTCATTTTTCTTGTATATTGATACCGTATATATCATTAATTTGTACGTAATGTCAAACAAGTTGATCATATATTTCACAATATATATACACACACACACCAGCCTTTACATAAGGTCACTCTTAACTTGCTAAAATGCGGACCTCCTATTTCCCGATCAAATTTTGATAATCCGAGCTGTTCAATGTATTCAGAACACGATTTTAGTGGTACTCAACAAGAAATCAGCAAAAAATATAGTAATTGGGAAGGGCTTGATTTGAGCAGTTTTTTATTGAACTGTTCAATAAAAAACTGCTCGAATGAAAAACTGCTCGAACTGTTCAATAAAAAACTGCTCGGATGAAGCACTTTCTGGTCATATTTTTTTGCTAATTTCCCGCGAGGACCCTTAAAATCACGTTCTGATCATATTGAACGGTTCGGATCATCGAAATTTGATCGAAAAATGAGAGGTTTGCATTTTGCTGAATAAGGTTGCCCTTATAAGAAGGGGACTATATATATATATATATATACACACACACACACACCAACCTTCACATGCGGATGTCCTCAACTAGAAAAAATGCGGACGTCGAACGCCAGTGGTTGGATTGTGTTTTCAATGGTCCGGATCTGTGGACGAATATATTTTTACCGGTAAGAAAGCGTCTGCTGATCCGAACAATTAAAAACACAATTCAACAGTTGACGTTCAATTTCCGCAAATTTTATATATGCCGGCACCCTTACCTGAAACGGAGTGATATACACCTGCCTTTGGGAATGACACTGCAAATATATATTTTAATAGCACTACCAATCTATTTGAAGCGTTTGGGAATGGCAAGTGGATCTATGGGGAGAGTGTGATTGGTGGGACTAAGAAAGAAGTCCACACCGTATTCATTTATTAGTAATTGTCACGTAGAATTCACCGGTGTCATTTTCGGCCCATGAATATGTACTCCGTATTTAATGAGGCAAGACGTTTTGTGCCGAAAATTCATGTGCATGTGCTGAGGGATTTTTTACCAATTGGATTTAAAACATAGAAAAAATCACAAAATTTAACGGCCGAAAAACCTCCCGGTACAGACGCACAAAAAATTTTGGAACAAAGAAGATCGGACCCCATATTTAATGCCCTCGATGCTGGTTCAGAACAGAGATTACTGCAGGCACCATATACTGGTGTTTGGTAGGATCATTAAATACTTCACCATAAATGCATGCTTGCAGGGTAAATACTAATCCCTCCGTCTTAAAATGATTGTCAATTTTTGATATCCGTGTCAATTTCAATTTCTTATATCTTTCAATATGGATCTCAAAAAATATGTAATATGAATCTTGTTTGATAGTTCTCAATTAGTTTTATTATACAAAGTTTTCAAACTCATAAAAAATATTATAGATTAAAAGATATAAACGATAAAAAATGACATGAGTTTCAAAAATTGTCATCCTTTTTAGGACGGAGAGAGTATGACCCCGTTCTTTTTGAGATTTTGAATTTGTAGATAATGAGTGTAAAGAGAAATAGAATAATAATTAAAAATATGGGTAGTGATTAAAGAGAGATAGAGAGAAAAATTAGAGTAATGATTGAAGAAAAATAGGACAATGATTAGAATCCAAGATCCAAAATCCTTAAAATGAACGGGGTCTATATGTTTTCAGAAAGAATAAATTTCACTTACCTCCCCTGAGGTTTCTGATAATTATAGACACCTCCCTTTAGATTTCCAAAATTACACTTACCTCCTCACTGCTTTAGTTGTCGGCTGCAGATTCCCCCCTCCGTTAATTGACCATCCATTAAATCTATGACATTAAATTGCTAACATCATCCATTAAATCTATGACATTAAATCTATGATCTACGGCTGGGGAGGTTGTTGGCTGTTGGCTGGAAAGTGGCATGGTGGGAGGAGGTTGGAAAGTGGCGTGGATGGAGGAGGGGGATGAGGGTTAGGGGAGGGAGGGAGGGGG
>JAOTQK010000021.1:7539999-7550411 GCA_025642025.1 Rhododendron ferrugineum
GGAAAATTATATTTATTTAGCAAATTTTTCTTAAAGAAGTATTTTATTTTGCTTCCGAAAAAGCGGGGCGTTACAGAAAATAAGGGGTTAAGTGACCAAAAGATTGAGGGCTTGACAAGTGAAGTTACAATTGTGAGGGGTAAAGTGACACAAAGTATTAATTGTAGGGATGCCAATTGTAGTTTACCAAAACAAAAAGAAGAGGAGATTAAGGATGTGAGTGTGTGTATAAGTATTTGTGTATGTTGTATTTTATGTCTAAGTTCTTAAATTTTGTTCCGGTATTTTTATTAATCTTTTCTGAATTATTTTTGTATTCACGTATTATTTTTTGGATTAGTCATTCATTTCAATGAGAGAAGTCTAAAACGTAGAAATTGCACCCAAAAGCAAAACAGGTCCACATTTTAATGCTTTTTTTGATTCCTCTAGTTGATAGGAATGTTTAATCCCCAAAATTACGACAAAAGTTCAAATAAATAATTACCAAAAGTAAAAATATCAAAAAATTACCAGATCAAGAATTTAGGGAGACTTACTGAATAAAAAAAGCTAGCTATGATCAAATCCCAATGGAATACCTTTGTAGCTGGGTGCAGGTTAACTCCGAACAAGATAGAAATGCCATATGGTTTAATTCGATGCAAAGTGAAGAACGTTGCCAGAGCTTGTGACGTTCCTTTTCAAATTTTGTATAAATTCTCTACGTTTAAGCCAAAAAAAAAAAAACTTTAAAAGTATCGTGTTGAATATTTCTAAAAACTAATTTTTTATTTTTCTTGATAAACAACGTTTAGAATAAAATTTAGCTGCATGGAACACCAACTATAAGAAATGAAGATTCTAAAATGAGATCATCTCGTGTGATAGATCAACTCGAGAAAAATGAGGCCCGCCTTAGCCTCATTTAATTGGAATCGATAGCCCTCAATTAATCGTATATATTTTGAAATTTAAAGTTCAAAATTTTGATAGTTTGTCGCAACTTTGACATAGATTTCTTTTGAGACGAACACAATTCAGCCAATTGCTCATTGATTATCCATTAACTTACTTATTTAGAAAATATTTGGGAAATAGATGTCTGCAAAAGATGTTTTCGGAATATAATCAACAGAACGTTAAACTAAAAAATAATCAATTTTGACCTGAAGGTCGAAAAAACGTAACAGAAAAAATAATACTAGTAGTATATCAGTTGCCCATACCCAGGCGCAGGCCCATACCGGCCATGTGATTGTCCAATCTTTTTGTTCTTTTTTCTGACTATTTTCCCCACTTTTTGTACGTACGATTTATGAAAGTCAACTGTAAATTTATTTTTCCATCCAATATTTATTTCTCTCTCTCTGCTGCCTCAGGCCCTCAGTTACTTCTTGCTCGGGGTATGCATTGCCTGGTTCATGGAGAAAATTTTGAGTGCAAATAGGTTACGTGGTACTCGTGCAACACATCCGAGCCATCCAAATATACAATCGATGGCTCGGATTGAAAGGTACTGAACAGATTTAAGAAAAAGGAAAAAGGAAAGAAAAAGAGCGTTTCAATCCGAGCAGTCGGTTGCATTGTTTAGACGGCTCAGATGTGTTACACGGATACCACGTGGTACCCAATTTGCAACCAATAATTTCTCGTGGTTCATGTATACGATTGAAGAGTCTAACCGTCTAGGTGCATGTACATACGTGGAGAGTCATACATGTACGTACGCATGTGAAGAGTCAACCGTATTCACTTAATTGGTTTGGTTCATCTAACAACGAAAATGATATTGGTACCGATGGGTACCGTAGGGAAAATGCACCGACGGCCGCGCCGGGCCATATCCGGTCACCGGATGGCCGATCCGAGCAGTCCAAAAATTTTATAAAAAAAATTCAAGTGGGCCTCCGCGAGAATCAATGGCATCCGAGGTGTGTAGGGTGCTTGATCCGAGCACCCCTTTTTCGTGTGTATATACACGATAAAGGGGTACTCGGATCAAGCACTCTACACACCTCGGATGCCATTGATTCTCACGCAAGCCCACTCGTTTTTTTTTTAAAAAAAATTTGGACAGCTCGGATCGACCGTCCGATGGCCGGAGACGGCCCGGCGCGGCTGTCGATGCATTTTCCCTACGCTGTTGGTCGGTACCAATAGCATTACTCATGTAACAATTAGGAGCCTTGCTATATATAACTACTACTTATTTAATACCACTACTTTCAGAGTACCATGCGACGTTGTTCAAGTGATATGATTCTGATAAATCGGCCACAAAGCGACAAATTTAGCGACTAAGATACAATGACAAACTTTAATTGTTAGCTAGGTGAGCGAGAGCCAATTAACAAGCTTTGGGGTTTCTAATTTTTCGGGTACTCTGGGAAATATCCTATAATTCCTATATACAACCATGTACTCTACAAACGTGGGATTCATTTGTTTGGTCAGACTAATAACGAATGATCATACAATACTGTAGGATACGCACGTTATGTTCTGTTTTATTAATCAGCTCTGCTATCCGGAGAGACGATTTGCAGAGAAAAACGTGTTTGGCCCCATTTCGTGTCCCAAAAAAATCTAAAAAAATATCCATAAATTTTTCGCCCCTATGAATCCAAAAGTAATACTTATCGATTTCCGCAGGAGCTGATTTTTTACAGGGCCCCATAAAATAATATTCAAAAATTTATGGATATTTTTCTAGATTGTTTTGGGATTCGAAATGGGGCCAAACGCATTTTTCTCTGCGTGGTTCTCTGCAAATCGTCCCTGTTGTTAGAATTTTTGTTTATTGATAGTGATGGGATTGATAATATAATACCCACATAGTACTTTATTATTGAAAATTAGTATGTGTAGTTTTTTATTCACTATATAACTTCAGTCCGTCATAAAATGTTGACTAAAAATTGAATATTTGGCTCTTCAATAGTTCAATTTTAATAATCATTATTGTGTTTGGATGAGTTTTTGAGAAATTTTATAGGATTATGAGTGGAGAGAGAAATGAGAGTAATGATTGGAAGTAGATGTAATGATCGGAGAGAAATAGAAATAGAAATATGAATAATGATTGAAAATAGGGGTGCGTTATGATTGGAAGTAGAGACAATGAGTGTTTTTTGAGTTGAAATTCTTTTTTTTCGAAAAGCAATCCAAACAAAGCATATATCTGGTTAATCAAACGGTCCGAAGAAGTAGCCAGGTAGTGGCTAAAAGAATTATAGAGTGAAGGAAGATATGAAAAGGGTGTTTAGGAGTTTAATTTTATTTATTTATTTTTTATTTGGCTTCTTACGGTTTGTCATTTGCATTTTTTACTTTTCGAATTATGGGTAAGAATATATTATTGAATTTGTAAAGTGTTTGAAATACATGTGCAGAATGCATTTTACAACAGAAGTAGTGTTTGAGAGAAATGTATATTACAGGTACTTTCAAGGCCCTTGACATAATGGTTAATTTGCTCCATTTTAAGAAACAAGATCTTAACCTCTCTCAAGTGCTATCAATTTATTTGGGGTCAATCCATACGAAGCTTTACTCAACCTTAAATTGGGCTCCACGCAAGTGGGTGGATGATAGAATTGAGCTCCAAAATTAGTCGAGGTGCGCGTGAACTGGATCAGACACGTAATTTATTAAAAAGTAATCAGTACCATAGTCGATCTGTTTATGTATTTCTGTCCCTAGAAAGTCTGTCTTGTGCACAGATTTTTTTTGTGGGACCCGTGGCGATCCAAGCCGTTCATTAAATGTAAAACACTTTTGCAAGAGTTCTAGTGAAAAATCAGCTCAATCCGATACTTATAGAAGCTCGATCCAATCATTTAACTTTTTATTATTCTGAAATCTCAATGAAAAGTTAGATATGATTGGACCGAGAACTTATATGAATCGGATTGAGCTGATTTTTTACGGGGACCCTTGAAAAAAAGTTTTACGTTTAATGAACGGCTCGAATCGTTTTTATGAGATTCATAATGGACCCCACAAAAAAAATTTGTGCACAATCTGTGCACTTTTGTCTGCGTGGATAGCAACTTTCTTTATGTCTCTTTTGTGACTTTATTATTATTACTCTCTCCGTCCCATTTTCATTGTATATTATTCATTTTGTCACTTTTGTGTCTATTGCGTATATCTTTTAATCTATAATATTTTTCATGATTTTGACATCTTTGTATTATAGAACAAATTGAAATCTATCAAATAAGATTCATATTGCATATTTTTGAAGATTCACATTGGAAGATATAAATAATTGAAAACTGACACGAATTTCAAAAAAAGACAATGAAAATGGGACGGAGGGAGTATTTTTTTATGTCGGCATGACAAAATTGTAGGGTATGGTGAAGTCAATAATATACGGTCGTGCAATGCAGCTACCCTTGGACCTATTCTCGTGTGCTTAAATAGAATCTGCTGTAACTCTGTACAAATAGTTAATGGAAATTAATTAGGGCGTCCACACGGAAACGTAGTAGTCGTAGATTTCTTTCTCTCTCTCTCTCTCTCTCTTGGGAGTGATCTTTCAGTACGGAGCGAATATATCCTACGTGGTACTTACTCGGCGCATCTGAGCCATCTAATATATTTTTAGACGGCTCGGATTGAAACCCTCTCTCTTCTCTCACCCTAACACTTTCTCTCTCTTTTTTCTTTCTCCAAAT
Organism: Rhododendron ferrugineum; assembly: GCA_025642025.1. NCBI lineage: Eukaryota > Viridiplantae > Streptophyta > Magnoliopsida > Ericales > Ericaceae > Rhododendron > Rhododendron ferrugineum. The sequence goes on from JAOTQK010000021.1 coordinate 7,544,667, forward strand.
CTGAGCCATTCGAACACGTAATAGACGGCTCGGATGCACGAACGGGCACCACGTGGTACCGCTTAGCACTGAAAATTTTTCCCTCTCTTGGGGTGTCCCTTGTTGAATTGTAATTTGGCTAGAGATTTTTTGTTTGGATTGCTTTTTGAAAAAAAATTCTCAACTCAAAAAATACTCATTACTCTTATTTTCAATTATTATCCACCCTTATCTTCAATCATTATTCTCATTTCTCTCTCTATCTCTCTCCAATCATTACATCTACTTTCAATCATTACTCTCATTTCTCTTTTCACTTATAACCCTACAAAATTTTTTAAAAACTCATCCAAACACAGCATAAATTCTGTCTCTTTTCACTTATAACCCTACAAAAAATTTTAAAAACTCATCCAAACACAGCATAAATTCTGTCCGGACAAAGAGGATTTTTCGCCAGCACCCCTGTGGGCCCCCTTTTGTGCAATTTTTTGGGTAATTTAAATCGTGAATTTTGTAGGGACTGTAAAATAATGTATCTACACAAAAAATCAGTTTGTCCGGACATTGATAGGTATGTCAAAAGTTGAGTTCTAGACGAAAAAATGGACGGCCTGGATCTGTCAACTGTTTTTTTAAGTTAAACTGTCCACAACCGTTCATTTTTTTGTCTAAAAACTCAACTTTTGACATACTTGGGCAAACTGATTTTTCACATGGATAAATTATTTTACAGACCCTACAAGATGCACAGTTTGAATTACCCAAAAACAATGCGCGAAGGAAGCCCACGAGGGTGGCGAAAAATCTCCCTTTTCCGGCTCATCTAGACAGAATTTACACTCATTTGACTAACCTCAACACACATACAAGTGTGGAATCGAGGACACTGTGTTGGACAACATCTCAGCCGTCTAAAAGTGGAAGGGTCTTTTTTTTAAAAAAAAATATTCTTTTGAAAAATATTAGTTTTTAAAATCCAGATTATTAATTGCTGAGATTGACGGTTCAGATAAAAAAATAGAGTCCCCGAATTTGCACAAGCGAGCGGAGGGGTCCATTAAAATAAAGTTTTGTTGTTTGAGGATTGAAAAAAACATAGTAGTTCGAGTTGAATATCAGACATCTTATAAAAAATTTCCCGTCATAAAATGAAAAGAAGAATGGACAGAATAGGAGTTTTTTTTTTCATTGTTTTAATTTTAGAGATCTTTTATTCGTTCCTTTTTTATGAAACCGTTTTTATTTTCCTGATATTTATAACTCACGCAATCGACATCTTTTTAAACTCAAGGGCAAACTGTACATATACCCCTTGGCGTTTAGTTGATGTACGTGTGGGTACAGTACCCCGACCAGTGGCGGAGGTAGCTAGTGGGGGGAGGTGGCACCACTGGCATGTGTCACCCCATTTCAAAAATACCAACAAACATCGTTAATGAAACCTACTGGTATTAACGAAACCTACCGGTATCGGAACTTAGTCTATGTATGGCTACAGTACCCCCTGACCTTTAATTAAAGTGCACAACAAACATTGTTAACGAAACCGATAAGTTCGCTTTACTACCCTCGTCTTTTTTATCAGATCAAATACACCCATGTTCTAAAAGATCTTAAGTTCGAAACATTTTAAGTCCTATCAACTATTATGGGGCCATTGCGCAAGGAACTTTGTTTTAATTTCAAACGACTTCCCGCTATAAGTTGCAAAATTTATTTTCAAAAATCAACCTAAATTGACACGAATATTCTAAATCAATAGAGAAAGGTCAAGGAGACAAGGATGCTGACAACACGAGAGGAGAAAGGGCACCTTCCATTTCCCATATCCTTGCTTTAAGTTGCAGCCTTTTTTTTAATTTACTGTATCATTCTGCAACTTTAGCTTTGTTTACAAAGAGAAAAATTTCAGGATTGCACTTGTATGAAATTTAAAAAAATAATAATAATAATTTATACATGTATTTTCACCTAGGAATAAATAATCGTATGATTGTATACAAAAACCATAAAATACTGTAGTAAATTTGTGTTTAAAAAAATTGTTATCGAAATGCACCGACATTGACTGCAGACTTGCAATTCTTCCTTTGTCACTATACGATGGGCTCTCGAATTTGAAAAAGCGTTGATACCCGTTTTGTCCCACCACTCCGGATCATCAGAAAATACTATCTCTAGAAGTCTCGATAGATGTCGCATGTGATAATACGTTTTCGTCCTTAAAAAACAATGATCCGCAGATTGCCCATCACCAATGTTGACAAAATCAAGCCGCGTCAACATCACAATAATGATCCACGCAGCGATATGAGAATATTGACACCCCGGGGCTATATATCCAAGTTCGAGCCACATCGAATCAACAGTCCAAAAGTGCATTCAAACAATTGCAGTGCAATGATGGTCACAAAATTACTAGCAGTACTATCCAAGTTCGAGCCACTAACTAGAAAGTGTGGCCAGGGAGATAGATCGAGATGGATGGTTTTATTATACGCATCTACAAACCTACAAGTGGAAATACCGCACCTACGTGGGAGAAATTAATCTGATGGAGTGAAAGCTAGGGAACGCCTGGACGAATTCCGCGAAATAGAAATTTGGTGGGAAACTGTGAAAAACTGCAAAATAAGGGAATCTTTGGGAAAGGTATTATGATGAGAAAGTGTAGTGGAATTAGGAATTTTGCAGTAGTACAATATTGGCTTTCGAAAAGATTTTATAAGGGATTAGCATAATTCGCGATAGAGGCCGGAATCAAATAAATATGCATCTATATGTCCAGATTCGAGAGTACGAATTACGAGGATAGAGATTTGCCAACACATGTTATATGTACTATCGATAGGACAGTCGGGAGCCCATATGGTCACGCCCAAGAGGGGTTGCTACGCCGGTCGTCTCCTCCTACCCTTTTTGTTTATCAGAAAGATAGGAACGCATAGATGCCTAGGATTTTCCAAACTTGAAAATATGAAAGATAAACGTTGGGTTTTGCCCACTTGTCTTTTAATTGTCAAGAGTGAAATTTATAACCTGAAAACCAAGAGATGGTGGTGACATAAATGAGGCATTGCAAACACCTGCCACTCTAGAATTCACATTATATATTTCATATAAGAAGGCAATTTTCACATTATTTGTGAACTAAGCAATTTTTACACTTGCTAACACTTGCTTTCCACATTTCCTAGTTCTACATTTGATAATTAATCTTGTAAGTTCTAAATCTACAATCGACTCGATTTTGATTCGAAGTGAAAATGTTAACATAAAATGGCTTGTCATTGTCAACTTGTATTTTGCATTTTCACGCAAGACTATCATAATCACCATCCTTTCTCCTTTACCAAGTCATAACAATTTCTAAACACCCAATTAAGGCCGCTAAATTGAGTATTCGATCACTAGGGGAATGAAATAGGACGTGGAAGAATACATCAATGCCAACTTTACACACCGCATTTTCACGAGTTAATATTATGACTAACGAGTCGAAATTCATATATGTTAGAACAATTTTTTATTTCCATAGCCAAGAACAACTAATTTTTGAAAAGAATATGAGAAAATGAGTATTAAAACAACGATGAAAGGTGCCTTCCACTTTCCCTAATAATAACACTAAATTTTCGGACCCATCTCTTGTTTTCGTAGGCCCTTCTAACAAGATTCATTTTCAAATAATATCAAATTAAAAAATAGTAATAATTGTCTAAAGATAATTGTTTGCAAAAATAGTAATGTTGTCCGATTGTTCTGGCTCAAATACCGGCCATACTGGTCAATGTACGGTCGATAATTGACTAGTGTTATTTTTTTTTTAAATAAATGAATATATTATATATGTGGGTAAATAACAATAATAGCTATAAATCCAGAACGGTACCCGGTATATCATCAGTACCGGTACGTACCATATCAGAAGGAAAACCGGTATTGAGAATCTTGGGCGGAGCTACCTAGAGGGTGGGGTAGGGGTCACCCCCACCCCTAGTTTCAAGTTAATTTTTTCTTTTACCCTAAGGTAATTCAGTTAGGCACCTACTGATATTCGGACAATTTTATATTTTATACGGATAATGATAATGTAAAAATCGATTTTAAAACATAGAAACAGTTGAGATCATAACAGTAATGTCTAAATGGCTTTTATTTGAAGACCACAAGAGAGTTGGTCCGAACTTTTATTATCCTTTATATATATAAAAAAGCCCAAGACAAAATATAATTATATGAATATACATGTAACCTTCCTCTTGCAGACAACACGAAAGAGTGACTCCTATCGAAAAGTGCTATTTCCTCCATCCCTTTTTAAGTGTCCTGCTTCGTAACTCTAACTTATTAATGAGACATCTGTAAAGTCCATATTTTGGCAAATCTCATGACAAAATCTCTTTTGATTTGTATCCCATTAATTATGTTGAAACTTGATGTTTTAGAGCATTTGTTTTAGGAAAGGCTATCAATTGTATTTTGTAATTGATAGAGAGGTTGTCAAAGGAAAGTAGCATGGAAGGAATCCATTTTGCAAGAGGATTTTGTGCAGGAAACGGAGAAATCATGTGGGTGGTTATATGGAAGTATTTTCCTGTCACAATGCTTGAGCAACTCAAAGACAGTTATATTCAGTGCTTGAGCAACCTTCTGTTTTCTTCAGCAGTCTATTTATATACGGTGTTGCTGGCTTTTCAAGATCACCAAAGATATCAGAGTTGTTTACCTTTGTCTCCAATACTGAGTAATGTCTAATGTGATTGGTTCTTACCTCTTGGAGTTACACATGATTCGGTGATCATGAAACCTTTCTACATAAACTCCAAGTCTTCTTTTCAACCATTGTTCCAAGTAGTTGAAACATTCTTCTGGTGGATTCTGGAAGTATATCGGAGGACTTGTGGATTCAAGGCGTGCGGCAATCAACCACTTGGTGTGGTGTACGTGGATTCGACAAATTGATCTTTGGTCAGTCGGTGAGGATTCACAATTGTTTAATTAAGATAGTTTGTAACTGCACAATGATTACTTTTAGTGGTTCGATTTCCTCCCGTAGTTTTTACCCTTTTTAAGGGGGTTTTCACGTATATTCTTGTGTTCACCTGTTATTGCTTTTCGTTCCTTTATTACGTTGCTTTTGAGTATTTGATAGCAAAAAAGGAATTTCATTTGGTATCAAAGCGGGTCGCTAATTTTTTTTTGGAGTTCGTCCTAGAGCGGATCTGTAGCAATAATGAATATGAACACTAACATGAATCATCCGTCGAGTCGCACACCTATTTTGGATAGTGAAAATTTTGATTACTGGAAATCTAGAATAAAGGCTATCATGAAGTCTGTAGATGAGGAAATCTGGAATTCTTACATTAATGGATATAGTTGTCCTATGAAAACAGTAGAAGGAAAACATGTCCCTAAACTTACTGCTGAACTGTCTCGCGAGGAAAAAACTGCTTTACAAGCTAATAATCGTGCCTTGGACATTTTATTTAGTGTTGTTGATGTTAATGAGCATCGTAAGATTGCTAGTTGCGAGATTGCAAAAGAAGCGTGGGATACTTTAGTAACTTGTCATGAGGGAACGGATTTTGTTAAACAATCTAAGTTGCAGAGACTCACTACTGAATTTGAGATAATCAGAATGCAAGAGGATGAAACTTTTAATGAATTCTACTCTAAATTGATCGCTATCGTCAATAGTTGCGAAACCCTCGGTGAGCCTATTCCTCCTTTTAGGGTGATTAAGAAAATATTGAGATC
>JAOTQK010000021.1:7571046-7583102 GCA_025642025.1 Rhododendron ferrugineum
CGGTTATTATGCTATCGACGACCTAGCCCTACGCTTGGGGTATTTCAACCTTATTGGAAGGCAAGGTTGTGGCGTAAACAGCCATCTGGTCATGGCAACATAGTTGGTTATGGTGGTGGATATCATGGACAGTTTTCACCTTCTGTGGGTCATAATTCTGGAATGCCTAGCACTGGTGTCCCTTCTGTATATGTATTCACAGCTTATACTCCAAGCACAAGGACTGTTCCATCTGATTACAGTGCTTCTGGTTCCTCCAATTGGTATCTGGATAGTGGAGCAACCAATCATGTAACTTCTAATTTGAGTAACATAACTCATCCTCACAGCAGGGGGAAGAGTCATGGTTGGCAATGGTAATTCTTTATCTGTTTCTTGTTCTAGAAATGGTATTCTACCAACACCTAAGGCCAAATTTCACCTTATTAATGTTCTCCATACTCCTGCCATCACACATAATCTTCTTTCTATTTTTCAGTTTGTCAAAGACAATAATTGTTTTCTAACCTTCAATTCTTCTGGTTATGTCACTCAGGACAACCAAACACACCAAGTTCTATTCCAAGGGCCATGTCACAGGGGTCTCTATCCTATTCAGAGCTGCTTTAAGTCTGATTCTGCTCAGGTTCCAGTTGTTTTTCATACCAATAATACCGTGCCTACTGCTGTGTCTATTTCTTCTGCCACTTTGTGGCATCAAAAGCTTGGTCATCCAAGTTTATCTCTTTTCAGTCTCTAATAAAGCAATTTGCTTTACCTGTTTCTAAGCCTTTTGATGTTCATTGTTATAGTTGTAATAAAGTCAAAAGTCACAAGTTGCCTTTTCCTTTATCTGCTTCTAAGTCTGCAAAGCCTTTTGATTTGTTGCATATGGATGTGTGGGGTCTTGCCCCCATTCCTTCAGTGAAGGGGTGTAGGTACTATCTTCTAATCATAGATGATTGTACTCAATATTGCTGATTATTTCCTTTATTCTTTAAGTCTGACATTAAGACCACTCTTGATCATTTCAAGGCTTATGTTCATAATCATTTCCAAGTCTCTGTCAAAATAGTGAGATTTGATAATGGAAAAGATTTTGTGAACAAGTATCTGACAAATTTGTTTCTTATTAGTGGTATTCTACATCAGATTTCTTGTCCACACACCCCTGAGCAAAATGGGGTTGTGGAAGGAAAACATAGGCACTTAATGGACACAACACTTACCTTACTTGATCGAGCAGGTATGCCTGCTCAATTCTGGTTGGAGGCTTTGATTACAACTGTTTTCTTAGCCAATAGACTTCCTCATTCTTCTTTGCAATTTCAAGTTCCTTATGTTCTCTTGTTTCATACTAAACCAGACTATCTTGCTCTCAAACCTTTTGGTTGTGCCTGTTTTCCTTGGCTCAAACCTTATCACTCTCACAAATTGATTCCTAAGTCTACTACTTGTGTTTTTCTGGGCTATTGTATCTCTTCCAAGGGGTACATGTGTTTTGACCCTCTTCCTAATAAGGTTTATATCTCTAGACATGTCAGATTTCTTGAGCATCATTTTCCTTACTCTTCTCTTATTTCTCAATCTTCTGTTTCTTCAGATACTGAGTTTTCTCTTACTACATTTTCAGTTCCTCTTACTAGTTTTACAGATATCATAGTGTTTGTTACTCCTACTTCATCCTCTCAACTTGTTCAGATTTCACATGTACCAACACCAGTTCCTGTTTTTGATTCAGTTCCTTTCACCATTCCTCTTAATCTTGCAGTAGTGTCCTCTCCTTCTTCTGATTCTTCTTCACTTTCTGGTGCTAGTTCTTCTTCTGATTCTTTGAGTACATCTTCTTCTGTTCCTATTTGTACAACAGGGCCTTCTCATTCTATGAGAACCAGATCTCAAAATGGTATCTTCAAACCTAGACAACCTCTTTCTTAGCTTACTTCTTCTTCATCTCTTCCTATTTCTGAACCTAACCATTTCTTTGAGGCAAATACTCATTATGTTTGGCAAAAGACTATGGACGAAGAGTATGAAGCACTTGTTAAACAAGGAACTTGGGTTCTTGTTCCTCCACCTTCTCATGGAAATGTTTTAGGGTGTCAATGGATCTTTAAAATCAAGAAACATTCTGATGGAATTGTAGCAAGGTACAAAGCTAAACTTGTAGCTAATGGTAATCAACAAGCAGAGGGCCTGGACTTTACTGATACTTTCAGTCCTGTTATTAAACAACCAACTCTGCGCATCATCCTTAGTCTTACTGTTCATCACAAGTGGCCTCTTAGACAACTAGATGTGTCCAATGCTTTCTTGCATGGCGTGATTTCTGAAGATGTTTACATGAAACAACCATTGGGATATAAGGATCCAATTCATCCTGACTATGTGTGTAAATTGTCCAAAGCTTTGTATGGCCTTCGACAAGCTCCTACAGCCTGGTACTCTATTTTTCTAGTTATCTTCTACAACTGGGTTTTCAATCCAGTAAAGTCGATACATCGCTTTTTCTTTTGCCTCAAGGGAATAATCTCACTTTGGTTTTGATTTATGTGGATTACATTGTCATCACAGGAATTGATTCTTCTTATATCACTTCACTTATTCAAAAGCTCAGTTAGAGGTTTGTTATGAAGGACTTGGGAACTCTCAATTACTTTCTAGGGATTGAGATTACAACCTCTTCTTCTGGTATTTTTCTGTCTCAAGCTAAGTATGCCACATAACTTCTTGCTGAAGTTGGTATGACAGATTGTAAATGGTCTGAATCTCTTGCCTCTGTTTTTTTTTTTAACTGTAATCTCTTGCCTCTGTTAAGCCAGGAATACCAAACTGTGATTATCTTTTACAAGATGTGTCTTTATATAGAACTCTGGTGGGCTCTTTACAATATTGGACTTTAACAAGATCTGAAATTTCTTTTTATGTCAATGTGGCTTGTCAACATATGCATTCTCCCAAGCTCAGTCACTTTGTGGCAGTTAAACGTATCCTTAGATACATCAAAGGATCAATCCATCAAGGCCTTCATCTTGTTCCTGGGCCTCTTACACTTACAGCTTTTGCTGATGCTGACTGGGCAGGGGATCCAGTTGATAGAAGATCTACCACAGGTTATATTGTGTTCATGGGTCATAATTTGATCTCCTGGTGCACTAAGAAATAGCACACTATGGCTCGATCTTCCACAGAGGCTGAGTATAGAGCAACGGCTCAAACAGCTAGTGAATTGGTTTGGTTGCAACAGTTGTTTTCTGAACTGCTTATTCCTTCTTCTACACCTCATGTTTTGTGGTGTGATAACAAGTCTGCAATCACTTTGGCATGTAATCATGTATATCATGCTAGGACAAAACATATAGAGATCGATTACCATTTTATACGTGAACAAGTGCTCAACAATCAGGTTGTGTTGTATCACATTAATTCAGAGGCTCAACTAGCTGATATTTTCACCAAACCATTATGTGTGTCAAGGTTTCAACTTCTTAAATCCAAACTCCTGGTAGCTAATCCTCCCATGAGTTTGCAAGGGAGTGAAAAGGAGTCAAGTGCAGCAAATCAGAGCTCCACTTCAAGCCACGTCAGCAGTTGATGATTAGTTGGTCATTAGCTAGTTAAGTGTGATTTGTTAGAGGCGGTTGTAATTAGTGAACTAATCTGGTTTAGCTGACACGTTTATGTACTGGATTCTGTTGTAATTGACGATCAAGGAAGAATGGAAAGTGAGATACAAAGTTTCTCCTTCTCTCTTTAGATTTCTGTACTCTCTCTCTACTTCTTGATTTACTTTTCTGTTCTTGATCGATCAATTCATATTAGATTCTCGAAATTCTTCATGTTGGACCAAGAATCATCCTAGTGAAGTAAGTTAGGGCAAGAATAATTCCTCAAATTGCAATTCTCTCTTGATGTAGAAAACATATCTCAATTTCAATTGTAAGGATTTTTTTAGTCAGGCATTGTCGAATTAGTAACTTCGGAATTTCAGATGTAATATTATCATGTGTTTCTTTGCGTGAAATATCATTGTAGCATGTTTCACATGTTGAGGTTCTGAAAGCCTGTACACGAAGATGTATCATGGAAAGTGATGACAGTATGTTTAGGACATGCATGTCCAAGCTGTGCTCTTCACTTGTCCGAATGAAGGAAAAATGATGTTAAATATCAATGTTCTAAAAGTTGCTAGGCGCTAGTTGGACAATCGGCCACCTTCGAGCGATCGGATTTATCGGCGATTAATCGGTGCGTATTAATTAGTAATTGGCGATTAATCGTTAGTTGGACCTAATCGAATAGGCCCCACCAACGATTAATTGCCGATTAATTCCTTGTTTTAGAACACTGTTAAATACTTAAATATTGTGACAGGCCATGCATGTGGCGTGTTCAATGCATATCCAAGACTGGTACACAATCACGCAATCCTATTTAAGGGCTTGTATTTTTTGATGCGTACGATAATGGTACATTTGTCCTCCAAACTCCAAATAAATTTACCTTAAGCATCTATTTTTGTGTATTCGTGCTCTATATATATTTGCTATATTGTGCTACTTCTTTACGTAAGATGATCATGGTCGAATGGCTTTCTATTTGCAAAACAATTTCTGATTTGACTTTCTTTATCGCAGTATAATCCGGCATCGCGTTTATACAATTGTATGTTACCACCACAAGACATAAGCTCTTTATCTTTTATCATCTCTTAATTTCTGGGAAAATCACAAAATTGACTTATTAGTTGTTTTGAATGGTGGCAGAGCAGATAATGTCAGCGGATGGTAGATACGCAAGGGTTGCTTCGCAATATCAACACCAATGCCTTAAAGTGGTGGAATTTGTTGGTTTTAGAGAGGGCATGCACATGAACTTGAGTTTCTTTCATACTTGCTGGTGATTGCTATCTCACTTGATAAGTTGATTATCAATCCTTTTTGGCCAATTCTACTTGCGCGGCACTTACGGATGGAAACCACCGATATACAAGCAGCTAGAAAGTGTGCCCGACAGCTAGAAAGAAAACTACCCCCAAATGTTAATTTAGTAGTACTCTGATTAGTATAGTGACCACAACTGGGTGGCATTGCCTTAATACTCCCATCCACCACACATTCATGTGGGCTCCCCTGCATCTATGCAGACCATTGAATCTGTGGTGGATTGGAGTGTTCGGCAATACCCAAGGGATTGGAATAACCTATCCTAGGAGCACATCTCTCTCTCTCTCTTTCCCTACTTACCCATCATCATTACACTTTTACTCATTAACTTTTTAAAATAGAATCTACTTTTAGGGACAAAATAGACAATGCACCAATTTTTATCCACTAACTTTACAAAATGGACACTTATTACGGTACAGCCCAAAATGGAATACTAGACTCTAAATAAAGGACGGAGGGAGTAATAAGGATCCGATCATAAAAAAGATTTCTAAATCAATTTGAGCGACCCGCTCTGATACTTTAATTGTTGAACTGCTGCCCACCACCTCTCCTACAACTAATTGGTGTTAGAGAGGACTTCAATTAAGTCTTTTATAACATTCGACATTGCACCCGCAAATCTGTTTTTAGAGCGGTTACAAGAGGTGGCATTATGTGACCAAATTCACGGGACACTCCGGGCCCAACACCTCCAATACTCCAACAATAAGGAAACTGAGTCTGAAAATAAGTTAATTCCAAGCCAAATTTTAAAACACGCCCTCCCAAATTTAAAGAAGAACCCTTCCACAAAATCCTTGTCATCAAGAATTTCTAATTGACCAGAGCACCTCGCAAACAACTCTGGACATCATTGCGAGACCCACCTCTTCTGAGACAGGTGTGCCCAGAGTTGTGTCCATTAGGGTGTGGAAATGGAGAATTGCTTTCTTTGATGGCAAACAAATGAAACACAAAGAGTACGTTCATAGAATAGAATACAATAAAGTGCAAAATATTTCACTGTCCAGGCTCCACCTAATCATCTGTTTCTTTTCTTATCACATGAAGATCGCAGGAACAGAATTCAAACTATCTAATGACACAGTAATTAAAGTATATCCAATGAAAGCATCCTCTAGCTGTTCACATGATACCAGATATGGAAGTCGGAAAGTTGACGAGTAAAGAAGAACAGCTGTTGAAATAAGAGTATGGTTTCCTATTTAAGATTCATAGTCACAACCAGCTAACTATGCATACATAACCAGGATAGCTGGGAAAAAAAGGAAGAAAGTTCATAAGTCTCCAATGGCGGTTCATGCAATATCACCTCCGAGGGAGCGGGGCGTCATATGCTCCTCCCCACATGGGAGCTCCACCACTAGTAGGCAGAGGTGCACCGCCAACACCAACACCACCTCCGTATGGACTAATTCCCTCCACTCCAGCTCCAAGACCCTTCTGACCATGGAGTCCTCCATAAGTCTCAGCATAAGCACCCCCACCATGCATAGGTGGATATAGAGAATCTCGATGCACATAGGGGCCACCATAAGGGATTGGCACTGCATTTCCAGCACACCATCGTTAGTTTTGCAAAAAACAAAGAGGGAAAAGTATTTAAGCACTCAAAGAAAAGAAATACTTACCATGTGCTCTCTTCTCCGCATTTAACACCTCAGCACGCAACTTTTCCACTTCTCGTGCCATGCCGACCAGGTTTTTCTCCATGGCTTGCATTTGCTGAACTTTGTCTATGTTCAAGCCTTTCTCATACTCGAAAGTTGTCCTTTGTGCCCAAATGTAAATTGAAAATAGTTTCAGTCTCATGCATTATAGCTTCTTCGTTAACCAGAAAATACAGTAAGGATCTAGACAGATAAAACTAAAAGCTTTCAGTCATCTGGATGACATTCAGAATCATAAAAAGTTCCCACTGGCGTGGCTTTTGATAATTTGCAGAAACAAATTTATCTTAGCAAACGCCTTCCCAACCACTCTGGTTAGTTTCGCAGCATCTATTCTAATATAGAAAGGGCCTACCAATCTTTGGTGTGAACACTTTTGGGAAGCTGTATCACAAAAGTAATTTCCACAATTGTCCCTTAAAAACAAAGTTTGCACACTTAATTTAAATGTGTAATCAACCAACTGTTAGGGTAGGTAGGTAAAAATATTACCCCAATCAACCGCCCCACACCCCACTTCTTCCCCAAACCCATAAGACACTTTTCCTTCAATATTTGCCAGAGATCATTCCTACTCTGTAAGTTTTGTTTCTTATTCTGTGGTAGTCTTTCGTTTCACTGTATTTGTGTTCTTTTACGCTTCGGCCTTCTTCATCCTGTTATAGTAGAGAGTTCCTTTAAGAGTCAACATTTTGCATTGATGGTGACAAGTCATGTGTTGTGCGACTTTACTTTCCTAACATTTTCTCCTCTTTTGTGAGTTAATGGCTTAGTCTGTGAATACTGAATACAACATTTGAAGCGAGACGAGAAGAAAGACAAAGAAGGAAGGAAATATGACTTCCAAATTCCAATAAGAAGACGAAATAGTCCAGTGGGCCACATACGTCTTCCACGAGGTCATGCTCTTTTCTCTTCCTTCTTATATGTTTTAGGTATTTTCTGTTTTCTTTTTAACTTCACATGTGATTTCCTTCCAATCCTATTTTCTTTTATTTAAGCCCTTCAAATTTCTTAACATTACCTAGAATTCAAAGGCATAATTAAAGATGAGAAAAGTTAATGTTTGCTTAAAAAAAGTGGTTATAGAAAAAGACTCAGTAGTTTCATATTAAATTACTTACCATTGCATGGTAAACTAACATTGGGTGTTGAAAGAGTGAAAAATATCACCCTAGTGCATTAGCTTCAAAAGGAATTCGTTTCCTATTTCTTTTATTCGACTTCTCTTCAAAAATCATGTTTTTATATGTAGAATTTACAATTCATAATCCAGTGCTCATGAATTGGCATCCAGTAATTGAATTTTTTTTTGTTACTTACATAAGCATGTCTTTCTTCATTTCTACAATTCTATTCTATCTAACTCCATCCTACGTTTGTCTTGTGTTAAATGCACTATGGCATTTCCAAACCTCCGCACTGCCATTTTTTTTGAAACTTTATATTTACCATAGAACAATTAGTCATTGACTTGTAAACTTTTGACAAACACTAACAAAGATTACGAATGAAGGTGGGAAGGTATCTTCATATTGTAGGATGACTTGACTTGCACACGCATTGCATGTGCTCACTGCCCAGCCTCTAGTGCTATATTATATGTGTGTACCCAGCCTCTAGGGCTAGATTAAAGAAAAGCACAACAATTTCTAAATCTTTGAGTAGTGACAGATACATTGGAAGGACCGTGAAATGCACTGGTAGAATGAGTGAGGACGATATTTGCGTCTGCATAACTCACTGGTCCAACAGTTTTAGGTGTACGCTAACTTTTCATTGGTGGCATGGTAGGTGGGGTTGAAGCAGGTTGTTGGTATCTTGTGATTATAAAGATTACAGTACAGGGGAAATCAGAACGTTGAACATTGCTACAGTATCCAAACTTAGGATCACATCCTGGGTTGCATGGACTTCCTATTTTTTCGTTGTTTGCATAAGTGTGCCTGTAGTGCACCGCATATGACAACCGTTAAGGGCATGGGTCCTCCAAACATTTTTACTCTGTTTGCAAACAAAAATCACATGCAATACTAAACTAAAATTTCATCATTTTACATGGATTGCAGATAGTAAACCGTAGTACTTTAAACACCATTGATTCAGCTTTTAATAATTTGCACAATGCTATGTCAGTACATGTAATATCTTTTAATGTTCATGGTCTGTCCATGTATCCATACCCAACTTTCCTTTTCAGCACTATCCTAACAATTAGGGAGAAGAAGTGCAAGAAGAAAACGTTAGTTATTCACTCACCGTAATCTCTGATGTTCTTGCCTTAAAGAATCAAGTTCAGCATGCATCTCCGGTAGCTTTTTAAGATCAGCACGGGCTTGGTCCAATTCCGCAGTGGCCTGTCGAATTTGGGCAGTCAGCTCTTGCCTAGCTGCCACCAAACCCTGAGCCTCCATGTGTGCCTGCTGTAGCTCCTTCTTAACACTCTCCCCAGCTCTGATATCAAATTCCATTTTTGCAATCTTCTCCAGCAACACACGAATCTGTATATCGCCCTCTGTTTGGACGCTTTTTATGTGTGCTCTAAATCGTTGTATTTCCTGCTGAGCAGCAGCAAGATCCTGCCTCAAGGCCCCATGAGTGGCAGCCAGTCTATGGTTATCCCCAGCAAGTCGCTCTATTTCTGCCACCTGGACAGCAATTTTGGCCTCCATACGCTCAGGAGGAGGAAGTGGCTCCATGGCGCGGTGACCAGCAGGACTTGACCCTGGGAATGGACCATGCCGCATCATTCCTGGAGCTTGGACAGATCGTCCTTCATATTGCAATGGTATTTGACCTCTTCCAGCCATTTTGTCCGTTAAGTCACTCAAATTAGAGCATTCCAAGTAATTATAGCAGAAGTAGGCTGCCATGGTCACATGTATGTCTACTTATGAGCATTGGAACTATGAAAATAAAATACTCCCATCACAAATATAGTAATAGGAGAAAGTGTGCTAGAATAGGAACCCTCGCTGGGTGCCAGTATTCAAAGCCCACTACATCCAGTGCTAGAATAAGATAATGTGATGAACTAGAATTGAAGTGGTGCCTTGGTGGCAATCAACAATGAGAAGCCCCACCCAATAACTTCTGGAAAATGTTCCTAAGACGTTTCAAAAACTCTAGAATGATTGAAAGATACATGTCAAAATCTCTTGAAAAATGTTTCGGAAGTCCCTAGAAACATGCTTCTCACAATTTCTGCAATTTTTTTTTTGTAAGGGTCGAATATTCAACATTGTTCGGCCCACGTCTAGTGGATTGAGCCCTGTGAAGAGAAGCCTAGAAGCCCAAAGATGGACTTCTGTGGGCCTGCCCACCGGCACAGGTCAAAGAGCCCGACCGGATACATGTGGCGCATGAAATGGCGGGCAAAATGATGAGATGTGGGGCCGGGTTCAGTCCGGCGCACGCATGGGGCAAGATGGAGCCATGATGGCACTGAGTGGCATGGCTCAGCCACGTGGCGTCCACTCACTTGTCAAAAATCGTCACGCATGACATCATTTGGAAAAACAGTTACGAGGGACGTCATGGAGGGCATGAGCTAAGCACGAGCTTACTTGAAACCAAGTACAGTCTTACTCTTAACGGCAGGGAGCTCCTAAAGTGGAGCTTTAGTATGAGAGCCCGCTCCCTACGAAGATAGAAGCTTTTGTATGATCATTGTATTGAAAAATAGGGATTTATCACTTGGCACTATTAATTGGTCTTTGATGAACTTATATATCTAACCCAAGTCATGTTATCTTGAAACAAAACCCATATATTGTAACACTAGCCCATTTTACAGTTATGGTAAACTTGGCCCAAATTTTTACTTCCTAAAATGATTGAACTTTTAATGTGAATACTCTATGTTGCATTATTTTCCTAATATATGTACACTCTCCCAACCTTGCGAGTTTCTATATTCCCCCGCTCCCGCCACCGCTTCCGCTCCCGCTTCACACAACTAACTTCTCTCTACAAAAGGTACATGATAAACCCTACACAGGTATGTGGTTACTAGTTTACTTAATGCTCTGTACTTCTTCTCCGTCGATTTGAGACTGACTTAGACATCGGAGTCCCCTCCGACCGGTTAGGGACTATTGGTGGTTGCTTTTGCAGGCTTTGATCAAGTAGGAGAAACAAACTCTAGGAGAAACAAGCTCACATTGGAGCCAATTCACTTGAAGGGTCCAGAGAAGAAACCGGACCAACACCCCCACATTTTTCATGCTACCAAAACTTATTTCCCAACAATATCCGAAATAGCTCTAATAGGTTTTATGAAAAAAAATTCAAACCACGTTTCACATTTCCCTTTTCCATGTCATTCCCATATCCATATACCAAACAATTCTGACTTCAGGCACGGAGCGGAAGAGGAGAGTCTAGGGCTCAAGTTCTCCATGTAACTTCGAAGTTCACTCTACATACCAACAGATACACAACTTACACACAATCTCTGTATATAAGTACGTAAATATACACAAACAAGGGCACAAATTCACAAAATAAACTACCACAAGTCAACCATAAACTACATCCTGTACCCCAAAAAAAAAAAAACAAAAAAAAATTATCTCCAAAATCTAGCCATTAATTTCTACAATTAAACAAATTGGAGATCGAGATATGAGAGATGGCATGCCTTAGTTAGTACTAGTTGTAATCTGGTAGGAGTATATGCTTGTATCAAACTCTGAAGCCCAACCGGAATGGAAGTGTTTGCGGGAATCGATTATCACTGGTGATGAAGTTAGAAGCAGATTTGACCCGTTTCGGGAATTTGTCTATTTAGGGCACAAGAAAGAGCTCTTTATGTTTTTTCCCCTTGGCACATGAAATGAAAGAACGAACGCCTAGCATTTAAATGGAGTGGGGGTCTGTTGACTCTATTCCTTTCAAAAATACAGTCCAACAATAATAAAAAAATGAAAAATGACGGCCAAACATATATTTTGATAATTAATACTCCTACCCGTCAAGGACATTTTCAGCATTAACAAATGTTCTTAGCTTGTCCTTGGCGGATATTAATTATCAAAACACATCCTGGACTGTCATTTTTCCTAAAAAAAAGGGTCTGTTTTGACCTGAAATAATTTTTCCAAAAGAGAGTGAACGTTTTATTTTTATTTTTAAATAAATTGATTTTTCTAAAAGAGTGTGAATGTTAGGCCTATTTTGGCCTAATAAGCCAAATGACCCCCTCCATTCCGATTTGTTTGTTCACTTTTAGATTTTTAAGTGTTCCAAAATATTTTTTCATTTGACTTCTAATTGAATCAATTTATCCTTTTTTCCCCCTTCTTCAGTGGAATAAAGTAACATTTTAAAAAACGTTGAAAGGTAAATGTGAATAGTTGTATCTTTTAAGGTGTAATCTGTAGAGACTCGCAAAATTTATTTTAATTTTTGGAATTTGTTTATTGCGTAAAGAAATCGTATTATTAGAAAAGTT
>JAOTQK010000021.1:7583161-7597688 GCA_025642025.1 Rhododendron ferrugineum
TGGGGAACCACGTATATTGCTGTGTTGATTTCTTTACTGTTTTATACTCGTAAATCGTGTGCGTGTGTGTATCGATCATAACAATTTTTTTATTTTTTAGATTTCTCTCATCATAACAAAGCAATAATCCATAAAAAAAAAAAGGACAAAAAATTAACAAATGTTTTTTTTTAATAAGGACAAAAAAATACGTCATTTGGCTTATTAGGCCAAAATAGGCTGGATGTTGAGTGATTTTTTTAATTAATATAAACTGGGCTTACATACTTTTAAAGTATTCAAACTTGAGAGAATTCAATTAATTTCTTTTCTTTTCTTTTGTTGGCAACCAGATCTCATAGAAAATTAAAACAAAAAGGAATATTATGGTTGCTAAACAAATTCAACTTTGAAAATACCTTTGTCCAGAAATATGGTAGGTATATCTCCATTGATACTTATTCCGGGTGGAAAATTGCATTGAAATTATGAATGTACACAATTCACCACTAACATCATGTATTATCGATCTAAAACTTATGACTTCACGTTCAAGTCCGATTTATCGGAATGGTGATCCATCTGCCCGATTCCTTTTTCAGTTTCTGATTTACAATACATAGATGGAGAAGTTGTAGTGCCCATGAAGTACGTACAACAACTTTGTTGTGCCACTATAATAGCCCCTTTTCGAACCACAAACCTATAATCCAAAGTGTTCATGTTATAAGACTCGTCAAGTAAAATATCCTTGCGAAAGTTTAAATTAAACAAACATTGTAACTGTATATTTTTTAATCAAATTTGTCTTCAACAAAATAGAAAACAAGTATGTCTTTGAAAATGAACTTTAATGTCAAAACAAATGTGCATGGATCATACGATTATCAATATCCAACCAACTTAACTTTTTGCAGAGTTGTATTACTCTACGATCGCTACATAATTATTGAACAGGTCGAATTACGTTCTGGAGCAGGTCGGATTATGTTTTGGGGAGCGTAGCAGGCAATTGTGCCCACCTCACACAAGTGAAACAAGAAATGGGATACATATATGCCTTAAGTTTGGGAAAGTTTTCCCCTCTTCTGTAACTTTTAGTTACCTCCACTTATGTCATCAACATTTATTCTGTCATCCAATTGTCTCATGGTGCATATAGTTCCTGTGACCCTATCTCTAGTATCACCTAGCTAGCTTCAAAGGCTATTCTAATTTCTAGATAAGGAATGACATAAAGATGGCAATATCCTTCTTTTGTTCAACCACCACTTTGTGATTTGAATTTTCTCCTCATTGGAGAAGGTGTGGAATCCATGGAATTGCAGAAAACTTCACATCGATCAGCTACAGTATCATAAGTTCCATTTCTAGGAGCTTAGTACTTATACGACCGACTCGATGATCAGTCTTGATACTTTGTCTTTAGTTAAAACAAGTGCATCCGTTGTGTCAAATGACTTTGGTCAAAGTCATTTATGGTTATGATTAATGCACCGGTTGTGATGTCATATTGGTAACTATAATGCTTTCTTGTTTCAACAAAGAAATCCGTAGTGCGGCATCTTTGAGACAGTAGCCACAGGAACTAAACTGCTCGAGCTCTATTTGTAATTTTTTTTTGATAACCAAAAAGGGTTGGAGGGGGCAACCAGCGTAGCAACTCCCCATGGACGTGACCAAAGGGGCTCCATACCCGCCAGTGGAATGTCCGGTTCGAGCCATAGCTACCGTCCGGAAGGATGGGCCGTCACCACGGCACCACCTTAGTGCACAGTTGGCGAAAAGTCCCCCTCCCTGGTCCACAGACGGGTTCGAAATTAAGCCATTTGGCACCACCGGAAATTTGCACACATAAGTGTGTCTCCGGGGCCTCGAACCTGGGCCTGCGTTGGGAGAGGTAGCGGCCCTCGCCAACTGGGCTACCACCTCGGTGGTGCTCTATTTGTACTTGGCTCGTTAAAAACTTGGGATTAATCAAATTACTCGACTACAACCATTATTTCAAAAACTAGTACGAGAAAAAAAATCTATTGTGGGGGTATAATCTATTTAGTACTATCTTCTAATTTACGGTTAATCTAGGTTAAATTTAAATAATTTTACATCACCGTATGAAATTTTGCGGATTAATTTTAATAGGCAAGTAATAAGTACACGTGTGTATTTAGTTATCCGAAGAAAAAATAAAATGAATTCACATGCTTATTGATGTATTGGGCCAAAATTATCTGTGTATAGTGTATTATACAAGAACATGAAAATATTTTATAGAGACTAGTTTATTTTTTTCAAATGAAAGTTTGTCTCTTTGTTCGCCCCAAGATCAAATCCTGACTCTGTCACTGAATTAAAAAGTCTTAAGCACTTTCAATTTGTGAAAATTTTCTGCATTAATAAGTAGTTAAGATGCAATAAATATGGATTCATGCACAAGTTAAGATATTTATTGAAATATGCACAAACGAATAAGCAAACATTGATCAATGAGTAGTATTTCTACGGAGTACCTTTTATGCATATATGTCCAATGCCAATGCCATATTGGTCTGATCTAGGCCATAGAATTAATTTCGCTTATTTGGGGTTAATTTATTCACTTCATCTTCCCTTTTCCACTTCGTCTTCATGTTTCTTTTCCAATTGCCAGGAATGAATTTTTCGCCCTTTTTCATGTACTGTACATTTTTATTTGAGATTTTTTTAAAAAAGTTTTTCTATTTGACATTGGTGTTTCAAATTAGGGAAATGCTACGGTATCCACCCGCCGTTTGGGGACACCGTAAAAAATGGCATAACTGACCATTAAAAGTATAACCAAGACCAGTGATGTGTATAACCAAAACCTTACAAAGGCATAACCCCCAAAATCCCCAAATTTAGCATCATCCTTCAAATTATAGGGCAATGGATGAAGAATTTTGGGACAGTGAGTCAATGAAAAAGAATCAATTACCTAAATGGAAGTTAGCAGAGAAAAACTATGGTGCCCATCCTTTACGGTGTCCCAAATTATACCTCCGAATGGTTAATGTTATGCCTAAAAGTGGTTATGTTATGCCATTTTAAGGGGACACCATAATAATGGCATAATACTTTTTAGGGGGACACCATAATTTTCCCTAATAAAAATGTTATACTACGGAGTACCATTTTTTAAAAGTGTTATGCCTTCAAATGGCTATGTATGCCATTTTTAAAAAGTGTAATGGCCTAATATGATATACTCCTATATCAGGTGGGTATTTTTTTTTTTTGGGTGTCAAAAAGCCTTTAGAACTGATTCTTTTAAACAAAATTTCCAAGCACATTTTCAGAATTAATTCCACGACAATTTCTTGAATTATTTTTGACGCACAAGTAAATAAATTAGCTGTGCTTATAAGAATCAGTTCAATGGTAATACTTAGGACTGTAAACGAGCCGAATCGAGCCGAATAATAGAATGTTCAAATTCGTTCATTAAGTTTTTTAGTGAACTCGAACACGAGCCGAACTCAATGAAAATTACGACGAGCCAAACTCGAATCGAGCTTGCCCAGGTTTGGGTCAAACTCGATCTTGTTCACGAGCTTTAACGATCCAATAATGTCATATTTTTATACTCATACAGGTCTAAAACTGTAAATAAAATTTTCATTATATACATAAATATGTTCATATACATATAAAATGATAAAAACATATACATAAGTAAATTTTTAGTAAATCGTAAACGTTTAGACTTGTACAAGTTTTATAATTTTCACTATATAACTATATAAAATCCCCATGATACACATATACTTCAGGTTCGCGAGTCTAATCAAGCCGAATACTGCTGCGTTCATGTTCGGCTCGTTTATGAAACGAGCCTAAAGTTGAGGTTCAGGTTCGATTCATTTAGTAGACGAATCGAACTCGAACGAACTTTTACCTAGTCGAGCCTCGAACAATTCACGAACGGCTCAGTTCATTTACAGCCCTAGTAATACTGAGAAATCTAATTCATTTATCTGGTCTCCCTCGATTTTCTTCAATTGGCAAACTCTCTCACAAATCCACAATTCAAACACCGGCTAAAAGAGACTTCCAAAACTGCTAACACCGTGTTCAGGACCCTTCCCTTGTCGACGAGCAGAATGGAAAAACATTTAATCACCAATTTGTACAGTTTTGTTTTGTTTTTTTTGTTTTGGTTAGTCCACGCATTCTTGAAATGCTTTTGATTCTCCGTCGGCCATGCAGATTAACTTTTGGTCGAACCCCAATGATATGAAACTTTCAAAAATTCAAAAGTTACATGTTCTTCCACTGATGTTCTACAATCTGCATTATGACCTCTATAGGCAAAAAGAAGCAGCTGCTACAGCCACACACTCTTAACATTAGGCTTATCACTGCAAGTT
The DNA here is from genome assembly GCA_025642025.1 of Rhododendron ferrugineum. Lineage (NCBI taxonomy): Eukaryota > Viridiplantae > Streptophyta > Magnoliopsida > Ericales > Ericaceae > Rhododendron > Rhododendron ferrugineum. The sequence continues at coordinate 7,587,529 of JAOTQK010000021.1, forward strand.
ACAGATTCTGTGTAAACAATAAGTTGATTAGTCTGCAAAATAATGTAAAGAAGATATGTAACCCTCTAATCATGTCACTCAATCATAAAAGATTGCAATGCGTGAGTCTCACAACTTACATAATAGATACCGATGACGAGCTTTACAATGACGAATTTGCTAATACTAGTCATGGGGCCAATCGATCAATTTTCCATACTTTTTTTCCATCAGTCACTTCAGGAGAGTATCGTATCCTGTCAAACGGAGAAATAAAGAGACATTACAAGGGAAATCCAATCATGTGAAGAAACAACCGTTACTTAAGGTCCTTTCCCAGGTACAAATCCATTTTCTTACAGAATACATCTTGTAATTATCTGACAACTTGTACTCTCTTGCCGTTAGACTTTTCACATATGACTACGAACCAGAAATCTTCAAAAGAGACCAGATTTTCTAATGCGAAACATTTACACTCGATCTTGAAAAGACTTGAAAAGAAATAAGAATCTAAAGTTTGAGTAATCTTATCAGCGAGGCACTTTTGTTGAAGGCTCGATCCCCCCTCTCCCAGGTTTTGTGCCTCAGGAAATTCGTATTCAGTAACCAGGTTACAAAAATTCTTTCCTAGAGGTATTCAAGTCACTCTCGAGTATTTGAAACATTGGGTATTCTTCCAATACTCCAATTGGCATTTGGCATTAGTCTCACAATTTTGATCCCAAACTGGATCCACTGCACCATATCAAATCCTTTAGGACATCAGAAGGGAACAAAATTTCAGAACCCAGATGCCTTGGGGCCAAATCAATCGTCCATGCCAGGATCTCAACAATGATCCACATCTGTAAGTTCTATGCATTATTTTGGGTTATAGCAGCTTTGATAAGGGACTTGGGCTTATGTTGGGCCACTATCAAACCCATAACAAAACCTATTGGTATGCAAAAACCAAAGGGATGATTTCACCCAACTAATAATGCACCCATACTGAATTCTCCTTGAATCCTATGGTTACATATGGGTCTATAGATCACGCATATAAAATGGTAGCACGGCAGAAGGGAAAAAGTACCTGTCATGTAAGCGTGATTGCTGTCCTTGCCAAAATTCAAAATGCTCCGGCTTAAGCCTGTATCCTCCCCAGTGTTTGGGTTTGGGGATCAAACTTCTGCAGATTCAAGTTATAGTGAAATTGTTGACATAGTGCTGGGAGACAGTTCAAAATGAGAAAAATGGCATAATATTCACAAGGGAAAAAAAAATAAAAAAATCTGATTGTGACCTGTCAGAGAATTTGGCCTCCAATTCTTTGTACTCTTGGTGGAGAATATTGCGTCCGGGAATTACAGTGCTCTGCATAGAGTGATCAGAGAAATTTAGTAGTTTTCACAGGCTTTATTTACTGTTTTTTGAAAGAGGAAGTGGGGGCGAAAAGAAACCTGCTTGCTAACTATTGCTCCAATTTGACTTCCACGAGGACGACTGTGGAAGTACTGCTCAGATTCTTCTTCAGAAACTTTCTCGACAAGTCCTTCCACTCTTACCTAGAAATCACCATATTGGCCTTCAATCGCCATCAGAAGAGGTATGCACTTTTATGCATTGTTATCATCAGTAAATTGTCAAAAAATAAAGCATTTTGAAAATCAAAGGTTCATGGATGATAAGGTGGCTGTTACTGGACGGACCCACTTCTCTATGATTCCTTCAGGTTTCATACTCATCCATGGTAAGGTGGTTGTTACTGGACGGAGCCACTTCTCTATGATTCCTTCGGGGTTCATACTCATCCATGAGGCGTGAAAGTGAGACGAGACTGAACAAGTCAAAGGTCTATCTTGGTCCGAGTGGAGATAGTCTCTCTCTTCTGAATGTCCATGTACTTACGGACTTTCTTATTCCAGAAAAAAAAAAAGGATGCGTAACACTATACTTGCTTTCTTCAAGTGGTTCCAACCTTTGCTTATGGGGACAATGATCCTTCACTGAGGCAAGTTGTCTGGAGGGAAGGTCTATTGGTTGACCATAGATGCCAACCGATCGACTATCTAAGAGAAGATAAATATAGTTCTATCATTCAAGTTGTTTGGAGGGAAGGCCTATTGATTGACCATAGATGCCAACCAATCGACTATCTAAGAGAAGAGAAGTAGTTCTTCTATCATTCAAGGACCGATAACTACAAATGGTATGGCAAATAAACAGGAAAAATGCTCCTTTGGAGTATAATTATGATATCGAACTCGATGACGAAGCGTCGAAGCCCATTCCATTCATTCAGAACTGAAGAGCCAATTTGATCTGTAGCTTCTAAAACATTGGCTCCGTACTTCTTGCAACTTCAGAAGAGGTATGCGCTTTTATGTACTGTTATCATTGGGAACATTTTTTTAATATGAAAAAAAAAAAAATCAAACGGTCATACTCGTCCATGGTGTTTCCAACATTGACTAGACCAAATGGTCTTTTCATGACAACCACTGCCTAGTGCAGTTGGTAAGTCATCTTTCCCCTATGGGGGAGGTCCTGGGTTCGACTCCTGCTGGAGCAATACCCTTGGGTCCCAAGCTATGGATAGCTTCTGGATCCCGTGCTAACTCTAACACCCCACTAACCCCCGCTGATGTATGACGATTGAAAAAAAAAATGGTCTTTTCATTTTAAACTCTCCGTGAAGATGTCGTGGATAAAGGAATCACGGTTCTAATATCGAGTTTTGGTTCTATTTGAACTCTTTCGAGCAGGTAGTCGAAGAATATTTGATTTGTTCAATGCCCCAGCTAGGGCAGCATTTCTAATTTGATCAGCCAATTGCCGCTGCAAGGCTCCTTTTCAAATATCTAACAAAAATTAAATGGATATGCAAACAAAGCACCACTTTTCTCTGTCTTTTCCTTTTCTGTAGTAGGAACTTACATTCCAAGTGGGGGGACAACTCTAGATCCTAATCTGCCGCTGCTAGGAATCCTCTTTAGAAGATCATATCTTCGCATGTTATCCAAATACTGCAACCCAATTAGGCATCTGCCATTTATATACAATAACCACCCAGATTACATGCTCCAAAAACACGGGCCATGATTACCAAAACAAAACAAACTGAGCCTTAAGTCCCAATCTATCATGGCATTGTGTTCCATGATATCCAAAAAACCAAGATCGTTCCGAACTACCACCTTTAAAATTAATTTTGGTCTACCCCTCTCCTTAGCGCTTAGTATAGACATGTCCAAACCAACTTAGTCTATTATATCCAATCTTCTATAGGTATTACCCCCACCATTCTGCAAAAGTTTGCATTTTTAATTCTATCTCCGAAGTCTTACCACATGTCCATCTCAAAATTCTCATTTCAGCAACACCCATCTTACTCACACGTCGTTTCTTAGTAGGTCAACACAACACTCTGTGTCCTACAACATGACTGGTCTTGTAGCAGTACAAAAAAATTTCCCCTTCAATTTGCAGGGATCATGCATTCACACAACACTCCCAAAGCACACCACCACATGATATATCTCTGTGTTACATCATCCACAATCACTCCATCCTTACCAACAATCGAGCCAAGATATTTAAAATGCTCACTTCTTAGTAATTCCTAACTTTCTGGGGTCATTTTGTCAACCCTAGCACTTTCACTGCTACTAACCAAACCAAGCCTTGTGTCCCAATCAATTGGGACCGGCTACATGAATCCTACTTCTCCATTAAGCTCTGTCCAAGGCAACCTGTTCACTTAGATTTAGTAAACCCAAATCCTCCCGTATCACGGCATTTACAAATATTTTAACCACCATTTGCCTATTACGACAAGGCTTAAGATATAAGCACACAAGATTACAAGTCCAGCTCAACTAATTTTAGGTGGAGATGAAACATGGCAATACAATGAAAAGAAAGGGGTTACTTGGCGATTAAGACCATCCCAGTAAAACAACAGTGATGCACGAGGATTTTCAGATATTTCACGAGCCTTTTGGCTTTCATAGTTTGTATACCTGCATAATTGAATAAAAGAGATGGAACGATCAGCATTGACAAAAGGACCAAAGCAGTATTGTAGAAGTCAAGCACAACACTTACCATACAAAACCATCTTTATCAACTCCTTTTAGCAACACAATTCTTGATGAACTGTATAAAACAAAAAAAATATGTAAACTAAAAGAAGTATTGATTGTCCACAAAAGTTTTCTTTAAACAAACTGATATGTATAAAACAAAAAAAGTAAACTAAAAAAAGTATTGATTGTCCACAAAAGATTTCTTTAAACGATACTATTGTCGAATAGCATCAGACGTTGATATACTTCTACGACCAGAAGATAACAACTCACTATGTTATATATCAAAGATATGAGGTCCAAATCTGACATAACCTTGGAAATTTAAAACTTTGCCAAATGGCACTACATTCCAAGAATTTGATCGTTCTACTTAACACCTCATATTAACTCAATCACATGTATTATCATTTGAAATGTATTATCATGAAAAGTACTATCATTTGAGCAACATGGACACTTGAGCTATTCATGAATGTATTATCATGACATGTATTATCATTTGAGCATCATGGGTACTTCAGCTGTTCAGACCTATTCTTGCAACTTCAATTACCATCAAGTATGAATGAACCAGAAGAAAAAAGCATAACTAGAGAAACTTACGGTTTCCCAGATTTATCCGCAGTTGACAGAGCCATAGCATTTGGTTCCTTCAAGCATGCAGCTACTGCATCAGCAAACCATTTCTCGAACTGCAATATAACTAAATCCTTCAGTATGACACAATGAAGTAACTTGCATTAGTTACGGCCCGCTTGTTTGCCCACATGTGAGCATCCAATTGGACTACAAATCCAAGGGGATCATATATCTTACATTTGGTTTGGTTGAAACTTTTGTGGCCAACCTAAAATATAATCGGAGATGAAATCCTAACAACATGGGATATATAATACCTTAGGGGGATAAGGTATTGTAAAATCCATCACTACTAGTTCCATGAGAAGTTAAGGTGCCGTTCCGGATGCATAGTAAAAGGAACTTTAGGAAAAGGAAGGTAATTTCAAGCTCAAAAATCATGTGTTTACGCAAATAATTTCCCTACCAATATGGATCTTGTTTAATAGATCTCATTGAGATCTTTTAAACAATGCAAAAAAAATCGAAAAATTATTTTTCATTTTCATAATATGTCAGTTCGAAATTACCTTCTTTTTGAAAAGGAAGGTTTAAAAAGAAAGTAGAACGGGGCCTAAGTAACCTAGGGGATAAATATTCCTATTTGTCCTATCAAACAAACCCCCGAGGAGTAAAAGTAATCCAAACCTAGACTAAAAATCAACCATGCAGCTAAAAATACATTACCTGAGAAAGGGGGTCCGCCTCCACCTGGTCCTCCCAAAACTCTGGAGAAATATAGTTCTCTCTCAAAGTTGATATGTCAACTTGTGGAGGCTTTCCAATCCGAACACACATAGAAGTGCTAGGATATGGTGGAAGTTTCAGGTTAAATTTTTCTACAATTGATGGCGGGACAAATCTTCCTCCTAAGAAGTGGTGTGGACCACAAAATCTCTTCGCACACAACTTTGGAGCAGTCAATGAAACCTAGAACATCATAAAGTTGCACTCATGACGCATATGAGTCAAGGTGGAGGAGTATACGTTTATGATGAGAACCATTTATGTGTCTAACCAAAATTTATGAGCAGAAGGTACACCAAAAAAGTCTCAATCAAAGGTTACCAGCATATCAGGTTTAATGCCATCTCCATTGATATCTCCTTCTTCAACATGCCACCCAGATGGAATATCTATGGAGATGACAATAGGTGATTCCTGACGCATGCGATCACGCTTTTGAAGAGATACCAGCCTTTGGATTAGATCATCAAAAGGAGGCCTAGGGGTACCTGAAGGATTGGAAGTTTAAATTTTATAACCTCAGATACCATTTGGTAAAGGTAAACAAAACCCTAACTACATGCTCCTTGTAACCCCTACTACAGTCACATACATGACAGACTAAGTGAAAATACAAAACACCATACAGGTAACTGCAACCTCCACAAAAAGACTTGGGTTTGTACTAACTAATAACTGAATGAAAGAATCTGTAGGACTTCGGTGTTTAGCTTTCAGCAAGAATGATTACAGCATTCATTCAAGCATATTTTCATGCTTGCAATATCATTTTTCCCTTGTACTACAGAAGTGTTGGCGTCGTATATCTCAATAAAGTCAAGCTGAGAAAAGGCTAACATAGTTCATGGAATTTATCCCAACTATGGAAAAACTAGTAACAATGATAGTATTATTCGTTATCAAAAAAAAATGATAGTATTATTCATTAAATATACATTTGGAAGCCCCAAGCATGAACTATTGTGAAATTCCTTTGGCCATTGCTCTGATAGACGTCACCTTAATCTTCCTTTGAAACCTTCCCATCAAATTTGGAAGGAGAAAGAGAGAGGGACTGAGGCTAACCTAAAGGAAGGCCATGCTTTCATAAGGACAAAGAAAAAGCAGTTTGTACATCCTCACTTTTGTTCCACAAAGGACAGGAAGCATCTCTTCGTCTATTATAGCTTATATATCTACACATCCTCAAGAGCTTGAAGTCTAAATTTTTTCCAAAGAAGTGGAATTGGAGGAGAAAGACTCCGAGAAAGAAACTCAAATGACGACCCCCTTCTTGTGGATAAGTTCTAAGTTTCTAACTAGGGAGGAAAATAAGAAGAGACTCAAAGAAAAGTTGCAACAAATGAAGGACGCTCGTGCTGGGTGGGAACTCAACGAAGGTAATTGTTCCCACAAAAATCGAAGAGGAAAGAACTCATGAAGACAAACCACGTTACAGTTAAGTTGATGTAAGCGGTGAATTGAAACTATACCATAACAAACTGCAGTTGTATTAAAACTAAAACTCTCAAGAAGACATGGACAATGAAGGATAGAGAGAAGAAGAAAGAAACCCTAGAGTTTACTAAGGGCCTTGAACCAAGGAAAAAAAAAAGAGGGGAGGGGAAGGGAAGGGAAGAAAATGCTAGAGTGACTAGAGCGCTTGAAATCACAAGCCGAAGAAAGAAGAGGCTACTATCTTAACAAAATCTCTAGCTTCTCACATCTTTGCCTTCCTAAAATGACAAACTTGACTGCCAATAAAAAAAAAAATTACAAACTTAAGTGCTATACATAGACTCTTGAAAACCCTAAAAGCAAATTTACAAAACAGCTGTACAACAAATACGAAATGGCAAATCACTCTGGTGAAACCAATTGTTTCATGAGTTCATGAGACGTTAGGAATTGCCTCTGTGATGTGCTATCTATCGGATTGTTGGTTACATTGTAAATGCTTTACTCTTGTTTGTAAGAGGTGTGCTTTGTGCTAGTTCAACCAGTGTCAGCAACAGTTGAGTAGCATTTAAATGCATGTATTGATCTTCATTGTAAACTTTCTTTCTTGGTAATAAATTACTCAATTACAGGGGGGGAAATATACATTTGGAAACACCAAGGAGCATCTCCGAAAGTGATACAGAAACTTAGACCTGATAGAATTGTTTTGGAGTAGAACAAATCAAAAGCATAGCACTGGCCCTACCCTCACACACACACACACACACACACAGAGCAGGTGCAGGAAGAAAATTATGCAAGTGATGAAGAAGAAATTACCATGAAATGAAAATCCAAACATTGCGTCTACTAGAATATCAAAGTCGTTTGATATATCCATGGGCAGATCTTCTGCCAATAGGAAAGGAACTGATAGAGATTCCAGCTACAAAATTATTGCACCAACTCAGTACTACTATGAAAAAAAAAATTATGATCTAACCTTGCACCGATATTTCAACTTGAGTTCCATTGCCATACCTGAGTCACCAGACCATCATAAAGAGGTTTGGGAGTACGCTTTGGATAACAAACAACTGGCTTATACCCAAAGTGGTACAAATGGCGAGCAGCTACAAGACCATCACCGCCATTATTCCCAGGACCGCAAATAGCAAGAACACGATTGTACTCACTTGACCTGTACACCTGTCATAAGATTAGCAGTACAGATAAAGCCTCAGACAACTTGAATCAGGTTGTTTAAGATTCCAGAGATAATATTTCTCATGCAGAACAGTTCCAAACATTATGACCCCAGATATATGGGGAAAATAAACCACTGTATCTCCCAACAATCTTTACTCTGGTCAAAATTCAGCCACAATACTACCAATTCCTCAGCGTTAATCTCCCAGCATCAAGAACCACCATGATGTGAGAATTGAGAATCTGTTGCATTGCCGTAAGGTATCAATCTAATGATTCTATTCCATGCACCTAAAATCACCAACTCAACTACAACAGAGATTTTTTCCATCAAGTCGTCACTTAATTCTAGCTCCAAGTGTACACATGAATCAATTCCACGTTTTATCCTATCGTGTCATGTTATCATCTTGCTCTCTGAATTTAGTTCACCAAAAGCGAATAGCTGAACAAATAAATGAAAACAAAAAGTATACATGCAATGAATGTGAAGGTAAGCATCCCACAAAAAGAGAGGATTTCAACACATTTGATGTTGGATTCTTAATAACCCAAGTTCATTTAGTTATTTCTTTTATTTGAAGTGCAATTAATACATTTAATAGCTCTATATTATAAAAGTACATTTGTTATAGCTGTACCACAGCTGTAGCGGTACTCTACATTTCTTAGATTTTGCCGTACCACTGTACCTGTATCGTTCTGGTAAATGCACTTGTACCCTTACATGTGCTTCTTAGGTTATCAGGTTCTCTGTAAGTCAATTTTCCCCATTTTACTGTAAAACGAACGCAGCCCAAAAACTCACCTCTGCAATGGCGGTAGCAACACTCAATCCGGCCAATTCCTACGAACACATCGTCAAAAAGTAATCGCCAGAAACAATTCAGTAGCATCAACGGAAAACCCTTTGGGAAATGAAGTATAAGAGGAATACAAGGAAATTGAACAAACTGACCATTAGCTGATCGACGCTGAACCCTAGAGGCCCCATGAGGGTCTCATCGATCTCGGCTGCCTCTCTCTGCGACAGGTACGTGATGGAATCCGAACTTTCCAAGCTTTCAACTGACGAAACCGGTCTACTAGCCATCCCTCGCACTTCACCGGAGCCCGAGCACCACCGACGAAACCCCGACCTCAAATACAAACCCTAGAATTAACAATCACTAGGTAGTTACTCCTATATTAGTCAGTTGCCCTGGGGCGAAGCCACGTTGTGAACAAGTGGAATCACTCATTTTGCAAAAGTCCTCTTATGTAAGTATATATAGAAAGTAGAAACTCAACGGAATTACAACAATGGTCTCTTTTTTTTTTTTTTTTTCAAATATTGCTCAAATACTTGATTCTATCGCTTAACAATTCTGGTTCCGCCCGCTGCGTACGGTACCAATCATGAATATAGATAGATATAAGATACAAACATATACATCTCGTATGTAGAGAGAGAGAGAGAGAGAGAGAGAGAGAGAGAGAGAGAGAGTACCGAGAGAAGAATTGGAGGAGGGTTGTGGAGAGAGCGACGGTGGTGGTTGACAAAAGAAGTGGGAGAAGGGAGGAGTAGTAATTGGGCGAGAAGGGATTGCATAGTTTTGGCTTTGCGTATGAGTGAGCTCATTCCTCTTTACACGAGTTTTCTGACCGTTGGTTTGCACGTCCGCCATCTTTATGGGAACCCGGACTGGAGTGATTATTCTGACCGTGGAGTTTAGGAACGCTGTCGTTTATATCTCCTAAGACTGATCTTTCTCAATCACTTAAAAAATCAGTTATTTTACCTAGTAGTGGCGAAATATATATTAAAAATATAAAAAGATGCATTACAATATTAAAAATTATCGACTCTAGAAAAAATTAAAATAACATAATAAAAAATATAATAAATGATGTTTGCCTTTTGCACATGGAGTACAAAGAAAGACCAACTATAATTTAATCTATCTACTAAAATGAGGCATCTTGAATTGTGTCCGACGCTCTTTCATGTCATTAAAAGTATCAATGATAGAATCAGCGTCAAAACTTCTAGCTTTGTCCTTCTCAATGTATGTGATCAATAAACTTGCCAGAAAATCATCCTCCATTCTATTGCGCAATCTAGTCTTCACA
>JAOTQK010000021.1:7598346-7608772 GCA_025642025.1 Rhododendron ferrugineum
CTCAAGACAAACTCAAGGTATTCAAAACATTCAATAATTTCTCTAACTTCAATTGAATATTAAAAAATTGAAGAAGATTAACCTTTTTCCAATGAAGTTTGTGAAATCCACACAAAACGCCAAACTATAAATGGTTTTTTAATGTTTCGGAAATCGGAAGTCCACCAGTCCACCACTGCATTAAACAAGAAACCCACACGGTGCCGGCGTCGGAAATTTGGAATCGAGAATCGTAAATAGAAAATGAATCCACTATAGCATTACTGCCGTCTGCCGAGTACTCCTATTTAGGTTATAGCACTACTGCGAAGTACTCCTATTAATTTAGGTTAAATTATTTAATATTTTAGGTTGAGTTGTAGAGTTTTTTTTTCCTTAATTACACCTCATTTTTTATATTATTTCACTTTGGCCCATTGAATTTAGTTTTGGGATATTTTTTTGGGTCTCCTTGCTTGAAAAAAAAATAAAGGATTTAGGACTAGTATATAACAAAAAATAAGGAAAAAAAATCTAGTGGTGGCGAAACTATATAAGTTGGGCATATAATTTTTTTTTTACATATAATAATTGCATTTTCTAAAATTCTTGTCGTGGCGGCCGCCGCCACTAGACCCCCCCTGATCCCATCACTGGTTTCAAGTAGGGTTTAACCTTTCCTTAGCGAGTTCTTCGTTGATGGAGGGGTAGTTGCTATAGGCTCGGCCTAGTGTGAATATCGCTCTATGGCCTAAGTGGTCGAATAATTCTCACACCCAGATATCAAAGTTTGTTTGTGTATGATCCGAGTTCGTAGCTAATCAATTTTTAACATTCAAGGTGGTTATGTTTTTTTATTTAGTGTCGACAATCACCTTGGCACATTATACTGCTTAAATCAATGTCACTTTGAGGGTTCTCGGGTTCATAGCTAATCGATTATAAAACTCGGGGTTGTTAATGTTTTTTTTATGTGTCGACAATCTCCTTGGCACACATAGTGCTTGAATCGATGTCATCTTGAGTGTTTAGTAAACTTCCAATTGAACCGGGATCATACCAAACACCGTTAGAGTTAAAAGTGATCTTCAATTTGAGCGCATAATTACCGTGTAGCTCAAGTGAGTAATAATCCGTGAGACTTACTTAGGCTATAAGTGGTATAAACCTTGGTTTGAGCCTTGTGGCAAAATAGTTGCAAATTCGTGGCTTTAATTAGAGTTAGGAAATCATAGTTTGAGTTCACCAAAATCCAACACCCGAATGATTTGCTACTTATAGCTAAAAGCTCATATAGCCCGATAAAGTTTTTCACTCCGAAAATTCCGCTCTTTGTGGATTGATCTCTAACTTCCCGAGTTATAATATGCAATTGAAACCAAAACCCCTACGATTCGGACTAAACACTTAGAATTACAAGGTAAAGTCGCAAGCATGGCACAATTTTACACAGGTTGGATTAGTATTATATATTATGACAAGTTTAACTTAACAGTTGTTTATGATACAATCTAGAAATGACACGATGTGATATGACACCATGTATACCCTACTCTTGGAACACTACAACTAAGTACTTCGGGGTCCTTTTTCATTGCATCTCAGTGTGGGAGCTCCACAAAGTTTGTTTAGCTGATCGAGTTTTGCAAATCAGATGTACGTACGTGCCTTCTTCAACTGGCCTACGGATGCATTTTGCATATGGATTAGTTTGTAATCCATGTAAAGCTCGTTTTAATTTATCTTTTCCATATTTAGCTTATTTTTATGATTAGCAAACAAATTGTAGAGGAACAAATATCAGAAAGTATAATTAAGTTTAAAAAATCAGTTTATCGACCATAGTATTTTAATTTTTGATTCTTCCCATGAAGATGAATTAGAAAATCTATTGATTTTTATCAAAAACTAATAAGAAGTCAGTCATGTTTGGTAAGACGGAATCGGACAACTTAAAAAAAGAGCAATAAAGTAAAAATGGTTATTCTATTGCGAAGCTCGCATCCCTGCTGCCTTCCTCAGAAGCCAGAATGCCACTCTCCTAAGAATAAAAATGGAACAGGGCACCAACACTTTTTGAAGCGCGTCCGCACGCTGAAAATTGAGCGTCTAAATTCGTTTCCAACTTATGCAACGAAAGTCGGAAGCCTTTTTGGTTTTAGTCTTGTTGTATAGCTACAAGGGTAAACAAATCATAATCTTAAGTAGTACAGGTTTTCTACTATTACGTTACTGGAGCCTTCGCTGACCATATCTGGGCAAACTCGATCTTATTCTTCGTTCCTGGTTTCCGCCTTCTGAATCCCTTCGACAAAGTTCAGCATGGTTGGTAAACCTTTATCATCTGAAAGAAAGAGTAGAAAAGATTCAAAATCCGAATATCGCCAATCTGTTGTTGAAAAAAGGAGTGGAGTCACAGTGATTCAGGAAAATTTTACCAAGTCTTGGAACTGTGTGGCCCTTAGGATGATGAATCACTACAGGATCTACAAATGATTCCAAGAGTTCAGTTCCATATGGCTTTAGGAAATCCGTCTCTCCTGCACCAATCAGCGGGTTGTGAAAACATTAGATGTAGCATATACACGTAACGAAACTTCGAACTATATCCCAAAACATCTACTTAAAACTTTTTTAAGTTCTGGGCGAATCCAGAATTTTTGCTGAATAGGACCGAACTACAATTGATACGTAAATTCTAAATTTAAAACCATATATGAATCCCAATTCAAGTCTAACTTTGTCCATCAAGCTTTTCTGAAATAGTTTAAAGAGATAAAGAAAGAAGGGAGTTCAAGATAAAAATAAAAATAAAAAAAAGCATGAAGTAAAAATTAATTAATCCAAAGAGTGAGGAAAAAATCAGACTCTGATAAAAGAAAGACAGATAAATGGAAAAATCTCAAGTTTGTGGGGACAAGTTGCCCAACATGCGCCCACTCTAGATCGGTCCTTGTTTTAGAATTTAGACAGAGAATGTTTATTTTCAATTTTTTGTAGCTTCCAAGTTCCATATGATAAAAAAAAAATATGGACATTCATAAACTCTCTATACCTAACAAATTGTGATCACGTTTACCTACCACTTTTTTTTTTTTTGTCAAACGGAAAATTTACCTACCATTTGTTCGAAAGTGGTAGATAAATCGAACAAATGATTGGCAAATTTTCCGAAAAGTGGTAGGTAAATTTTCCGTTTGACCAAAAAAAAAAGTAGTAGGTAAACGTGATTACAATTTTACCTAACACTTTCGAACAGGAGCAATGGTAGGAACACAATTGTAAATCAAAATCCCGAACATAATGCATTCAGAGCCGTTCAATGCACTTGGACCCACATACATCCGACGGATCCAAATACAATCGTGTCAGGAGTTGTATTCAAAAATTGTATTTTAGATTTTCCCTTCGAATAACGGGTCCAAAGTCCAAATAGGAGGCAGAATGAGCGGAGGAGAGAGTTTCTAAATTTTAGCCATCGCACATTACATTATATGCCCGTCAAACACAAATCCACAAGTAACAGGGAATTTAGTTTAAAAAAAAGGAAAGGGTGTCTCTTTCAACCAAAATTGAGCAAATATAAATTATTGTTGTGTTGTAGTTGTAGTTGTTGTTTATATCATCCTCGTGAGACTCGAAATATGAATCACGACTTAACTTTTTACGAATAAAAAAATGTGAAAAACATGCTAGTGATTAAAAAAAGAAAGAAGGGACCCCGTCTATTAGCAACTTGATTTCTTGTCATAGCCTCTGTGAAGAGCGAAGCTACATTGAAGAATTTGCCAATGACATGCAGACGCACAAAAAAACCAACATGAACCAGTGGAAGTACCTAAAAAGTGGAGGGACGGGCAACGAATTGGACACGAATACGCCTTCTCTGCCAGTGAGGGCTCTTTCAGCTTTGCCCCTCCAATTATTACCAAGAAATTTATCTTCGGTACCTTCATCAACGCCACACCCTGCAAATAAAACATGAAAGAAATAGAAAAAATCATTTGACATGTTAAATTTCTTGTCATTATCATCGAAAAATTTGGCCCAAAATATGGCAAAAGGCTTCCCGTTGGGTCAGGTACGGAGCCAGGAATTTCACCACGCAAGGACGACCGTGCATGCGAGAAAAAAATATAAATACACATGCATAATCATGTAAATACATTAAAACTCAAAATAACATAAATACATAAATCGGTTTAACACTAATGGGATCGATCTTGATGTATGTGTCTTGTTTTTCTTTATTGTTCATCTTCTTCTTTTTCATTCATCACAACTGGACGAATTCGGTACATGGGCTTTCATGTTACTTGATTTTACCAATCAAAAAACAAAAGTCTAGAACAACAATTGGGGAAAAACATACATAGTTACCTACAACTTAAATTTTACCAAAATTACTTAGGTTTTCAAAATCTCTTCTCCTTTATCTCTATTTTCTCGAAATTGCCTTTGAAGTCTTAACAATTGGGGATGTTTGTGCCAAGAGAGAGGGAGATTTGGTGTGCCATTGAGATTTTAGGGCAAAAAAAAAATAAAACTGTAAAACACTAAACCCATCTAACGAAAGGTGGAGGTTTATTACTTGAATATTCACAATGTTAACCCTATAGTTTTATTTTTTTTGTTATATTTTAGCCCTTAGCCTTTAGTAATTAATGTTGGTATCCTCGTCGTTCAAAGGTTACAATTATATTTTTTTTTCAAAATTCTACACAGGGGCAAGCCTATATACTTTCATAGGAATTTTTTTTTTTTACATATAATAGTAGTGTTTCTTTTTCTTCTTGCAGGGGCGACCGCCCCTACTGGCCCCTCCCTGGCTCCATCACTGCGTAGGGTGGCTGAACTTGCCGTCAAATGTTGGCAATGTCATTAATTTTGGTTACAAATCTAAAAAGAAGTTAGGTTTTGTCAAAGGAAACTGATTTTCGCGCTCCACTTTTACTGATGGCGCTCCACTTTTAACGTGACGTAACTAGTAACTTCATGAACAAAATAGAGCGCCATCAGTAAAAAGTGGAGTGCGAAAATCAAAATCCTTTGTCAAATTACTATTTCTTTGACTTTTAGCACTGAAGGCTGAAGCACGCCAAATTAATTCTGAAAGAGCCAGTTTTGACACCATTAGCTTTGCTCTTCCAGTGTTTAAAATGTCAAGGTTTTTTTTTTTTCCCAAATAAGATGTTAGAGGTTAGTTGTTAGTATACGACGGAAATCGACCACCTCCTCCAGAAGGACTCAAACTCAAGACCTGAGTAAGGAACCAACCACATTAGCTATTAGCTAGTATTCCTTAAATGTCAAGGTTTGACAAACAAGCTTTAGGGCCTATGGAGTAAAAGGGTCCTAACTCATTCATATTGGGGATTTGTTAGAGCCATCAAACTAGGATTGTTTATCCTAGCAGGATAAGCAAGACCCTTGCAGGGATTGTAGCTTATCTCACTCCAACCACCATGTTAGCTTTAGCCGGGTGTGAGATATTACCGTTGTGCCTCTCAAACCTCCAAATCCTTTTTGTATTCTTATTACAAGAATTATACAAGGGAACTAAGCATTTTCTCGCATATTTTTTTTATCCACTTACTCTTATCCACCCATATCAACTACCAATGTAACTCCTTCGCTTATTCCCTTTCCCTTATCCACCTCCTTATACGACCAAAACCATATTCGGCCGCCAAACACGCCGTTAGTGTTGTGAAGGTCATTTACTCCATTTTTCTTCGTTAAAAAGACTTAAACATAAATGCTAATTGCGAGTACTAAGAGCATCTTCAACCCTTACTCATACTTTTACTCATAGTTGAGTAAAATTTCTTTAGTGACATATATGTAAAATTGAGAAAGAAGAAATAGACGTCTAGAGTTCGAGTCTTTTTTTTAATTTATTAAAAAAATTAATAAGAGTCAGTTTGCTATGGTTATGTGTCAAAAATTGAAGTGGGTTTTAGGCTGCTTTCACTCGTGATTAGATTCTGAGAAACAAAAGAGTCAAGGCTGGAGATGCTCTCCATTGGGTTTGGTAGCTCCTTTTAGCAGAGCTGCATCGGAGCTGATCTCTAAATACTTAAACAGTTGTCTCACTTATTCGACCGGAAAAAGAAAGAAAAAAGAATAACGAAAACAAGAACAAGAACAAGAACTTTTTGAATTGAAGAGTTGAGTTGACATATTTGATCAATCAATGCACAAGAGTACCTCAGCTTGCAGCCCGGGCAAAGCCGCTGATAAAATTGCGCCCTGAAATTTTCACCAACAGCTCCATTAATTATGGAGGAGTACAAATTACAAACAAGAAAAAAAATAACAACTAATGTGCGCACTCCCCTGTGTGTTCCACTAATTAAAATAAATATTTATTTTTTAAATTAAAGTAATTTATTGTGAGATAGAGTAATGACCAATTCCGTAAAGGGAAAAATAAGTACTCCTTAAAAGCGGAACAGGACCTTATTAATCGCACCTTTTCTGTCCTTGTACATGGAACTTGCATGGAAAAGTACATCAACTATTCAACGAGAAAATACTACTAGTATGAATAAGGACAAAAAATGATGAGCTGAGAATAAAAAAAATAGGAAATGCAATAGTTCGGATACATTGACCGTCGAACTAAAAAAAAAAAAATACTGTAAAAGATTGAAATATAGAGAGTACTGTACCTGAGAGAAACCAAGAAGACCATCAAATGGTCCGTGCTCTACCATGTAATCCTCTATATACGCCAGACACTCGTCAAAATTGGTGTACTCTGTGAATTCCTGAAAAACAAAAATAAAAATAAAATTCAAAATCTATATAACTAGCTAGGGACATAAGCTTACAAACAAAACTTTATATCGAATCCAAGAGTTAACCCACGACTTAGGCATTTACTCTCACCTTGGTGTTGTTTCCAACAAACTACTACTACGCAAGACCAATTGAAACGGAGTTTTATTCGTCAGGCTATGAAATTGGTCCCATAATTGATTGCAGCAGCATGCTTAAACTAATTCGGACACCTCTAGTTTCGGACACGCTGAATTATAGTAAGAAGACATATGAATGAAAAAAAGGGAAAGTTAGACCTTGTTGAATTGGAACCATTCGTAGTAAGGAGGATCGAAGATCCCTTCGACGTCGGATTTGCCGTTGGCCGGGAAAGGCGCGTCGACGAACACGAGATCGAGCTTCTCGAGCACGGACGGGGGCCATTTCTCGATCTGCGTTTTCATAATCTGGCCATTGGTTCTGAAACCATGTAGGCACAGAAACCTGGGCTTCTTCCTCTCGATTTTCTGCTGATTTTGTTCTTCTTGCTTTCCCATTTTAAAATACCCGTGTTTCTCGTTCCGAAATCTTTGGGGGAAAACTCTGACTCTGTTTTGAATTTGTTGGCTGGTTTTCCGCTGGTTTTATAGAGGGGGCCAAAGGGGGGATAGTGGTGCCTGATTTTCTCTGTTGAGGGATTAATTAATTAATTAATGGGAGGTTCATAGTCCATATTGACGCGTTTGGGAAAATGACTCGCGGGGAGGCCACCACCGTCCACGCAATCGAAGGAAAGCAAAAGTTTCGATGCACACGTGAAGTGTGAGAATTGTTTGAGAAACAAAAATTGAAAACCAGATCTATGGTTCTAGATCTAGTTTTTTGGAACCAGTTCAATGAAGGTGGTGACAGTGATGGCATTTGTAGCGGCTCCAACCTTTAATCTGGCGGAAACGAGCTCAAATTTGTGCGGTGGGTCCATCCACGAGACATTGTTCTGTGTTCATACCTGACCACTCCAACCCTCCTTCATAAGTGTGATCGACGGATCCGACTCTGACGTCTTGGCTCTAGGCGGTTTTTCTTTTTTGTTTTGTTTGATGTAAGGGAAAATTTCAAAAATTTCTGAACTTAACACCTCAATGTCTCGTAAACACATAAACTTTACGATATTTCAAATAAGTACGTGAAGCAAACACTCGTTACCCAATGCTAAATTCGGTCCATTTGTTAACAGAAATTGCACAACTGACTCATTTTGACGATGGGTTCGGATGACTAATCCCCTAAAGCAAACACCTGTTACCCGATGCTAAATTCAGTCCATTTGCTAACAGAAATTGCACAACTGGCCCATTTCGACGATGGGCTCGGATGACTAATCCCGGGCCCACCCTATGGTAGGGCTGTTACGAACCCGACCGAATCGAAAAAGATCGAAAAAATCAACCGATCAATTCGATTTTCGGTTGGTCCAGGGGCGGTTTTTCGAGGTTCAGGGAGGACCGAACCGAACCGACGGTCTCAATTTTATGAAAATCTATACGGACCGAACCGAACCGAACCGAACCGAATGAAGACTGAACCGACCGAATCGTATATATTATATATATTTATATAAATCGTTTTAATCTTGACCGTCAATCAATTTGGTGTTGTAATCTACACCATCCACATAACAATCCCAAAACCTACCCTATCTCTAACTCTCCACTCCAGACCGCAGACATCACATTTCACCCTCCCCCTTCTCTTCCCCCAGTTTTCTCCCTTCTCTCTCACCTCCATGATCTCCGCCGCTTTCCTCCACCAGCGCCGCCCTCGCCTCCGTCGCCCCCACCACATACGTCGCCTTGTCCACCATCCCCCAGTTTTCTCACTTCTCTCTCACCAGATTCTCCATTATCCAGTAACGATTTTCGTCGCTTAAGCTCTTTCTTAGACTCTTTTCTTTCGCGCTCCAAACCACCCCCGACCGCCGCTAATGCCTTAAAGAAGGAGCTCAGCAGATGCAGCGCTGACTTCTCCCGTCCCTCCGATCGTTCCTCTGCCAGCAAATCTGATAAGGTTCGTATCTTGTATCTCCGATTCTCTCTTTCTCTCTCTCTCTCTCTCTCTCTGGCGAGTGAGCTAATTACGTCTTAGTGACTCGCTGGTTTGTTTTAGGGTTAGGGCCAAAGCGATTAGTCGGATTAGGGCTTTTGATGTTGGATTTTAAAAAAAATAGTAAAACGATTTCTAAATTAGGGCTTTTGATCTTGAGCTAATGAGTAAAACGATTTCTAAAAACAGTAACGATCTTAAGCTCTTTTCAGATCTGATTTTCTTTTTTTCTGTTTTTTTCCTAATCAAATTCACTTATCAGGTTCATCTATTGTCCCTCATCTCCGCCAGAACCTCCTTGACAACGTCGGTGAAATGTCTGACCGTGAGCATGAGATATTCAATCTCAAAACCCAATATTGGCTTGAAAATCAGATTTTTGTTGAATACAGTTCATGAGTTTAATGGGTTTATCGTTTACAATTTACATACTGCTTAATTTTCGCATGAACATGAGGTGATGGACTGAAATTCAGATTAGTGCACGAACAACATGAAAATCAGATTGCGATTATGTTGGTTTTAATTTTCGGCTGTGTTAGATGGATGATATTGATGATGATGGCATTATCGATGAAGCTGCTGAGTTTGATATCCCTCAAAATACTGAACTAAATGATGATCTGATGTCTGAAACTAACAATGTGTCTAAAAAAAAGAAAGTTGGTGGTCTGAAAAAAAAAAGGGCTCCATGCTGGAAGCATTTTACATTTATTTCACCGGAAGGTCGTCCAAAACCTAAGGCTGCATGCAATTGGTGTGGGACAGATTATGCTTGTCACTCGAAGTTAAATGATACTAAATCACTAACTCATCATCTAGCGTATCAGTGTACCAAATATCCACCAAGTAAGAAATTTACGGGTTCTAGGCAAAAACTCCTTAGTTTTCAAAAGAAAGAACACAATGGTGAAACAAGTACAAATCTTGTGTCTGTGGCCTTTAGTGTTGACGCTTGTAAAAAGGACACTAGCGAGGATGATAATACTGTAATTGATGAGTTTGCCTTTTTCATTTGTTGAGGGTGAAGGATTCAAAGATTTTATTAGTGTTGTTCAACCAATGTGGAATCCTCCTCGTAGACTTGTGATGGCAAAACAAATCATGGTCATGTATAAGGAGGAGAAAAAATATAGAAACATACACTCAAGCATCAAAGGATTTGTCTTACAACGGACACTTGGATTTTGATCCAAAATCTGAATTACATGTGTCCTACGGGTCATTTTAATGATGAGAATTGAAAGTACTAAAAGAAAATTCTGAATTTTTGTGTTGTTCCTAATCACAAAGGTGATACTCTTAGTAGAATGGTTGAAGAATGCTTATTGGATTGGGGAATTGACAAGTTTCTAACTGCTACGGTTGATAATGCATCCTCGAATAATCTTTTGATTGCTTACTTGGAGAGAAAGACCAAAGATAGGAAGACCATCATTTTAAATCACGAGTTCTTGCATGTGAGATGTTCTGCACACATCTTATGTAACGACCCGCTCCAAGAGGATCAACATAATCTGTCTCAATGAAAGCTAAGTATCAACCTTAATAAGATTCATTCCATAAACGCAAGACAAAG
>JAOTQK010000021.1:7608872-7622453 GCA_025642025.1 Rhododendron ferrugineum
AATTTATTGAAGAGTGAGTAATTTTCACCCAGTATGGACAGTGAGTAATACGCACATGTTCACCTAGTGTTTAGGTGTATGGGTGAACAAAATAGTACTCCAAAACTTGAAAACTCTCCTTTGTAACATGATGTAACAACCAACGCAAAAATCACGCCGCATCACGAACAACCATCAAGTCATTGGTTGGTGGGATGTCGTCGGGAGTTGGCTATCATCAGAGATTTTGTTCTTATAATGCCCCCAGTGATGTATATTCCTGGCTACGCCATTGGTTGTACGTAAAGTTTCTTCAAGTATTTTACGTTGCAACTTTGAAATTTTCGGATTCTTTGTACGTCACTTGCAATGTTTTTTTTGATGAAATGATATTGATTCAACAAGACATTATGAAGTGTGAAAATAAGGATAGTGATTTGTATGATTTGGCAAAGTGTATGCGTAAGAACTTTGACAAGTATTGAAGAGATTTTGATAAGATTAATCAAATGATGATGTTTGCGGTTATTCTTGAACCTCGATGCAAAGTTGCATTTTTTGAGTATTGCTTGCAAAATACCTTGGGCTATGATAAGGCAATAGTTGGTAAGTTCATGAATAAGTTAAAACGTGAAATTACCCGTTTATTTGGATGGTATGTGAAGCATAATGGTAGCTTGAATGTGCGTAACAAAGAGGTTGGAGGATCATCGGACACCGTAGATTTGGATGGACTTGAAACACACATTGGTAATCATAAATTTTTAAAATCTCAATTTAAGATGCACAAACAAAATGAGGGCAACATGGCAAGCAAAACGGAATTGGAAAAGTATCTTGCGAAAGCTAGTAAGGATAATTGTGACAACTTTGATGTACTTCGTTGGTGGAAGTTAAACTATTCGAAGTATTCAATTGTCTCTCAAATGGCACGAGATGTGCTAGCAATTTCCATGTCCACGGTCGCCTCCGAATCTGCTTTTAGCACGGGTGGACATGTCATTGATCCTTATCGAAATTCTCTCTCTCCGAAGACCGTGGAAGCACTAATTTGCACAAAACAATGGATTAGGAAACCAACCAAGATCAATATAAGAGAACAACTTGATGAATTGGAGGCATTAGATTCGGGTACTACTCTTACTTCTAGTTTTTATTTATAAATATTTTATGGTTCTTAAATATGTTTTATGTTGAATGTCTTACTTGTATGTTTTCTTTGTTTTTTTCTTTATGTTTTTAGTTGTCTTGGAATCAAGTGATAAAGACTAAGGGGTTGGTGCTTTGATTGAAGAGTTTTATCATGGATACACAAATATAATTGTTTTGTTTGTCTACAAATTATTGTTTTAATTTATCGGGTTGATTTTGAACTACCTTAATTTCTTTCTTATGTTATCCTTGGCAGGGTATGGCTTGATGTGTTGAGGTGGTGATGGTGAAATATTTTGAATTGGTGATATTTGATGTTTTGATAGTGAACTTGAAATATTTTGTAAACTTTTAATGTTAATTTGGTGTTGTATTTTGTAATGAAACTAATGTAGTGAAGGGTGACTGTGACTGTATAACTGTGTTAGCATGGAACAGGTGGTGGTGGGTGGTGAATCTGGACTATGTATCTGTGTTAGAATCTGTGTTAATTTGGTGAATCTGGAACAGGTGGTGATTGTGAATGTTTTTTTTTTATCGGCATTTTGTGAATTGGGAACAAGTGGTGATTGTGAATGTTTTTTTTTATCGGCGTTTTGTGAATTGGGAACAAGTGGTGATTGTGAATGTTTTTTTTTATCGGCGTTTTGTGAATCTGGAACAGGTGGACTATTTGCTTTGAAAAAAATAGCCCATATAAAAATGGCCCAAAATTAGGTGAAAAAATGCCCAAAAATGCCCCATATAAAAATAGGTGAAAATGACCCCTAATAAAAATGGGCCCAAAATGGCTGAAAATGGCCCAAATAAGGGTGAAAAAATGGCCCAACAGCCCATTGTTAGTAACTTAGGTTTTGAAAATGGCCCAAACGGCCCAACTAAGGCCCATTTCGGTGTGGGCCAAAATTCCCGAACCGAACCGAACCGAAATTAATACCGGTCGGGATCGGTCCCGGACTTATATACCCCGAATCCGATCAATTTCTGGCAAATCCACCTCAATCCGAACCGAACCGACCGAATAATACCCCCACCCTATGGTATGGTTTAGTAAAATTTACCCAACCGGATGAATAGGGATGGCATTCGGGGCGTTCGGGCGGATTTGGGGATTTCCGTCCCCGATCCCTGAAACCGATATGCCACCCATATCCGCCCCGATAACCGAACGGGGAGGGGAAAATCAAACCATAACCGAACCATTTGGTTATCGGGTAATCTCCGAACCGAATGGGTAACCGAACCTAAAAAAAAAAGGAGAAAAAAACCAACATTCACTGCAATACAACATTCATCACAAAATGTCATTAATTCCTTAAAGCACAGTAAATTTCTCCATAACTACATACAGTAAAGGTTTGCATATACCACGAAAAAATACCCCTTTGGTGGAAAAGTGATGGTGCTTTCTGGGTTTCATGATCCCGTTCCTGTGAGCCTTGTACGACTGGTTGTGAGTCGTGTGGTTCTTCGACTTGGCCATCTCTGCTTCAAAACCCCAATCAGAAACACAAATCGGTCACGGATTGTGTGTGTTCGTCGTACTTCGAAACTAATGCCAGAGAAGCCGAACACTCCAAGGGGAGTCGTCGGACGAACACAGAGAGAGAGAGAGAGAGAGAGAGAGAGAGAGAGAGAGAGAGAGAGAACCTCAGATCTGGAATCGCCGAGATGAGAAGTCGTACAGGTGTGGAGGCCGCCATGAGAGAGAGAGAGAGATGGGCGGCGAGAGTATAATCTGAGGATATGTGGAGTTGTGGACACAAAACCCCTAAGGGGTAATTATATATACTAAGGGGTAATTATGTAATTTCTTGGTTTCGGTTATTTCGGTTCGGTTCGGTTCGGGTAGCAGATGAACCATAACCGAACCGATACTCATTCGGTTATCCAAGGCCTCAACCATACCCATATCCACGGGGAAAATTTCGGTTATGGTTCAGGGAAAATTTCGGTTATCTGTTCGGGTACCCATCGGTTCGGTCCAAATTGCCATCCCTACGGATGAAGGCAAAAAATATCCGGGCCAAGGGGATTATTTATGGATGGGTTGAACCCAATCCATAAATAGTCTAGGCTTATCCGAGTATATTTTTTACCATTTTACCCTTCCTAATCCCCCCTCCCCCATTTGTGCTGCAAGGTCATGTTTGGTTGGCAAGAAATGGGTTGATTTTTTTGATTTTTGTGAGGCCAATTACGGGTACTACAAAAATGATTCAAACCACAAGTCATTCTTTTTTTTCTTATGGGTTCCTGAAAAAAATTAACTCAATCGGATATCGATAAAGACTATTTCAAAATTTGTAAGGTTTTTTCAAAATTCGTAGGGTGCCCTATGAATTTTGAATGAGATCTAACCAATATCGGATTGAGCTAATTTTTTTCGAGAATTCATAAAAAATATTTAATAATTATTTACAGTTTGAATAATTTTTGTAGAATTCGTAATGGGCCCCGAAAAATCCAAAAAATCAAGCAATGTACTTCCTATTGGGATCCACTTCCCAAATCTATTTTCTTTTGGTGGGTAAGTTCACAAACTCGATTTTCTCTACACCGATCAACGATTTCTGATCATGTTCATGTTTTTTTCTGAATTTATGTGTTCGGTTGGTTGTTCTTTTGTTTTGATGTTGGATATTATCAGCCTTTTTTTTTTTTTCTAGTGAGTATAAATTTAAGCTCTGTTTGGAACTTAGGGAAAAGAAAGGAAAATAAAAGAATTTTCCCTCTTATTGTTTGGTTAGAAGAGAAAGAGGGAAGAAAATAAAAATTTCAAGTGTAATGAATAGTAAATTTTCTCTCATATTTTCCTCTCATTTTCTTTCTTCTTTCTTTTCCTTTCCTTTCTTTTCCTTTCCATAAGTTCCAAACAGAGCCTAGGTGAGTTGGAACAAACCTTTGCTCAATTCACCCAAAACTCATCTCGCATCCAATCGACCCCTAGGACCGTAATCTGATACCCCTCCAAAGCCTCTCTTTTTTTCTTTTTTCTTTTTTTTGTCTTATTCTAGGGCCACAATTATAAATCAAATTGTTCACCTTGTTGATCTTGGAAAAAATGATACTCCTATCTCAAAAAAAAAAAAAATTACTTTTTCACTGAACAATGATCATAGGTACATAAACAATTCATTTAAATTGTATAGTTTAACACATAAACCTAGATTAACACAAAGGGAAAAAAAACAAAACAACCCCCAAACCCCCCAAACCGCCACAAATATCTTTCTTCCCTCTTTCCCTCCCTCCTAGGGTTTCTCCCCATTATACGGCGATAGGAGGAGAAGGCCTCTATACTTTTTTCTTTGTTTTGTTTTTCTTTCGTCTCTTCAGGTCAATGACTTGTCGTTTGATCTGTAAGAATTTTGTCTCTTATTTTCTCGAGAGTTTAGTTTCATCTTTGAACAAATATTTGTCCATAGATTGGATTATTTCAGAGATGATGTTGCTTGACTATGATATCTATGCCAACAGTGTTCTTACCATACATGAGATTTTTGGCGGGGCAACTCGTGGAGGCTTGTCAAATCTATAAAAAAAAAAAAAAATGGACGAACAAGATCATCCCATATATATCAATACAAGAATAAGTACAACAAACAAAACAAAATTCACCAAACAACAAGCACAAACAAAAAATAAAAAAACAAACAAAAGGAAAAGCCGCCACGAGATCTGTAGTTTTTTTGGAAGTTTATTAGTGCGTTCATGCTTGGTTGAAGCTCATTTGATCGTTTGAGTATTTGTTCTTTTTTATCTTTGTGTAGCACATTATCTCTTTTGAAATTACTGATTCTAGGTATGAATATACAGCAGATTGTGAGTGCCGCTATATTTATTAGATGATTAGTTTAGCTTTATCCAAAATAGTTGTAATAAATTCAGTTATATAAGTACCGTTGGGCTGCTATTAATATAATTTTCTCCATTTTTAAAAAAAAAGTGTATATTTAAAGTTTAAAATTATATTCACTCATTTTATAAACCAAAACAAGTATGATTTTTTTTTCCCCGGAAACAAGTATGATTGATGTGTCTGATGAAATAAATTTTTTCCCCATACTTTGCACTTTGCAATAACTACGAGATGAATTCTTTACGCCATTATAGGTCTCAGTTGATTGTAATAATTTGAATAGTTAGAAATCATTTTGATCGGACGTCGAGAGATATACAAAAATTAAATTTTGGTTTGTAAAATGACCATTGATTTTACAAATCGAAATTCATCATTTTACAAATCAAAATTCAATTTTTGATATACCTATTGATATCCGATCAAGTTGATTTTTGCGTAAAAATATTACTTTGCGGATTTTACGAAATGAACGATTTAAATACAATAAACACATGGTAAAAGTTATGTGTTCTTGTAAACTTAATTATTTTCTTCGTTTTGTGTGTTTTGTTTGTCCTTTCTGAATTTTTGTTAGATTCGTGTGATATTTTTTGGATTAATCGTCTGTCTTGATGAGGGGAGTCTAAAAAGTACAAAACTATGATCAAAAGCAAAAAAAGATCACTAAAGACGAAAAAAGTATCAAACAACTGTCATATTTGTCTAAAGTGTTGTCTTATTTAAATTTTTTCAATATCAGTCTATATATCTTTTTTTTTCGTCTTCTCGAGTTGAACGATTAACCCTAAAAATTATCAAAAATTATGACGAAAAGCTAAACAATTAGTTAAGAAAATTAAAAAATAAGGAAATAATTTTTTTTGACTTTTTCATTCGATGAATCAGAAAAGTAAAAAAAAAAAAATCCTCCTTGAGTTTTTTTACTTAAAAGTGGTCATTATTCAAAATATTTGGGTAAAAGTAAATTTTTTTACTTTTCCGATTCGTCTCATCAGAACGAATCAAAAAGTCAAAAAAAATTGGCGCAAAATGAACAAATATGAAAAAAATTCAAATAAGGACAGAAACTATAAAAGTCTTTTTTAATGCTAAAAAGTGGTTATTTATTAAAATACTTGGATAAAAGTTTTTCAATTCCTCTCGTCGAGACAAATTAATAAACCACAAAAGTTTGGTACAAAAGTAACAAATGCGAAAAAAATTCAAATAAGGACAAAATTTACAGATTTAAGTTAAGTTCAAAAGAACGCAGCCCTATACGTTCTCTAAAGCTTTGTTCTTTTTGTCTTTATTCAATTTTTTTCTCATTTGTTAGTTTTTCGTCAATTTTTTGAAAACTATTACATCGTCATAAAAAAAATCTTAAAAGTAAAAAATTACTGTCAAAATTCAATTTTTTTAAATGAAGACGAAAAAATTAACTTATTAACTTATTTTTGTCTTTATTCAAAAAAATAGATTTTAATTGTAATTTTTTACTTTTAGATTTTTTCCTTCATAACAAACAATAATTCTCAAAAAAATTGTTGTGTTTTGATCCCTTTTTGAAAAAAAATTTCCAACTCAAAAAATACTCAATACCCATACTTTCAATCAATACGCTCCACTCATTATCCCTATCTCGAATCATTATTCTCATTTCCATCTCTATCTCTCTCCATTAATTATCTTTAATTCTAATCATTACTCTCATAAAAAAATTCTTAAATTTTTTTTCAGAAACTCATCCAAACATAATAACAAATGCGATTTTTTTTAAAATAAGGACAAAAAATAATCCAACATGATCCGTTTCATGGATTATTTAGCCGAACAAAGCCTATAAGTTAAAAGAAAGGCAGCCGATGGAGACGGATTAAAAAAATAAAAAATTCAAATCCTGGAGAGAGTCTGTAGGTGAGCTCAACCCATCGCAAACCAATTGTATAGGGTCATAGAGTTTCTTTCATCCCTTTTCGGTAATCAACTTTTTTCTGATTTGAACCCTTCATCATCGCAAGACTCTCAAAATTATCCTCCTCCAATGGCGTCCAGTTCGCACAGAGGCGGTGACTTCTACGGCGCCGCTCCGTACAGATCGAGGTACTCGTCTAAGATTTCATTTATTTCGATATTGAATTTGTTTTCTGTTATTTTTCTGATTGGTTCTTGAATAATTTGAACACACGAAAGCTGAGTGACGGGAACTGAACTCTTGTTTCTGCAAATTCAGCCCTAATCAATCTAATCGGCATTTTCATTTCGTTTTCTTTTCTTGTTCTTTTACTGTACTTCTGGCTAAAATAACGGATTTTTGGGATACTAGACGCCTGGGCGCATGCAATGCGTGTGGGAATCGTATTATGCAAAAGATTAAGGAAATTGATATTCGCGCTTCCCTTTTTACTGACGGCGCTCCAGTTTTTTCATGAAGTTAACTTCACGTTAAAATTGGAGCGCCATTAGTAAAAAGTGGAACGCGAAAATCAATTTCCAAGATTAAAGCTCCATTTAGAACTTAAGGAAAGGAAAAGAAAAGAGAAGGGAAATGAGAGGGAAAATTTACTATTCACTAGACTTTGAAATTTTTATTTTCTTCCAAACAAAGGGAAATTTTTTTAATTTTCCTTTCTTTTCCTTGAGTTCCAAACAGAGCCTAAAAAGTAGGAAAGATGGAGGAGAAAATTAGGGCCACAGCACAGGTTTTTATAGGCAGTTAAACGGCGCATTTTAGCCAGCCTCAAAATTGACGTACACTAGCTTGTTCCCTTTATAATAGTAATCGATAATAGATATCTGATCCTTAGTTGTAGGAAACTCCTTTGAGGGTGGTGAATCCACCTCAGAACCTCGCTCCTGCGCTCCCAAGTCAGACTCTCCTAGGAACTTCGCTCCCATTGAGAAAGGAACCCGCTCCCAACTTGGATTGAACCTCTTAGGCATATAACTAACAAAGGAAACAAAGATAAAATATACCAAGCAAGAGAAAATACAAAGTCAAGATAAGATAGTAGAAAAATATTAACTTAAATTTACTTCAAGTACAGAAGTACTTATAAACATAATAATACTCTTTAGTCACTAAGACAATATTTGCTATTGGAATGAATGGCAAAATAACAAAATATTTACTTGTATTACATATTTATATTTTCATGTATTCCTAAACACTCCCTATGGCATTCCCGCTGAATGAGAAGCTTCTATGATCCCCCCGCGCTCTCTCTCTCTCTCTCCACAATCCTGCTCCTGCCCCCGCTTCGTGCGAGTAAGATTTGATCAGTAATTCCAATTTATGTGTTACGTGGTTTTGTGATTGCAGGGAAGGGCTTAGCACGAGACAAGTGGCTAGTTCTGATGAAATCCAACTAAGGATTGATTCTATCCATGGCGACGTGGATGATGAGATTACTGGTCTCCGTAAACAAGTTAGACAACTGAGAAATGTAAGGTTTTCTTTCCTTTGATAGTATTCGATCCTTAATTCTAGATACGCTGACTTGTTTAGATTAAACGATGAGAGAACATCACTGTACTATATTTGCGGTTAGTTTGGGTTAGTTACAGGAATTTTTGGATATATTGTCCGTTTTGCTACTCTAGCAGATATTCACTTTACATTCCGTTTGTTAAGATGTCTAATGCTTTAAACCCAGCATTATTGTGTATATAGAAAGCTTTTCATTCATGAAATAGTTGTATTCTCTTATTTTTTCCTGGTGTTCAGCAACAGTCGTGTCTCCTAAAATCATTTCCAGGAAAGAAAATTTTGGGCTGTTGGCCATGAAGTAAAGACAGTGTTTCAACCAATCAGACCCAATGTTTTTCTCATCCTACATTAATTTTGCAACTTTCTAACATAACAGAATTGAATTGAAAAACTGATGCCACTCGAAGAGAAATGAATAACGGAAAACGAAAGAGCGAAACTGGTAATTGTACAATTGTTCTTGGCTATAATATTGTACCCCTTCTTGTGACAGGCTACAATTCTCTACAATTTTTTTCTTAGTTATGTTTCCTAGGCTCTTATTCAATTATGGCATCGCAGGTAGCTCAAGAGATAGAATCCGAAGCGAAGTTTCAGAATGACTTTCTCAACCAGCTGGTATACCTTTTTAACAGCCTTTGCGTGAGTTTTGTATCTGTTACGGGTAGAATACCTGGATCAATGGCTTTGACATGCGTGGACAATCATCACCTTTTGTTTGTCAATGACCTATTGTCACTACTAGATTGAGTTCAATATATAGCTAGTGATTACGCTCATGATTAACTTATGCAGAATAATTTTTTGCTTGTCTTTATTCAAATTTTTTTTTGCGTTGGTTAGTTTTACGTCAAACTTTTATGTGATACGGGTGAGTAAGGACGAGAGGAATCAGAAAAGTAAAAAATTATTTCTTTTAAACAAGTATTTTGGGAAATATTCAAGAAAAAGTCCAAAATTGACTTTTTGAGCTTTTCTTTGGATATTTTCCAAAATATTTGTGTAAAAGTCATAATTTTTTACTTTTCCGATTCCTCTCGTCCTTACTAGGGGTGTACACGGTTCAGATTGGTCCGGTTCTCTAGAAAATCAGTAATCGGACCATTTCAAACGGTTCTAGAATATTGGGAACCAGAACCTAACCAATATATGCAGGGAACCTAACCAAAATCAAACCGCAAGATCGGTCCGGTTTTGGTTCGGTTCCGGTTCCATCCAATAAGCATCCAAACACTTATTCACAAAATATGAACTCATAAAATTAAAGAAATAGAAAGATAATTTGCTGAAATAGAAAATGAAGGAAGAAAATAAAAACTTTCCTAACAAATAAGATTTCATCTTTTAAATAAATTAAGTTTAGCAAGGAAAAGATTAACCTACCAAATTCAAATACATATTTAATTACACACATATGTATTTCTATATTTATCTTAGTTTTAAACGGTCCGGTTCGGTTCTAACCGAGGTTCATTAATTCAAAACCAGTAAACGAACCAAAATTAACGGTTCTTATTTTTTTGGAACCATAACTTGACCGTAGAACCGCAGAACCGAACCAAATAGGACGGTTCGGTCCGGATTTGACCGGTTTTATGGTTCGGGCGGTTTTCTTGAACACCCCTAGTCCTTACTCACCCATATCGCATAAAAATTTGGCGTAAAACTAACAAACACAAAAAAAAAAAATTGAACAAGGACAAAACCAAAAAATTGTGATGCATAAGTTAATCACTAGTGTGAATGGTACGTGGAAGGTGGAAAACATCAGGGAAAGAAAAAGAAGGAAGAGTGATACCCCTTGTTACATGGTAATCGGCATTTAAACTTCTCAGTGTCATGATTCAAGGTTATATGGTTCATGCTCTGGATCTTGTGATTCAGTTTCCATCTACAAATTGTAGAAGAGAGGGCAATAAAGTTTTCAGGCAGTGTACATAATTCCAGTTAGCAGTTTAGCATGAGTATACCTTTCTCAGAGTTTGAGTTAGTACATGTCGTAATTGTTCTTGCCTTCACATCACATGTTGATAGAACTGCATTGTCGACCATCACTAGATGGACCTGTTGAAGGGGCTTGTAGGTGGGACTGTGGCAGTCTAACGACTCTTACCCAAGCTTGATTGAATTTGCTCGAACTTTCTCAGCATTGTTAATGATTTTGTTACCAGAAAATTGTGAACAACTAAAAAGCTTAAATTTCCTTTGAACCATTATTGATTACAGTAATCTAGATAATGATGCTTGTAGTGAGTTAGGTACCAATAGAAATCATGTTGCATCTTCTTTGCGGTTCCATTCCGTGAGGGCTTCTGGTATTTTACAAAGAGACGCAGTAATTGCATTCTGGAAGAATGAAGAATCTCATCCAAGAGTTGTAAAAGAAAAAAACATTTCACTTGATTGACCCATTGTATTTAATTTTAATAGTGATGATGAATTTAGCAATGGTTATTGCTTGTATTCTATAACATGTTGTCGTGTTCAAAGTTCCTATGCACACATGAAAATCATATATTTGTTCTTGATAACAGCAAATGACACTGATAAAAGCTCAGGCAGGGGTGAAGAACAACATGAGGAGATTGAACAAGAGTATCATTCAGCACGGATCTAACCATGTTGTTCACGTGGTTCTTTTTGCTCTTATTTGTTTTAGTGTGGTCTACTTCTGGTCCAAATTTTCGCGAAGATGAGGACAGTAATGCTGCTGCAGCCTGCCATGCCAAGAATCGTCTTGCGTCATGGCCAACAAGGTCCGATGAACTTTTTGGAAGATCTGGTTTCCATATGTTCCCCTGAATGATTTCCCCTCGGACGTATTCCCATTGCAATGGCATCTTTATAAAGCATGGGTCGTGTTTCCTAGATCTTGCTTCTTCAAATGTACAAAATTACTGTAAGTACGGATTTTTTATAGAGATATTACCGAAATGTGCTCTCCATGACTTTTCTGTCGTTATAGGCTCCTTTGCTTAACATAAGAGAGATGGGTTAGGATTAATGATCTGTGGGACCTGTTAATCCTACGTTTGATCATATAGAGTGGCCTGGGGCACCGCCATGATGTGTGCCAATTCCTCTCATGAGAATTTGCTTATGGACTTATAGACTTAGATTTTGGTCCAACATGAATGTGTAATTGGTCCCACATGAATGTGTGGTTGTGGATAGAATTGGGCACCACGTAGCTATGCACCAGGATGGGCCAATAATTTATTCAGCAATGGGATAGTATGGTAGGAGAGGACACTGTATCTATGAAAGTGGGCGAGTCATTCCTGTGAGCGAGGTGGGATAGAGTGAATTAAGATAGAAAATCATAAGTATAACCGTCAAGTGAGTAGTAATTATAGTTCAATCTAGCTTCAGCCAAACATGAACTAGGATAGTGTAGCTTATCTTTAATAGGCCAAACATGGACTAGGATAGTAAACTAAGACATCTTGGCTTATCTTGTGTGTATATTGACCTCTGTAATTGAATCGCCTGTTCCATTAGCATTACAATATTTGCTTGTTCGTGCACTTCTGCTAGCTCATGAAGCGGCAAATTTTAACAGAGAACTAGCACTCACAGGCACTCGACGTAACCTGAGCCTTGGAAGCTTGCTCCAGCTTGCTTACCCTCACCTGGTTGAGTACCTTTCTTGCCCACTCTGCAAAGTAGGTTTCATTGTGACCGACTTTACTATCTTTGTGAAACAGAAAGCATTCCAGTTCTTGTTCAGGGTTCGGACATTCCTCGCCAATCGGGTCCCACCAAGCGCCTTGGTGTTTCATCCCCGACTGGTTAGCCATCCAGTGGTAAGCGTACTGGCCTACACCGGCGTGTTCTAACCACCCATTCGGAAAGAATTCCATCACGCTGCTGCCTTGATCCATGAAGAGCATGTTGGTTTGCTGTTGCCCGTGAGGCGATGCAAAAATGTCGGTGTTGGTCATAACCCTTACCTGAATAAAGGTGGGGCACAATAGTTATGATCTAATTATTCCTCCGCAATTACGCAGTTGGATAAAAAAAAGTCCTCCGTAAAAAATCTGCCATTCTCTTGGCGAGATTATGTTACGTTTTTTGGTTTTCTACTTTGTACTTACCTAAAGAGAGAGCTTCATTAGACCATACTGCTCCCGAAAGAAGACCTATGGTTAAAAAGATAAATTCTATACTAATAAGACAATAACTCCAATGATCCAATTGTTGAATCAATTGGGATCTATAATAATTCTTAGCAGAAAATAAATAAGTATTTCCAAAAACATTGCTTCTTTCATTCATGTATTGGATTTTGTCAAAGGAAAAAGACTCATTTACTAATGATCTACATAAGAGAGCTGTATAAGCCAATACCATCATACTTACATGAAGCCAGTAAGCAAACAGCGAATCCATGGGTATTTGAACCCGAATATCCAGAAAAAAGTAGACTGTTTAATGGAAGAACGGGGAATTCTTTTGAACAACCTGTTATAATAGGAAAGTCTTATATCTTGAAATTAATTCATCAAGTTGATGATAAAATCCATGCACGTTCCTCTGGGCCTTATGCACTTGTTACACAACAACCGCTTAGAGGCGGCTGGAGTCACGCACTAATCGGCACAACTTTTGTTATATCTATCAATTTGGTATTGTACTGCGATAAGTTCGAAATGGAAGACATATTCTACAGATTAGGACCACTTTTTTCACAAGTTTGGTCATATATTTTATTTACTATGGAATATATTTTGTCATCGGTTCGATTCCGATAGCCGGTTTTTCTCTATTTATATTCGATTTTTTACATGATTGATAATAATATCGTTTTTTGAAATCAAACAAATATTCAAAAAACGTTTCTCCTTTTCCAAAAATTACTGATTTTTTTTATTATGTTATAGGAATTTCCAACTATGTCAAGAAAAGTTTTTTCTATATATATATATATAATTTTATAATGTGTGTTGAACTCCAGCCGGCTATATCCCAAGTTATGTTTATCTTGCCGCAAAAAAATAATTGTGAACACAAGTGAATGTAGGGTCCGAAGGCGTCCCGTCACCATCAGAAGGGATCATCAGCCAAAGGGGAGAAGGGGTGGTCGGAGAGAGAGTGGAGGGTGGAAGGGTGGGGG
>JAOTQK010000021.1:7650315-7678825 GCA_025642025.1 Rhododendron ferrugineum
AATCGAGGTTTCCATTGACAATGTAGGAGGAAGAGGAGGGGAGGAAGATTGGCAGACTTGGCTGCTGGTGGGAGGGCTTGGTGGTGGGTGATGACAGTTGGGTAGGGATGAAAATGGAGGAGTTTGAATGGGGAAGGAGGAGATGTTCTGGGAGGGAAATCAGGAAAATGATTTTTTGCGGTTGTATGTAATAGGTGATGCAATATTCTTAAAGGGTAAAATGATCAAATAACATGAGGTCTTAGGGGTATAATGGTCAAACTACATGAAGGCATTTTTGTCCGTAACCGATAAAATTGCACGAAGGCATTTTTGTTCGTAACCGATAAAAATTTTAATCCGCTGCTGCGAGTAGCATAAACTACGCTGCGAATAGCGGCGGCCGAAAGAAACTGTAACACCACCTTAAGGAGTTCCACCTTGTACTTGCCGGGAACCTACCCAGACGAGACGAGCCACCAGCATTGCGACCCGCACCCCACCGGCATCCTCGCCGCTACCTTCTTTTCAACCATCCATCCTTCCCCTTTTCTACAGATCCCTCTCTCTCTCTCTCTCTCCCCTTCAAAACCCTAGCGCCACTTCCCATACCACCAGGCCCAACCCTATCGACACCACCTTCCTCCTTTACATTCACCCAACTCAGCACGCGCCCGCATTCCGATAACTTTACAGTCGAACCAATCGCGCTCCACTCGGTGTGCCCCAATCGAGTTCCTTTTGATGAATGATCCTCCTCGACTCGTACCTCATCTAGAGGTGTTTCTGATAATTTAATCCACCCCTTCGATTCATCAGAGTTGCGGTGCGTGCACGGCGACGCGGGTAGTCCGGTGGTAACCAATCTCTTTCTCTCTCTCGGTCCCCTAGTTCTTTTTACTGTCTCGGTTTGCTTCATTTTTTTCCAGCACTGCCATGAATTATTCGTTCGTCATCTTCCACTGATATGTAAATGTGTTCTGTTTCTGTTGTCTTTGGGATCCTTAGAATATATTTCTGTTTATAGAGTGTATTCTCATATTCTGGATACAGTTATGTTGTTTGAATCTTGCGATTTGACAGTTTCCCGTCCTGCGAAGGAAAAAAGCGTGGTAGAACCTATTGTTTTGCAAATCCCTTTGCCTCTTGGGTTAATCTTTTCCACTTAAAAGTAACGGAGAGAGAAAGAAAATGCTTCGCAACACATCAATTAGTGCTTGATAGGAATAGGAGTGCATTAACGAAACAACAAACTAGGCTGTACCAAAAAGAAATTTCAATGCAGTTACTATCTGTAATGTCACTCGTGTGACTATGTCGCATAATTCGCGTGGGCGTGTGTGAGCTGGAGCGTGAAAGCGTCTTTGAAACACATCTCAAATTACTTAAATCTGTGAGATCGAGGATTGATAGCGTGAACATGAGCGTGATAGCGTCTGAAACATATATGAAACTACTAAAATTTGCGGGAGCAAGGATTGAGAGCGCGAGCGCAGTGGAAGATTGAGAGCGGGAGCGCGAGGCATTTTGAAGGATTATATGACTTGAGCTTGTGTCTCAGTTTTCTACAGTTCTATACTTCTATTCATAGCGCAGCCATATAGATAGTTGATTAGTTTCAACAAAATGAAATTAATGTGCTAGAGATTGAGTAGATTGTTCCGGTGAATGTTTTTGTTGCTTTGAATGGTTTGAATGCTGTCACTGTGTCCCTCAGTCAGTCACACAGTTGTAATTGCAAACCGTTCTCAAAGCTTTTCCTGTTATTTATAGAGTTGTTGTCAACAAAGATGATTTAGTTAGTGATTTGAGACATTGGTTCTCTCAGGACAGTTCAAGACTTGGAGGTGGAAGAGTTAGTTGCTATTATCGAGGGGATCTATGATTTCCAGGAGATAGGAACTAGGGGGAGATTATTTGCAGTGTTGTCTCACTTTCTCTCTTCCTCGGGGTCCTTCTAGGCATACCTCACTTATTTTAAGAGGGAGAAATGGGGTACCCTTGTGCTGCCCAACATTGCCCTTTGTGGGTACATGGTACCAAGTATCAAGGTTTGAGGGAAACTAGGTGACTTCAGGAGACGAAGGTTAGCCTAGCCGAAGGAGGCCACTAGGGCATGGCTGAAGGATAACCCGCTCCTGAAGTCGAAGGCTAACACTTGGGCTGGAGGCAGGGCCCAAGTTACTCGGGACCGAAGGAGGATTGTGGATTGTAGGCTTGAGCTCTAAGGTATCATCTGAAGGCCCAAGCTCCCTTCATCTGAAGGCCCAAGCTCCCTTAAGGAGTTCGGACTTCTTATCAGTCTTAGAGAGAGAGAGGGAGACCTGTTGACTGAAGGACAATTCCTCGATGTTCACATCATACCTACCACCTGACCTTTGAATCACTAACATTCTGTATCACTGGCCCGCAGGCCTATGGCTAGACCTCACATTACTACTACCTACCTCTACAAGCTTCAAACAATTCATATCACACATCACTATCAATCTGACTTTAGAGGTTTGACCTTTGGTCTTAGAGGCCTACAACCTTTAGATGACCGGCCATTGAGGACCCTCCACGTGTCCTCAATCCAGCTGGACTTCAGGGCATCTCTCCTATATAAAGGACCCTTGCCTTCATCCGTCACATTACACACCCATTGCTCTTTGCCTCTCTACTGCCACTCTCTGTGTGTCTAGGATTTGCCTTAAGCTCTCTCCTCCTCCGCCTTCAGCACCCCGAGCCTTCAGGATCTCGTTGGTATCCCGGACTACCCTCAAGTACTCAATCAACCTAACACACACCCTTCTTTGCGTGGTGCATAGTTTGAGGAAAAAATTATCACCTTAGATAATCTCATCCGAACATAGAAGATTGTTGTTGAACTGGAGTTGTATGTGGAAAAGTGATGTAGATTCGATGTCGCAAATTCTGATCCATTGTTCAGTGGCTTGGGAGCTTTGAACGTTGGTCCTATGTTTGTCTTGAGTGACTTGGGTCTTCCTGATGGACTGTAGGAACTTCTACAGTCCGGGAGAGGCATAAAGGTGGGGGAGGAGTAGGAACTTATGGCATATGATCCCTTCTTGTTTGATGTGGCTCATGTGGGGAGAGGAGTTGGCGACATTTTGATGTCCTCGAAAGTCCTTTGTTTAGACTTAAGAGATCTTTTCTTAGTAGCTTCTATAGTTGGGAATAGGGAGTTGCATCCTTCGCATGAAAAAATTTCTTGTTAAGATAGATGATAGGCTTTTCGAATATATGTGGCATTCCCTTAATGCATTGCTTTATATAGTCATTGGCTACATGCTGCCTTTTGTTTCAGCATTTCCCTTTCTGTGGTTGAGTAGATGTTGACTTGGAGTTACAGGTTGGAGATGAGATTGACATAATGTTTTATGGATGGAAAAATCATGCTCATAAGCATTTGATGTTCAAGAAGCATTATGCTGTTTTTCAATACTTACTCTGTTGGCCTTAACATTGGTAATCTATGGAATCGAACATGCATATTTGGCTTGTATGTGCTTGTAAATGTATAGTTGTTTAACTCTTTTTTTTCCCCTTGAGCTAGACTTTGTGCTTTATAGCTGATATCTGCTTTCTACTATTGTTCAGGGTGAATCATATGGATGGTTGACCTTGATGCCACTTTTGGTTGATCTTACTTTTCAAAGCCTTAATTGTTAATCTGATTTCTTCGGTCAAGATGTCCTCAGCTGCAAAGGCGCCAGGCACTCAAAATGCTTTCCCTGTGGATGCAAACTTACACACTTCCAGTAAAAGTGATTTAGAACATGTAGACGAGGAGGAGGAGGAGGAGGATGTAGATTTCAACCCTTTCCTAAAAGATTCCCCCTCTTCGGAAGCTTCATCGAGCATGAGCTCTGAAATTGAAGTTTTGGATGCTGATGTTTCTACAAGCAAGGGGAACACAGGGGTAGACTTGGCTACTCATTTATCTTCATTGCCATCTGGTCAGGTGCAAGATTATGCTCTTGGGGATTCCGAGCATGGGGAGGAGATTGTTATGCAACCTGCTATTTCATCAGGAGAAGCAAGTAATAAAGAATCAGAAAGAACATCTCCCACAAGGTTCAAGAAGAGAAAAGCAGTTCTGATTTCTCTGCCTGAAAGTGGAACATTTCTGAGAAAGGAGAATGCCTCAAGCAGTGGAACAGATGTTGTTAATGATGTTTTGGTTGGGGATTTAACGAATTCCAGGAGGCCCACTATGGATATAGATGATGAGGATGCTATCTCTAAGCGCACAAGAGCCCGCTATTCACTTGCTAGTTTTACCCTTGATGAACTCGAGGCTTTTCTACAAGAAACAGATGACGAAGATGATCTTCAAAATGTCAATGAAGAAGATGAGTACAGGAAATTTCTGGCAGCTGTTTTACTAGGTGGAGATTGCGACAGTCAGATTATACAAGGAAATGAAAGTGTCGATGAAGATGAAGAAAATGATGCAGATTTTGAGATAGAAATCGAAGAAGCACTTGAAAGTGACCTTGATGATAACACAAGGGGTGATACCCAACAAGAAAGTGAGGCAGCTGGTCGACGCCCTGAGACTAGGCTAATTAGGCGCCAAAAAGCTTCTGTCCGCCAGAAAAATAGGCTTTTGGGACAGCCATATAGGCCATTGCGTCCGCTCTTACCAAATGCACCTATAGCATCTTTCCCTGTGGTGATACCTGAGACGGCTCCACACTTTGTGTCTTTCTCTGGACATGATGGTTTTATCAGTGGATTTACTGCACATCAGCTAGGCCAGTTACATTGTTTGATCTATGAGCACGTGCAGCTTCTTATTCAGGTGTTTTCTCTTTCTGTTCTAGAGCATTCACGACAGCACATTGCCTCCCAAGTTCAGGAATTGATTTCAGAGATGCTTCACACACGTGATCAAGTAATATCACGTAGAAGGGAGCCATATCGTGGTTTTCTTTTTCACCCTCCACACATTCATCCAGCAGTGCAACATGGACTTTCCAAATCATTGACTCCATCATGCACCTCTGAGTCAGCTCGTTCCTTTGATAAACAAAGAGATTGCTCCTCGGGGACTAACAAAGGTCCTCTTCCCGAAGTAATATCTCCTAGCAGAAGACGTGGATATTATGCTTCTAATGATCAAGATGGTCCCTTTCTAACATCCAACAGTGCTTTGTCGGTGCCCTTTGTAAATGGTCCTATCGTATCTGTCCTCGATGTAGCTCCGCTTTATTTTGTTGGGGAATATATAGATGATGTTGCTACTGGTATGTCAAGTATAGTTAAATGTTTGTCGTATTTCTGCAGTTATCTGCTCATTTCTGCTTACCATTGTGCGGAATTATTGACTTCTTGGCAGCTGTGAAAGAGTATCAGCTGCAACGTGTCCAAGCTGCTTGTGATAGTCATTTTAAAAAGGAACCCCTGTTCCCATTTCATAGCTCGGAGTCTTTTGCTGAAGCAAATGCTGAAATTCTAGGAGGAACCCCTGCGCCAACTGCAAAGGTGTCTTCATATCCTGCTGGTGATCAGCCCCCCAAAAAGACATTGGCTGCAGCTCTGGGTGAAAGTACAAAGAAGCAATCAATTGCTCTAGTTCCAAAGAAAATTGCCGAGCTAGCGCAAAGATTCTTGCCAGTGTTTAATCCAACCCTATTTCCACATAAGCCACCCCCAACACCTGTTGCGAATCGTGTGCTTTTCACTGATGCAGAAGATGAGTAAGTTTTCATGTATTATTTGTTATTTGGTGGTAAGTCAATGTTCCTCCTACTGTATTATTTGTTAATTGTTATTTGGTGGTAAGTCAATGTTCCTCCTACCAAGATCTCGACTGTATCATTTACTAGTTATTGATGCAAAACCTACATCTGACTCTTTTAAATCTTCTTGGCTAAGTTAGAGACTAGGTTTAGCAGCTGCTTTTTTAATTCTGTTATTGCTAAACTTGGAAAGAACTTAATGCTATGCTACCTTCTCTTTTTAACCTTTTGACTTTGAAAAATATTTTGTAGTCCAAATGAATTATCTGAAATATTGTCTTCCTTTCATTTCCAGTTGTTAGGTTAATGCTATGATATTGCTTACCAGTACCAAGAAGCTGTGGTATTACTTGTGGAAGCATGAAAAGTAGATGCAAATATAGCTACTTTTTGCGACATGCCTACAAACATCTGTGCTGATGTATAGACATATATAGACATGAACATATGCTCATAGGTTAGATTGGGCGACTGTTATGAGGTTCTCTCCTCCTACCACTTGAGGATTATCGGATATCTGCCAGTAGTGCTAGAAAACTACGTGACATTCGTTGTGTTACATAGATCAACGATCAGCTGGTTCTTAGCTGCCTGGACTAAGTTACTCATCAAACAGCACCATAGAGGTAGATTTGTGGTGATGGTCCCCTTTATTCAACTACCAAGCCTAGGACTTCTAATCGTTGACAAATAAACTCTGTTAGGCTAATAGAGCATTGTAGTCTGACTTCCATATGAAGAACCAACAACATGGCCCAAAACAGGACTTATGGTTTAATTTCACAACCCATATTTACAAATTTCACAACCCATATTTACAAAGATAGGAAGTCCTAAAAATTTCAACTTTTTAAGCTTAATAAAAATACTAAACTGTAATTGCAAAAGTTCAAATTAGTACGAAAAGGATGATACTTGAATCTAGCCTTTACTACATATGGTCCAAATCATGTTTGATGCAAAATCCTCAATTTGCTTTGTTTTTTCTGGGAGTATAGGCCGATGGACCCTTGCACTATGTCTGGATGACGGGAGGGGAAGTGAAGGGGTGGGTACTGGGTAGTGTATGTTATGGGGGAAAGGAAAGGAAAGAAATGAGAAGGTAGGGGTGGTATCCCTTCCTTGTTTGGTTAGAGAACATTTAAAAAAGGGGGAGGGGTGGTGATTTTTTGTTCTGTTTGACTAAAACTAAATGGTGGTATGGGGCAGCAGAAGTCTAATAGGTAACCTTAGCCAACAAGGTGGGGATATACTTGGTTTTAGAACAAGAAATTAAATAACTTGCGCTTCACTTCCCTCCATTTCCTCCCAAATTTGGAGAGGGAGGGAAGCGCTCTAATTGTGGGCCTTGTCTCCCCTTCTAACCCCCTCTATACACTTCCCCTTAAAAGTGTCTCAACCATGCTTAACATTGACCCTTGCCATACCCTTCACTTCCTCTCGAAAGTCATCAATTGAAGCGTAGTGTTAAATTCAATTGGCTTTTGTTCGTTTTGCTAGCGCTCTAAGCTAAAACAAGGGAATTATTTTTGGATACACAATGTCCTTTTGATATTGAAAATTGTTACTCTAGGACTACAAGAATTAAAATTCTCATTTTGCCACGAGGTGGATCCTGTGGATTTCACCTTCCAGTTTGCTCTAGAATGGCCTTCTTAGATAGTCTTGTGGAACGATTTTATAGTTAGTCCTTATATGCTCCGCCATTCTTTCCTTCACCGTAGTGTAACCATATTGTGTTTGCTTTCACCAAGAATAGTTTCAATTGTCTGAAGACCCTGATTAAACTCTGAGCCAAATGTAGGGAAATTTATCTGCACCTTAGCAGTAGGTTTAAAGTGGTTTTTGGTTTTCCCAGCTGTGATGTGTAACCAGCTCTAAATATACATCTGAAGCTGAAGGACTTGTGCTTTTGCATGTGGAACATGAAGGAATGGAACCTTTTGGGTTACTTCTGACAGTAGCTCCTGTTTTGACTCAGACTTATAGTGT
The DNA here is from genome assembly GCA_025642025.1 of Rhododendron ferrugineum. Classification (NCBI taxonomy): domain Eukaryota; kingdom Viridiplantae; phylum Streptophyta; class Magnoliopsida; order Ericales; family Ericaceae; genus Rhododendron; species Rhododendron ferrugineum. Next base: position 7,658,037 of record JAOTQK010000021.1, read on the forward strand.
AGATTCTCTTAATAGTTTGGTATTCTTATTTGTTTCCAGGGCCTAATCTATTGTTAATTTCAAATTTCAATATATAGACTTCCTTTGTGGTTGACACACACTTTTAGAAATTATAGTTTGTTACAGCTCGGAATATGTATGGGAACTCACTTGTTTATTTGGTATTTGCTTCGTAGGTTACTGGCGATGGGATTAATGGAATGTAACACAGACTGGAAAGCAATTCAACAGCGCTTCCTTCCTTGTAAATCTAAGCATCAGGTAATATCTTTTTTGGACCTAGCATTGCAGATACTCCATAGGACATTTTTTGTTGCTCCTAAAGCCTGAAATTGTTTTACTTTTCTTTTTTCGTCATGATTCCCAGTTGACAATAGTATTAGTGAATTTCTTCCTGTGAGTGGATAATTAATTTCTTCAGAGGTGGTTACTGAGTAATGTGCTGGAAATATCTGAAATTTGAGTTTGGGAGGTAGCTAATTTTTTAAACTGAAAATTCAATAGTTCGTTCATTTGTAATGTGTGGTCAAGTTGAATCATTCAGTAGTAAGCAACGCCCTAACTTTTATTTCATACTAGTTTTAAGTTGAGTTTTAGTTTTATGTGATGGCTAATTGGCATTATCTACGTTCAGTTAATATAAGAATATATGTAATAATTTAAAAAATATTTTTGGTAGTTTTACAAACTTAATGGGCATAGCAGGCAACAGATTAATTCTTCCAGCTTTTCTTTAATGTTATTATGAACAATCTAGGGAAGGACCAATGGAAAAGCCTGTTCCTAAGTTGAACCATAAATTATTGGCCAAGATATTAACAAAGAGATAACTTAAGATTGGACAAAAAATAACATTAAATAACTCTCCCCAGCGTACTCCTCTTCTACATGACCTTATACTTCTATGGTGTATTGCCAAAGCGCATATCCTTTTCACACTAGGAGACTGAAAGCTTCAACTCAGGGTTGACTTTTAAGCTTTGAGATCTAGATTCTTTTACAATTGCTCTATGACATTTCAAGGAGTTAGCTTTGGTTTTTTAGCAAGTCTCAAACACGTTGACTCTCTAATTTACAATGGAGCATTGCTACATCATTTCTGTCATGCCCATGATTTAGTGGATTGCTCTATTGTTTTATTCTTTCTTTTCGGTCCTTTTGTCCCCCTCCCTCTCTGTAATTCATCATCTTTATTTGAAGTGTTAACTGTGTTGCAGATTTTTGTTAGGCAGAAAAATCGTTCATCTTCTAAAGCCCCAGAAAATCGGATCAAGGTATGCTAACACTGCTCGCATGATTAACGATAACTTCGCTTCATATTGGCACCCTGTCTGATGTACGTTCACACATTGGATGTTATTGTGAGAGATGACCTAATCATTATTGTGATGAATACAACAGCTTTGTGTGGGTGAACCCACCAAGGTAGCCCTACGGTTAAACATTGTCATTGGGCCCAAGCTGCCAAACCCTAAACCTTGACTTACTTGATATCTCTGGCTTTTGGGGCGTTGCTGGTATTCGGGGTTTTTCCCATAGGATGGTCCAAAGTGGCTTTGCCTTGAAGGGTTACTTGTTACAGGGAAAGGAATTACATTGCAGTGTGGCCTTTGACTGTGTTTATTAGATATGCACTTAGATAATGAGCTAACCACAATCCATCAGTTTAAATATTTCCAAGATTTTCTCAATCATGCAGGCAGTTCGGAGAATGAAAAGCTCTCCCTTGACAGCAGAAGAGATAGCACGTATTCAAGAGGTCACTTTTACTTTGGAGCATTTTGGTCCTATTTATTTGAGAATTCATCACATTATGTGCCTATCTGTATCTTTAATTTGTGTGATCTAAAATCTAAATTATTCATGGTTTGAAGGTTTTTAAGCTTGACTGGATGTTCATTTGTGTGATCTAAATTATTCAGGGGCTAAAGGTTTTTAAGCTTGACTGGATGTCCATATCGAGATATGTTGTCCCATATCGCGATCCATCCTTGCTACCCCGGCAGTGGCGCATTGCTACTGGAACTCAGAAGTCATATAAATCAACTGCCGATAAAAAGGAGAAGCGAAGGTTATATGAATTTAATAAAAGAAAGTGCAAACCTGCTGCTCTGGCAACTTCATCTGAAAAAGATGTAAGCTGAACTTTTACCAATCTGAATGGCTATGTGATTCACGACTTGTGTGGTATTATGCACACATGCAAATAGATCTGATATACATTTAGGAATTTGTGCCCTGTTAACAACCCCAGTTTTGCCCAACTTCGCTTTGGTTGAGCTGGGGATAATCTGGGTATCTTTGAGCTTGATTTGTCTTCTACACCCTTCCTTCAAAGCTCCAGAATCTTAATCCAACTCACAAAGTGTGACACTTTGTTTTTTAAAATGAGCTTCTATTGGAGACTCGACTCACAAAGTGTGACACAGTTGGTGTATTCAGAGCAATAAGAGTAGTACTTTGTCCTCCAGCTTTTATAGTTTGTAACATATATTTTCTATGCCAACACAATTATATGTGTTAAAGCATCCAACTCAAAACCAATTGGCAATGAGTGGATGAGCCGCCCAGGCTCATACACTAGTTTGGAGGAGATAATTAACAGATGTGGGACAAACTCCAATACTCCCCCGCACGTGCGACCCCCAACTCGCACTTGGAGAGGTAAACAAACAATCCATAACACTTGGATCACAACAAACAACAGTGCACTTATGGCACAAACAAGGGGGAACCCTAGCTCTGATACATGTTAAAGCATCCAACTCAAAACCAATTGGCAATGAGTGGAGAGGCCGCCCAGACTCGTACACTAGTTTTGGAGGAGATAATTAAACGACGTGGGACAAACTCCAACAATATATTTATGCGTGCCTGAGTTGGATTTTGGCAAGAGGCTTGGACTTGCTCATTATATGTATTACTAAGCGTCTAAGCCTTGTTCTTCCCTTGTCTCTTTAATAAGTAGTGCATTGACCTTGTTATACATTTTTATTGACTTCAGGACTGTCCAACCGATATTGCGGATGGAGAAAATTACAGTGGGGATGATTGTGTGGACAACAATGATGAAGCTTATGTTCACGAAGCATTTTTAGCAGATTGGAGGCCTGGTACTTCCTTTCCCATTTCTTCTGGGGTTCCTCTCCCGAACTTCCAAGAGAAAAACCAACCTGGCAAGTTACTGTCCAAATGGGATTCTCGTGTCATGGAACAGACAAAAAGCAGTGGTTGTGGAGAACCAAATAGTAACCTTGAGCTTTTAGCTGCATTTAAGTACTCCCAGAATCCTGACACTTCATCGTATTTTACCCATACTAGACATCCTGCATCTCCTGTTGAGCCTAATCAGCCTGGTTCTGATATGATTTCAAGGCCTTCCAAATCCCTGTTCTCCTCACTGCCATATCGATCTCGTAAAAAAAATAGTGCTCATTTGGTGAAGTTAGCTCCAGATTTGCCTCCTGTAAATCTTCCACCATCAGTCCGTGTGATGTCTCAGTCAGCTTTAAAAAGTTATCAAGTTGGAACATCGACTAAGGTTGCGGCTGCTGATAATGGAATTAGGAGTGTTGCGACAGAAAAAATAGCTTCACGATTTCCTGGTGTTGGAGTTTCGGGAAGCTTTCATCCAATTATATCTGCAGAGAATAAAAGAAACCTGCTTGAAAAAAGTAACCCTAATCAGCCAGAAAAAAGCAATGCTAATCAGCACCGACAAGAATCTTTTGTCTCCAGGGATAAGTGTGTGGCTGGAGGTAGAGACGACACATATGCGCATATGCACCCTTTACTATTCCAGTCCTCTGGAGATGGGCATATGCCATATTACCCATTGAACTGTGGTAGTGGTATTTCAAGTTCTCTCAATTTCCTTTCACGAATCCAGCCCCAACTAAATGTCAGTCTCATAAGTAATTCTGACCAAGCTACCCAAGCAGTTAATCTTGCTGATAAATCTACGAAGTCCAAGCAAACTTCATTTTCTGGTGGTATTGACTTCCATCCACTTCTGCAAAAAACTGATGATGCAAATACTGATTTTGTAACTGCACGCAGAGGCAGTTGTGCTCAGCTTCAAAGTTCGTTTGATGCTGTCCAGTCCGAGCCACTGGCCAAGAGCAGTCTGTTGGCCACCTGTGATACATCCTCCAGTCCTAATGACAAGACGAATGAACTGGACTTGGAGATTCACCTCAGTGTCACATCTAGAAGGGAGAAAGCTAAACGAATTGCAGATGTGATTGAACAGGACAGAACAACATCCAACGTAAGTGCTTTGGGTTCTGGAAATACCATGGAAACACAGGCCACTATAGGTTCTTATTATCAGCCCAGCGAAACTTCTCCGATAGCTTCAGTTCCAAACAGAATCACCAAGAAGATCAATTCAGGTCCACGTGCATCGAGCAGCAATATCTCGGTATGTGGCATCAATAATGAAGGTGACCAGTCTCTTTCAGAGATTGTAATGGAACAGGAAGAGTTAAGTGACTCTGAGGAAGAAATTGATGAACATGTGGAGTTTGAATGCGAGGAGATGGATGACTCAGAAGGAGATGACTCTGAGCAGATCATCGACATACAAAATAAGGTATCTGTACTGCATCTTAATTTTATGCAATATTTCATTTCTTCAGATAGATTTTATGGAGCACCAAAACTTGTTTACCCCAAGCTAAATGTGCTGCTTTACATTTTATACTCTGATTGAATTTGGTGGATTTACCTGTCAAAATATTCTCTCAATTTAAATATGACCATGTTCAAGTGGGACTTTCATATTATCTGGGGAACAGTCCACTCTAGGAGGCAGACATGTTAACTCAGATTCACATGGCAACATGTGATCTGAAGCATCTCCTTGTGTCTCCTTTTTGGTACGGAAAAAGAGGACCATTCTCAAGTTAAAGGTTGTAAGAAGAACCCCTCAGTATCAGGGACACCAGATATTTCAAGAAGGAAGTTGAAGGGGTTCAGCCATGTGAGAGCACAATGCTGTCATACTCTGGCCAGCCGCAAACAACAATCATGTCCATCTGATCGGCTATGACTTTTGCCTTACTTTGTGACTCTCACCACTTGCTTCTTCTCCAACTCATTGAACGAGCCATTTAAGCCCCAGAGTTATCCATATGAGCCCCGGAGGGATTGGCAAATTGTTGACCACAATGATGCATTCAACTTAAAACTCCACTAGCAGTAGACGCGCTTGCACTTTTTAGACCCCTTCTGGAGTTATTTTACTTTGTCAATATATAGTATGATAAGCTGTGGCTCTGTCCACAGCATAGTTTCTTTTCTGATGCAAAATATTTGATTCTCTTGTGCTCCAAAAAGCATATCCTTCACAGTTAGCGCTTCTCTGAATATTCAAAAGCTACTCCTTGTGTTTGACACGCATTGCTTTTCGTGAAATTGCACTTAGATTATTCACCAATCACCCCAGAGCTTCTTGTTTAATTTCAGAAGCAGCATCTTCTCCTTCTGGAAATTAGTTAAGGAGCTTCTGCATTGTGCACACTTTTTCTTCTATGTTGATGCTGCGGTCCCACGCCCCTCCACTCCTTAAGTCTAGTTTGGTAAAGGGGCAGAAGCCGCAGAATCATAACAATTTCATCTTTCAGGGTTGTAGTGAGAGGAAAACTTGTGCGCATTGAGAATCTTGATTTGTGTTAGTTTTCCTGCCTTTTGAGTTCGTAACAAGGTTTTGTAGATATTGGAACAAATTTAAGAAAAAACAGGCCCTTTTTTTTTACCACCGAATGGGTGCAGTGGGAGGAGGATAGAGAAAAGAGATGTTGCAGCTCACAGCAGTAAAACTCAAACAAAGCCTGACATTCGACCCGACATTAAGTGCCGCTTCCAACGTTCCAAATTATTGGTCTGAAGACTCTTCAAAAAATTAAAATCACAGATATTTGCTTGTGGCATTCTACAAGGTGCTTGATTAACTGAGTCTGTCTATGTCGTGTTGTCATTTTATATGTATGTATGTATGTACTTTATCGTTCCTCATCGCTACTCTCATTTAAGCAGTGAGAATCTTTTATGTAACATTCTGACTTCTTTGTTCACATTTGTTACTAGGTGGTCCCAGATTCTACTACAGATAGACAAAGCAGCTTTACACCCGCGAGTTTGATTTCTTATACTTCTGGTCGTTCACAAAATGATATGAAGAAAGCAAAGGCTTCACTAGACTCTACAGTAATGGAAGGTTTTGCTAACAAAAACTGCCCCTCTCCCTTTCGCCCTAACAGATCTAGCAGGAAAACCGTCGTAAATAGAAAACATGTTGAAGAACACCATGACAACAGCAGCAAGTGAAACGGCTGGAATTGGCTTCTTTTGCTGTCACGGAATCCGGGGAAGGGTGTGTGCAGAAGTAACTTAGCTTTACGTACCAGAAAGAAAAAGCAAAAAAGTTCAAATGTAAATACTGTTCTGCAGTAGTTTAGAAAATTAGGTGGTGGAATCGAACCTCGGGCATTTGAAGTGGAGAAGCATTCTATTTGCAGGCTCCCGTGATTCTCGAATCTTTGAAACCAGTCATCTTGCAACCATTTAAAAGCGGTGATCAAGCAACCGGATATGCCGGATGCCATTAGATTCTCAGATGATGACTATGAAGAGGTCGATGGAAACTGAGCAAGGATGTGGAGAAGTAGGAAATGTGACCCAAAGCGGTCGATGTGTTAAGCCGGCTCATCTTTGGTTGGACAATCCTGGGTAGGGTTATTTGTATATATGTTGTATATATGAAAGAAGATGTTGGCAAATGAATGGCATGAGTAACTATTTTTGTCAAGGAAATAATATTATCAATACTATTTTGAACACAGACATCCAGATACAAATGTGCTTGGAGCCTGTCGATGTATGTTGGTCCCACAAATACATGGAATAAAAGTCAATCAGACGGCTTCAAACATAACAAAGTTCGAATTTGTGTCTGGACGTCTGTCCCCAATCACCTATTTTAATTTAATTAAAATATGTTCACACACATACTAATCGAAGTCCAATCCAAACCCTATGGACTGAATTCCCATCAACTTGTTTTGATTTTCCCCAAATCAAATTCCCCCTAAAATTGGGCCTCTTCAAGCTATACAGTAAACACTTGAATCAAGCCAAATCTCATCTCCTCCAAGAGTTGTTCGCGTTTGGAGATGCCGATAAGGTACAACAGTTCTCGATCGGCTGTACAGTTCTCGATCGGAGATGCCGACGAGGTAGAGCTATTTATGGTCGCAGCTATCCATGATTGCTGACGATGATGCTGATGCCGACGAGGTAAAGGAGTCCTCTGATGATGACAATTGATGCTGTCAGATAGGCGCGACGATGAAGCTGTGGACTACCTAGGCTAGAGAGTGGGAGGGGGTATCGGGCGAGGCTATAGTAAATTGCCACACCCTGCGAGTTACTGTAGCAGAGGATAAAATGGCAAGGTCTACTAGGTCTTTGATTTAGGGTTTCAAATAGCCATTTTGTCTAAATTTGAGGTCTACTCAGGCTACTGGAGATGCTCTTAATCGTGCTAACCAAATCAATTTCAGAAAGAAAAATATTAACAGCATGGGCCGGGATTTAAATCCCTAGGTAGATGTAGTCTTGAGCTACAGGAGTGTGTGATAATGGAGCGGCTTGAGGGACAACGGATAGTGTCCTATGGCACTAATATTTCATGTCTTTTTAAAAAATAAGTACTTATTTGTATTTTTCAAATTTAAAAATAATGTATTTATGAAATTAATTTTTTAATTTTTTTTGCATCGTTCAAAAAATCTTATCGAGATCTATCCAACAAGATCAAGATTGCACAAAAAATTATTTCAGTAAGTCCATTATTTTTAGGAAAGTGATTTTCACACTTCCCTTTTAGCCACCTACAATTCTTTTTTTGTTTTTATCCACATGAATTTACAATATTGTCCTTGAATGTGTGACAAAGTATATTGAATAAAGGGTAAGATAGTAAATTCAAATGGATAAAGACAAAGAGAAAAGAGTGTGGGTGGCTAAAAGGGGAGTGTGAAAATCAATTCTCTATTTTTAAGCTTGAAAATTATAGATAAGTACTTATTTTTTGAGAGGGCGGCTATTCGCAGTCCTCTATTTCCTCCCTTAACCCGTTTCCTTCACTTAACCCGCCACCCATATATTTAATATAAAATTTACTCCAAATAACCCACAAAATTCACCTAAACTTCCTAGTTTGCCCCTCCCTCCATCCCCTCTCTCCTGGTTTCCATTGCCACCACCAACACCACATACCTCCATCGCCGCCACCACAGACCTCCATCGCAACTACCATTGACCTCCATAACCACCACCATTGACCTCTTCTCTCTCGTCGTTCTCTCCCTCCCCCTCCTCTGTATCTTCACCACACACCACGTTGCACCATTGCCGAACCACCACCTCCATAACCGCCACCACTGAACCACCACCATAACAACATTTTCAATTTTTTCGCCAATAATAGGTTTAAGATGGCTGTGAAACCATTTTTGTCTGTGAGCATATGAGATTGAAAATGAAACCCACGTAATCAGTTCAAAATCGAAAATCAAAATTTTGTGCTGACGATGAAGATGTTTGGTCCGTAAATGTCAAAATTATTAGCATTAAATGACATTTAAAAACCGAATTTTAGTATATATTTTGGTATTTGCTTACCTAAATTTTATTTCACAAAATTATTTTGACTTTCGTTTGAATTCGGAACCTGAATGTCGAAAAAGTTAGCATTATACGGTAGATAATTACCGAAATTACGTAGGTATTACGATAACTAATTACCGAAATTATATTTCACAAAAAATAAGTTTTTGTGACTTAAATTTCGGAACATGATTGTCAAAAATATTAGTAATATTCGGTAGTTAAATGTCGAAAAAAGTACACTTTTTCGGACCTGAAAATCTTGGTCGAAAAAATCTAGATGGTGGAAGGAGGAAGTCGATTGAGATTGAGATGTTGAAAAAACTTGAAAGAGAGGAGAAGAGAGAAGATGATGATGAATTTGATTCAATTTTCATATTCATATCAAAACCTAGAAGTATGTCATCTTGTTCTTTTTCAATGGAAGGAGAGGAATCCTCCATTGATACAATATATAATCCTTACTTCTCCATTGAGATTAAAATGAACAAGGGAAGAATTGGAAAGTTTAAGAGATGATAAAGAGTGAGAAAAGCCGAGAGAATTTGAACAGGGAGGACTCGACTGGAATTTTTTTGCGAATTTTAACTGTTTTTTTTATCGCCTAAACTGTTAAGGAAGAAGGGAAAGGGAGGAAGAAGATTAGGGCAATTATGTCATTTTGCATTGGGGTCATGTTTGTAATTAGTTATAAAATTTTAACGGGGAGAAAATAATGGGGGCGGCTATTCGCAGTCCCGTATTTTCTCCCTTACCCGTTAAAAATTTCCAACTATACTCGACAGTTAGTTACCGAAATTAAAATACATTTTCAGTATCCAATTACCGAAATATAATCTTTTTTTCAATAGCAATTTACCGAAAATGTATATTCGGCAGTTGTTTATCAAATGTTGAACATATTTTCGACATGTAGTTACTGAAATACAGTCTTATTTTCAACAGCTATTTACCGAAATATTATATATGATTTTCAACAATTTTTTACCGAAATATAGTGGGCTAAGAGATAAAATATGGGGCTGCGAATAGTCGCCCCAAAATAATATATATAATGGGTTGCGAATAGCCGCCTTTTTTTAAGAAAGTTTGTCTGTAATTACATCTTACCCCCCTAAATTATCACACTTTTTCAAATATCCCTAACTATAAATCCAAACACTTGACCACCTTCAACCACTTGGACACTTTTGGACACTTGCCAGCGGCGTGCACTGAATCTGTTGGTCCTACTAGCCAAACGCCATGGGATTGGCAGAGGACGACAACCAGCCTCTGTTAATCTCATCATCCGCAGCAGAAGAAGAATTATATGAACAAGAATCAAACGGTGGAAATTTGATCAGACGAATCTTGTTAGAGTCGAAGAAGACATGGCACATCGCGGGCCCCTCCATTTTCACTCGAATCGCCTTGTTCTCCCTCACCGTCATCACCCAATCCTTCGCCGGCCATCTCAGCGACCTCGACCTCGCCGCCATCTCCATCGTCACCACCGTCATCATCGGCATCACCTTCGGCTTCTTGGTAATCTATTCTAAAACCCCCTTCTAAATTCAACCTAATTCGCTTTACTCTGTTTGATAATCTCGTATATAGCTCGAATGTGATGTGTGGAGTAATAATTGAGTGCCCCTGGGCACCACGTGACGGTGTCTCAAACTCTTCTCTACCACACAAATGGCTCCGCGTAATTTGTGGTGGGGTGGAGCCCACACAAATGTGTGGTATAAGAAAAGTTTGGGGCACCACTTGGTGGTGTCCCATGGCGTTGAATAAATTTTCCAAGGGGGTGTTAGCTAGGATATAGTATCAAGTTCCGACTCTGATATCGCTGCACTCCGATATACAAGTGATACCAAAAAATAGGCAAGTCTATCAAGCCGACTCCTGATACATATTCCTTCATATCCGATCTTTTATCCGCTCTGCATCTGCTTCAACAGCCCCTTTGGATGGAGGGATTTCATGAGAAAAGAAAAGAAAAGGTTATGGTTTCAGCCAAATCATTCATTTAGATAGAGTATTTTGGCGAGAAATGGAGAGAAAAGTACAAAAATGAATTGGAATTTATTGATTGGCTCCTCCCTTTCTCACCCAATATCACCATTTTAAATCTCACCAAAAATAGTGAGATTGGTTGAGAAAGTGCTCCCCAGTTTTATCTCACCCTTTCTCACTATCCAAAAATAGTTTCAAAAAGGTTACAACACCGATTACCCCTACGTATCATTCGATACTCCCAGTGCGGTTACATGATGCTATTTGAAATCTTGGGTTTTAGAGAAGATTCTTTTACAATATATAGTTCATATACGGCTTGATGATAAGCTTTTGGATGGACTACTAAGAATTTCTTTCATTGATAGCTAGGAATGGCAAGTGCGCTAGAAACGCTTTGTGGTCAAGCATATGGTGCAAAACAATACCACATGTTGGGCATTTATATGCAACGCTCGTGGGTTGTGCTTTTTTTCAGTTCAATTTTGTTGGTGCCTCTTTTTCTCTTTGCTACGCCCATACTTGAGTTCACCGGGCAATCAACGGAGGTGGCAGAGCTGTCGGGAGTGGTGGCGCTGTGGTTGATTCCGATGCACTTGAGCTTTGGGTTTCAGTTCACGTTGGTGAGGTTTTTGCAGTGCCAACTCAAGACAGCGGTGATCGCTTGGGTGTCCGGTGTGGCACTTGCACTCCATGTATTTGCTAGTTGGTTGTTTGTATATAAGTTGAGGGTTGGCATAGTTGGGACTGCAATTACCCTCGATTTCTCGTGGTGGGTTTCAGTTTTAGGTCTGTTCGTGTTTGTTGTTTGTGGTGGGTGTCCTCATTCTTGGACTGGTTTTTCCAATCAAGCATTTGTTGGGCTGTGGGAATTCTTCAAGCTGTCTGTGGCTTCTGGGGTCATGCTCTCGTATGTGCTCGCTCCCTTCCCTCACTTCCTTTTGTGTCTCTCTATCGCGTTTTCAATTTCATTTTGAACTTGTGCTTGTAATGCTTTAGGTTGGAGAGTTTTTACTTTAGAGTGTTGATTATAGTCGCAGGTAAAATGCAGAATGCCGAAGTTGCACTTGATGCCCTGTCCATCTGGTTAGATCTGTACTGCTTTTCGTTTAGTTAATTAATTAGCTCATTCCCTATAGAGGTCTTTCCTTGTTCTAATCTTCTTGTTTTCCCCTTTGTCCGACAGCGTCACTATTCTGGCATGGGAATCCATGATTCCCCTTGGATTTTTTGCAGCGACTGGGTATGTTGTAAATTGTGAGTCTGTCTCTTTCTCTTTCAAGTTTATAGTTAATTTTTCTGGAATTGAAACTTGATCTTACAGCATAATATAGCATAGAAGCAAATGCAACATAGTCCCAAGCCCCACATAAAGCTTCACACAACACAAGCATCTAGTTTTGTGACACTAAAAATCCACCAAGGGAATAGTTTTGGAAGCCCATCTTTCTTTTTCTGCTCAAAATCCACAAGGGAGTAGTTTCTGGCTGCGATACTTTGTCCCCCTAGTTGTCTTCAGGTCAACCTTCAGATAACCCCGTTCTAATAGTCATTTTCATTATCCGAACACGGTCTCTCCACAGAGCATTTACTGTCACCATGCTGGTATAATTAGGGTTCTCCCTGGTTAAGTGTACATTCCTATCATATGCCCATGTAGACCCTTTTTTTTTTTTTTTTGGGGGGGGGGGGGGGGGGGGGGGGGTGGGGCGTGGGGAGTAAATTACCTTTCATTGAAAGAAATCAACCAATACAAGGATCAAAGGGGCATACCCCTGAAAAGACTCAGCAACAAAACGAGCAACCTACGTCAGGACCAAGGCCCATTGAGGCCTATCTCCAAGGCAGAAAACAACATAAAACTAACCAACTAGCAACTAGAAAACACAATATAAGGAATGTTCTCCAACTAGCACACAAAAGCTTATTGACATCAGTCCGCTTGATACGACGCCAAGAGCATATGCAAGCACGTACATCAGAAGAGATCTTAGAACAGAGCTCCAAGGCCGTGGGACTCTTCTGCTGAAAAATTCTTCAATTCCTCTCACACCAGACATGATAGATGACTGCTGCCAGAGCATGCTTGAAAACCAGATCTCTGAACTCCTTACCCTTCCTATGATGCATGACCCAGTCAACCGCCTGTGCGAGGTGAAAGGTAGGTCTACTAACTTCACATTTATGCAAGAAACGCTGCCACACACTCGTAGAATAGGGACATCCAAAGACCAAATGAGAGTGAAATTGGGTAGATCTTTTTCCATGAGATGCTGAAATTGGCTTCATGCCTTCATATTTGCTCTCACGAGTTAATGATAGGGATTGGGCATTGATCAATGGTACCTATCCGTCTTTGAATGATATGAACATTTTGGTTTGGATTATGGTAATTTATTGGTCATTGGCACTGAAATATAATCTTGGAGTCAAAAGTCCTTATTGTGATTTTGTCTGTCTGTAAATAGATTTTGAATTTCTGAAATACTTTTGATCTTTATCTTTTATGTTTATAGACTAATAGGAACTAATATCTGATTCCTTTGTTGAAATATATAAATGAGATTGGTAAAACATCGTTTTTTTGTCAGTTGAGTTTCATACAAAACAGCACACAAAAAACATAACAGGGAAAAAAGAACAAAACAAAACAACAGCAGAAGCCCCCAGCCTGGAATGTAAAGGTAGCACACATTCACTGACTACCCCTCCAAACAAAACAAAAAAAGATCAACAAAAGCAGACTACAGGGCAATTAAACTACTCTGCCTATCTACTTATGAAGTCAAGTGGATCTCTCTGAACCTCACTGATACTGAGCCTTCTATTCTCTGGAATATCAGCCGCCTTCATCCAAGAACACAAGAAAGATATAATATCGTCCTCAATTCTCATGACAATCGTCTCCCCTTCTTTCTTATTCTGGATAGTTTTCATATTCCTTTCTCCCCATTTATGATAAACTGCTGCTGAGAAGATTAGTTTAGTGACCACGCTGTTAGCACTTAGCAGACTTCCCCTCGGAGTTTGCAGTCCATTGCCATTGATTCATTTTTGACTTGGATTGATCAGGAAGGGCTGTCTATTGAAGTCCATTTTAATATTTGGTTAACATGGTGTTCATATTGGTCACTTTTGTATCAGATGGAGTTTGAAACGAATGCGTTGCTTAGGTTTCCTACTACTACTAGGCTTCGTGTGTTGAAGTTTATAATTTCATAGTATTCAGTTGTTTTACTTATTTTATTCTTTGCTGAAGTAAAAGCATGATATTGTGGTTCCATGAGTTGGAATAAGGTAATACTTTTTTGTGATTATTTTTTTTTTGAGAGTCTTAGCACCTTGATAATGGAATGTGACGACAGAGTACAGATATTACTACAAAAGTATCATAGACATCTAAATATGCCGCCCTTATTTGTTCGTGGTCATGATTTTATATTTTTGAGGAAAACTATTTTCTTGCACCTATAACTGCCTTGTCTATTCTAGAGAGTGATTGAGAGGGGCCGTTCTCATTACACCATAAGGTGCAGAGCTTAAGTGCAGAAGTGACAGTAGCTGCATTCGTGCATGCTGTTGAAATTCTAACAAACCTTGTGCCAGTCTTTTTATATAAAGTAGTACATTGGTGGGACAAAATGACAAAAAAGAAATAGGTAGAGAAAGACATAATTGTTCGCAAAACATCAACATCCTATGTTTCAGAGCAATGGGAATTTCTTGATTTAGGAAATGGATCGAAGGGTTTGTCATCATTTCAACACTTATAGATGAAGTTGGGGACAATGAAAGTGAAACTAATTAGCAGGCTCTATAACCTAAGAAGCACGGTTTATGGATACGACACATGGACCTGTCATTTCTTTGGACACAGGCACGTTGGAGGCACGTCGAATATAAATATGTGTATACAATAGATGTATGTTTTGAATTCATATAACAGTCAAAAATATAATTTCTATCAAACCAAGATAATACCAACATATAATATTAACATTGAAGATGTAAGTCAACGGTCACTATATAAGAACTCAATGAACTTTATCCATGAAATTTTTTGGCGCTGATACAAGTTTTGAAAACTAGATTTAACCTTTTAATTTGTTAGTGACGTGTCCCAATGATGTCCCTACGTGTCCCCAATGCGTCCTAGAGTGTTCACGTGTTTGAGTAGGAAATATACAATAGAAAAGTCGAACACATATTTAGGCGTGTCCAACATATGTTTGGAGTGTGTTAGGTCGTGTTTGTGGCCGGAGAGTGTTGTGTTGTGTCCATGTCAGACATGTTCCAGACACGGATACGTGAGGTCTGTGTATCGGTATTTTCATTTTAGTCAATAACGATGGAAAGCAATGAATTTGCCATAATCCACCGAATGATTTGACCACGAAACTCAGTTGTTCTTTGTGAATGATCTACTTCAATTACAGGGTACGTGTAGCAAATGAGCTTGGAGCTGGCAATGCAGAAGGTGCGAAGTTTGCTAGCATTGTCTGTGTGTTCACCTCCCTACTTGTGGGCATTCTCTTTTGGGTTCTGATCTTAGCCATCCCTGATAAGCTTGCAATGATCTTCACTTCAACCACTTCTGTAATCACAATGGTCGAACAATTATCAGTGTTGTTGTCATTTACCGTTCTCCTGAACTGCATTCAGCCAGTACTCTCGGGTGTGTGAATTATCAAGCATTTTAAGTTTTGAGTTTTACAATCAAATAAAATCACAAAAATATGACAGTGTTCCTTCTCTCTCTCTCTCTCTCTCTCCAGGTGTGGCAGTTGGATCTGGTTGGCAAGCATTGGTGGCATTTGTAAATATAGGTAGTTACTATATAGTTGGAGTTCCACTTGGGCTTGTTATGGGCTGGTTCCTAGATTTTGGAATTGAGGTATGTCTTTCCTTACTCCAAGCTCTGAGACTGTAGGCTTTCCTTCGATTATGGATTTGTGGAGGGATTTATGAAGAGAATGGATAAATTTGGAGGAGGTTAAAATTTGTGGACCATCTCATTAGTCATTAAACCCCAACCCCCCCCCCCCCCCCCCCCGCGATAAATCCTGTTAAAATCTATGATCCAAAAACTTTCTTCAGAGGCAGTTTTATTTCTGTTGTCTAGACTTCACTACATTTTTTCAAGTATTGATTGTTTAGTCCTTTGTTCTACCTGTCTGAATTCTCAAAAAATTGCATTATCATTTGTATAATTTATAGCCCACAGAAATCTTCGATATGACAACTACACCATACAAATATGAAGATAACTTGCAAGCAGAAACTTCAATTTGTATGCTCCAGTTTGAGTAAGCTTTTCTCCAAGTTGTATACTGGATCAAAATTCACAGATTAGAACATTTCAGGGTATTTGGTGTGGAATGATCAGTGGAACTGTGGTCCAAACATTGATATTAACATTTATAACGGTCAGATGCAAATGGGAAAAACAGGTGATGTCATTTTAATAAATACTCCCTTTTCTGTAAATTTCATTTGCCATGACCGTCTAACGGTTTACGACATTCCTCACAGGTGCAAAAAGCTTGCGTGCATACGAACAATCAGGTTGAAACCAACTGATTATTAGCAAGTTAAATGGCGTACCCATTGCCTGAAGTTCCTGCATATGCGGGTCAGGAAAAAGGTTTTATGTACGCAGCCTTAACTCTGCAAGTAGAGAGGCAGTTTTTGAGAATCGAACCCATGACACCTTCAGGCCACAATGGGGCAACTTCACCGCTGCGACAGGTCCAGCCCTTTATTATCCCAGTACATGAAATACATCAAAATGCTTTTTTCCGGACCATGGAACATTTGATGTGTGCATGAATTAATCACAACATTATTCCTCAATTCAATTCATGGCTGGTGGAACCGTGGAAGGAAGTGTATAATAGACCGGTTTATTTCCCTTCTTTTGTGACTCCGGATGTAAGTGGAAATGGTTTTATCGTCTATTGTCATCTTTTTGGACTTAGTAAAACTAGTTAATCTCCTCCGCTAGATTGCTTTCGGCAAATTTGTTTCATGTTTCTGGTCTCTACAGAATTTCGATGGGAAAATCCTATGGTCAGAGAGGTGACTTCATGAACTTTAGAAGGTTTCAAGGAAGATCAAATCCAGAAGCCTTGCGGATTTAGAAAACACAAAACGCTTATAATTAAAAAGATCATATCTAGGCTAGAGATAAGCTATTAAGGGCATTGAAAGTTTGAGTCTTGTTTTTAAATTTCTTAGGATATTAAAGATGAATTGTAATTCTTTGGGCAGCGTTAAAAGTTTGAATTGTCACAATGTGTAAATGAAGACGGTGGGATTGGTCTCTCAAAGATAATTTGAGGTATATGTAAACTGGTCAGGACACTTTGAGTTTTCAAATAAAATGAAACGCGATCGTCATGCCGGTTGCGTTTCTCTCACCTTATCATCTTTGATTCTTCATATATAATCCGGTGTAGCAAGGCTTGATGGAGCCGAAGCAATATGAAAGCTGAAAGCTAGCTTTGAGATCTTTTGGCATTGTGATCATCGATCTCCGCTACTGTTTCTTGTTGCAGAGAGATTATGAGACAAGTTTCAAGGGCATTTCAGTGCTGGAGCTTCTTTTTTTTTCAACGAACAAGATCATCCTTGTTATATTAATTAATACTACAAAAATAAAGTACAACTAAAACAACCAAACAAAATATAACAGAAACAACAAAACAAGACAAGAAAAGTAGCGCGCCGATGTTGGACCCAATCTCATGGAGGTAGGTGGATGGAGGATTGCCAACGGATCTTGAAGAGTCGGGTTAAGTAAGAGATATATGTTTTTTTTTTTCGAGGGAAAAAAAAAGATATATGAGCCTCTGATGGTGAAAAACACAAGGGTGATTCTGTTTGAACCCAAAATATATCTCCTTTGCCCCAAACCTCTTCACACGCCCGCTTAAAAAAATTTTCTGATCCAAAATATATAACCTCATCTTCTACAAAGTGTAACCCTATTCATTTTCACACTCGCACCAATAACCATAATCAACTACAAGCTTGACCCTTTGACCGCCATGGTACAAACCTATATACGCATCATACAATCAAATTTCATTTTTCTTATTTTTTGCAGTATAAATGTGTTTCGAAATGACATGAATATCTGATGAGTGGGAACAATATTAGCAGTGAACTCTTGGGTATTTTAGTTCATCTCGGAGGAAAAAATGATGTCTTGGCTTGTTAACATGATTTTTTTGGTGCAAAAAATATATACAGTATAGTGCTGGAGAAAACTCCCCCTTAGTTTAAAGCCATATATTTGAGAAATTCTTTTTGTTCTTTGCCCAATAAATAAAAATAAATAATGAAGCTTCAAAAATAAGGAAAGGTACGTACGTACTTTGCATGATCTAATTCCTTAATATTAATTTATAGCTACATAATATGGCTTCAAACAAATACAAAATTTTTTTTGAGGCTCAAAATATTGGTACATGCAAAATTTAAAAATTAAAGGTATGTACGCTTTCATTTTGAAACATATATAGTACTATATCAGTATATGTATGTACGCTAGGGCTCAAGCTTCTGATAATGCTCTATGGTTTAAACGGTGATCGTCGTTTTGGAATGCTTGTGCTAAGAGTTATCAACTTCAACGATCCTCTCGATCGGCTCACGCCTTCTCCACCATTCATCATTTTCAACCAACGGGTAGCTAATATTATTGTTGATGGGGCTTGGAAGGAGGGTGCTCAGAGAAGTGGTCTGGGATTCCATGCTGCTTCTCTGGATGGCGCACTTTTATTAAGCAAGGCTCCGTTTCTTGTTGCAGCTCAACCCCCCTTTACAGACAGATCGAACTTTTGGCCATACTACTGGCCGGCCATCACTTGGGCACTGCATAATAACTTTAACGTTATCTTCCTTTGTTCTGATTGTTTAAATGCAATTTTGCAAGCCAGTCTGAACCGCACTACGAGGATAATTTTTTGTTGCACAACCTTCGCGCGACAAGAACTCTCAAAGCTAGCTTTTTGCAGGTTATTCAAGGTTGATCGCAAGGACGCGCACCAAGCCCACTGCCTAGCTAAACGGGCGTTGCTGTCCCCGTCCACAACTCCAGCTGCACGTGGAATTGCCTTTTGGACCAGAGCAACTACTGACCATCACTTTTTGTTTAGTTAACTCCTTTATGTATGTATATATTTGTTGTTATTTCCCCGCTTTATTTTCCAGTACTCTCTAAACTGTTATCCTCTATCTATGCATTTCTATCATGTTCCAAAAAAATTGGTCTTTTTTTCAGTAGTTGTGATTATGAGCATTAATGACATTTAAATATAGTTTGGTAGCGGATTCATGTTTACCATCATTATGCAGGGGTAAAATAGATCATGATTCTTATAGGTGTTCGATCCAATCATTTAATTTTTTATTCGGATTTCAGGATAATGAGAAGTTAGATGATTGGATCGAGCACCTCTAAGTATCGGATTTAACTGATTTTTTGCGTGGAGCCGATTTTTCGAGTGTGCCCTTGAAAAGATATTTTACATTTAATAAACGGCTTAGATCGTTTGGGTGGGACCGTAGTGGGCCTCACACCATGATCTGTGCACAAAATCTGTGTACAGTTAGTCAGTTACTGTGTGAGTATCATTTCTGTTTCAGAAATGTGGATACGTTCAACACGCAGCCACCTAAATGATCGGATATCATAAATAAAGCGTTCTTGTAATGTATGGCTTTTCTGTGTTTGTTGTGTTTTTCCTTTAAAGGCACCAACTTTCCTAACCTTGAAAATAAAGCAAAACGCACTAACTTTGATTCATCGTCCCCAGCTCGGATATTCGGTGTTTCAACTTCAGGTGGGCCGTGAAAAAAAAAAAAAAAACTTCAGGTGGGCGCAGTGTCTATAAGGAGCTTTTCTATGAAGCGATATACATTTATTTACGGAGTTGCTGCAAAGAGGCTCTTTACGGAGCTAAGTGATCTTATGCGTTCGTTTTGATATTGGATGACCCGGATTGAAAATAATCTCGTCCAAAACACTTTTGAATGACCGAGATTGATCTCCGTAAACACTTGTTTACATCTACTCTGTAAACAGAATTTTCTCTTCTATGAATCCCAAAAGTGAGTTGTGAAAAGTATTTTCTAATATTAATGCATATGGATATACTTGCCGCAACTTACTTTTGGGATACCATACATCAAAATGTTTCGATGAACCATAGGCGGACTAGTCTATAAGTGCATGGGCCATTGCATTCGTTCTTCAATAAAACTATGGGCAAAATGCACATCGCTTTGTGGGGGGACTCATCTCAGGGTTCTACACAAATGATCGGAGCCGCTCAATTTATTTCAAATATTTTTTAAGGATTCTTGCAAAAAAATGAACTTAGTCGGATATCGATCAGTAAGAGCTTGATAAGTTCTTTGCTCAATTTTCTAAAAGAAAATCAAGCGAAAAATTGATCAAGCCTTTACTAATATCCGATTGTGCTGATTTTTTACATGGATTCTTTAAAAAAAATATTTTAAATAAATTGAACGGCTTTGGTCATTTATTTGGGGTCCCAAAATGGATCCCACACAATGTTGTGTGCATTTGGTATATGCGTGCCAAATGGTCTATCCACAATTGGACTCTTCGCTTTTTAGAGATGCATGGGATTCCAATTAAGAACAGACACAGAATTTCAACATTAGGTGAGTGACATATGACTCAGTGGTGGAACAAAATCCACATTAGGTGAGTGACATATGACTCAGTGGTGGAACTAGGATTTTGATTTGAGAGTGACGCTGTTTTAATGGGAATCCACTTGTATTGCCAATTTTTATTTTTGTACAAATATAGAGAGAGTTAGTGTAAAGTAAGTGCAATTTTTGTACAATTAATTTTTTTGTACAAGTATATGAAAGCTATTGAGATATATTCTTTTTACGATTAGAACCGTTCATCGTTCAAATTGCTTTTTTTTAACAGTTCGGCGAAATATCAAGTTGTTCGAATACCGATAAAATGCATAATCCATAAGTACTATAAATTACTCCCTCCGTCCCTTTATTATAGTCCAGTATTCCATTTTGGGCTGTCCCTTAATAAGTGTCCATTTTGTAAAGTT
>JAOTQK010000021.1:7699186-7711848 GCA_025642025.1 Rhododendron ferrugineum
TGTGATCGAAATATTCAATTGACAGGGGTAGCCGTGGGTTCTGGTTGGCAATCATGGGTGGCTTATATAAATATAGGCTGCTACTACCTTATTGGAATCCCCGTTGGACTTCTTCTTGGGAGAGTCTTTAACTTTGGTGTTAAGGTATGTTGGGGCCGTTTTAATTTGATTCTTAACTCTACCAACACCGACGGTACTGGCATTACCTATTCTCCACCGACGGCCACGCAAAGGGTCCCGCACGGGAAATCCGAGTCGATCAATAATTTAAAAAAAAAAAAATCCAAGTGGGCTTGTGAACAATCAGCTCAATCCAGTATGTGTAGGTGCTCGATCCAATCTTTCCATTTTTCATTCAGATTACAATCCAATATGTGTAGGTGCTCGATTCAATCTTTCCATTTTTCATTCAGATTACAGAATCCTGCAATCTTCCCACTCGGTTTTTTTAAAACTTATTGAACGACTCAGATTTTCCGTGCGGAATCCGGATTGGGCCTCCCGTGGCCGTCGGTGGAGAATCGATAACGCCACCATCGGTGGTCGTAGCTTTTTCGTAACTTAAATTAGCATTTCGTTGGATGTATTGTAAAGTACAATTATGAGTCTTTAGCAATTGGGTAAGAGACCTAAGAAGGACCTTAGATAAGGGGTGTTGGATTTTTTAAAAACATTGGGTAGACGAAATTATACACAGTTCAAAAGTTTTTCAAAACTTGGCTATCAAAATTCAAAAGAAATTTTGTTTTGGTAGGATAATCGCCCAACCTCATCCGTCCTTGATTACATATTCTTGAAAGCAAAACGCCATGTATAACTAGTACCAGTTATTTACTTGTCTTTTACCATTGGATACATGATTGACTCTCCTCTATAAAAAATATTTTGAGTGACTGAAATCAATATTATTGGAAAATGTTGTCTAAAGGTTTTTGATTATTCAAATGTATGGACTAATTTAGAGACACCTAAAATGTTGTCAAAAGTTCCTAAAACTACGCTTACAATATTTCTTTTATTTATTTGTCATGGTCGCAAGTTTCATCATTCAACAGTAGTACTAGAAACCAGCCATGATTAGCTCGGTTGATCACTCTCGTACACTTTTAAGTGGGAGGT
Source organism: Rhododendron ferrugineum (assembly GCA_025642025.1). Taxonomy (NCBI): domain Eukaryota; kingdom Viridiplantae; phylum Streptophyta; class Magnoliopsida; order Ericales; family Ericaceae; genus Rhododendron; species Rhododendron ferrugineum. The sequence goes on from JAOTQK010000021.1 coordinate 7,700,306, forward strand.
CATATATCAATCCCAACTAAAAGCAAGGATTGATAATTGGACTATTAGTTTGGCTTAGATTGTTACGAGCTTATGTCTAGTTTGATGTAATTCAGGTACTTGTATTCTCTCATCGATGGGAATAAAACAAAACAATAGTAGTAGAGTAGTAGAATTTATGTGTTGCATTACCACCAATATTGTTTTAAAATGGGCGCCCATTGACTATGATAAATGGTTTTAAAGCATACGGTGATTATTCATAATGACTTTTATGCCACTGGCTAAATTAACACAGGGTATTTGGGGTGGTATGATTTTTGGGACCGCTGTGCAAACATCAATATTGGCCGTCATAACAATATTGTGCGATTGGGAGAAAGAGGTAACAAATCTATCGAATTTTTGGTAGCTTCTTGACAACTATAGGATGTTCCATATCAATGAAGGGTAGCGATTTTGTTTTGCACCCTCCTCGTTTATATCCACATCATTTTTTCTTTCTTTGATGCGGATTTACTATGTATCCTTTCATTAATTAACAGGTTTTCCCCCATGAAAGATAGCATAGTAAATTTACATGAAAACAGGGCGTCTAGATGTAATGGAAAATGTGAAAATCAACTTATACATAGATGGTGATGTGGATTTACTATGTACCCTTTCGTGGATGAATTTGCAGGCACAAAAAGCTGTTCTGCAGGTGAAGCATTTGTCGAGTCCTAATCCAGATGATGATCACTTAATGGACGTTGAAAATTAACAACTACTACTACAACATTGTCCTCCTGAAACAATTTCGTACTATTTTAATTTGATCTGTAGCTGCGTGCGTAGGGCCAGGCCTTAAAGGGGCTTAATTATTGCATTGTAGATTGAATGAAATTTAGAGAACTCAACAAGATTTTAATGGAACTTGGAATAAAATCCAGCAAGCCTATTTAATAATATTTGAAAATAAATACTCCATTTGAACCTGGCATGGAATAAAATCTTGCAGGCCTCTTTAGTTAATTCTTGCTGCATAATAGTTGTACTAAACACTTTTATTTATGAAGCTCGTCATAATTTTAGTAAATTTCTCATATAAAAAAGTTTTCAAATCTCAAATTGCCCTCATGTAGTTCATGTTTTAAAAATTAATTGCTAGGCGCTAGTTGGGTGAAAAATAAGCATCAAGTGCCTAGGCGCCGGGCACCTAGGCGGGGATTAAGCACTGACTAGTTGGCTTTCTAATCTAAGCGTTCGATCATCGCCTAGCGCCTAGGCGGAGACTATTCGGTTTTGGCAGCTGACTTTTAGAACAATGCTGTAGTCCACCTTTTTCTTCGTGAAACAAGATTCTTCAAAGTAAAATAATGCCAAACTTTATGGGATGGAGGAAGTATTAGTTTGTTACGAGCAAGGTTATCAACACCGTTTCGTACAGGCCGGTACATACCGTTTTGACAAGTAACCAGTACCCTAACCCCCCAATACCGTTTCGGACCCAATACCGGCCGAGACAAGGTTACCGAAAATCCCGTCTGGAATTTTACAGATCTGGGTATGAGGTCCTGGAAATCGTATTTTCAACAGAAAACATTTTTTCTTTGGTGGAGGATGATTCACACGTTTTTTAAATCGGCATCCTCGAAAAAAAACGTTGTTCGTTTCAGAATTTTAGCAAAACATGGGAAACTACAGTACGTGCGCGAGGCTCAAATCTCGGATTTGCACCCCCTGCGCGCAAATAATCCGTGATACGCATACCGTTAACTGGTTTTCGAATCAATTTTCCAAATTGTCTTTGGCCATGACCCATTTTCCTGAGCGCGCAAGACCTCTCCTTGGGTCCTCATTCACAAACCCACTAGTGTGCAAAGTCATTTAAGATGTAAAAGAATTTTGTAACTAGGCAATGTGGGACAAGAGACAAAAACATATGTATTTTATGATGAATTGCATAGTATGGAGGATTTTTTTGAATTATAATTATTATATATATTGTAGTAGCGGTAAATCCGAAACGGTAACCGGTATTTGATCGGTACCGGTACGTACCGTACCAGTAGGAAAATCGGTACCCTGGCTGGTACGGTATTCAGAACATTGGTTACGAGGGCCAGCCGAGCCGAATATTCATCCCCGGTACATGTAGCCCCTAAATATTCATCCCGATACACACTTCGTCTATTTTTTCAGTAGATCTCAGTCCTTGGAGCGATTGGCATGAGGGACGGGATCTTAAAAGTAAACCCGTCCCCGAATTTTAATGTACATGAAAATGACAAAAAAAAATCTCCATAATCCATCCCAATGAATTCATTATCAGTAAAAAAAATCCCAATGAATTCGAAATGCTCGATTATCACACTCTCTCTTGAACGCATCAACTCTCATTCCCGGGATGACCAATCATGAAAAAGTGCTTTAATATCGCTACGAAAGCGGAAGATCGGCAGCTATATATTGCTATGTCCGTGTCGTCGAAGATTTGTTGGCTCAAGATTAACCCAAAACCTTTGATTAATTAAGGGAATTTAGTGATCAATATTAAGGCAAGAGATTTCCGCTTCTTTCTCTGGGAGATGAAAAGGAAAGAAGGAACCCAGGGAAGCACTGATATTCTCTTTATCTCATTCTTTCTTTCTACAGTTCTCTTGCCTTGACTGATATCGATACAGACATGGGCCTAATCTTGCACTTGGGTCCAACTACAAAATAACTTAAAACATGAATCTAAGTTCTTAGGTCCCGTTCCATTCAAGTTCTTATTTCTCAATCTTTACGAGGTAGGTCATTCTCTCACAATACATAACATTTAGTTTAAAAAATAATAAGTAAGTATTTTAGTTAGTAGAACACATCCTTAATACTTCCAAAATACAAAATCACAACAATTTTAACAAGTCTGGGTACAAAGGTAATTGATCCTAATTATTTGAAATCCAAGATCATGTTTGTTTTGGGTCTCAAGTCTCAACCTTTTCTCTTTATGTACGGCCTTCAATAAATTTTTTTCTCAATTACTACTCTCATTTCTTTATCTCTCTCTCTCTCTCTGCACTTATTACCCAAAATCCAAAATTCCAAAACGAACATGGTCCAATTGATGATCCAACTTTTGAACTCCAAGATCATGTTTGGTTTGGATCATCTTGTTGTGGTCTCGGTATGATCCTTAAAAATAAATAAGTGTTGAGGCTGGTTTGAATAAGGGAGGCCAAAACGTTGCCGTTTTGGCCGCCCTACACCTCTGTGGTGCAGCCCCTCACCATAGCATCCCCTAATCCGTCAAAATTATAGTTCATATATAGCGACTTTGAGGATGAATCCTTAGTGAGTGGTGACACTGATTAATTTGGAATTACGTCAATAATCCCAATACAAAACCACACACCCACTTTTACATCGTGCGTCCAAAGTGGCCATTTAGATGTGCGCACTTAACTCTCGATGCTTATACGTTTATATGGGTTGTGGATCACTTAGTGATTAATGGAGGCCATGAGTGAACAATCTGCACAGAATGAGGTAGGAGGATTGACGATATCCGAACTACTAGTTGGAGAAGAAGATCATGATCGTCGTGGTGGTGGTGCTGATGAAACTGGGCTGAAAAGGAGGTTGTGGGTCGAAACAAAGAAGCTGTGGCACCTAGTTGGTCCAACCATCCTCAGCCGCATTTGCGCTGCGACGTTTGCCATATAGATGTCTGATCAAAATAGGTTTTTTTTTTTTTTAGGATGAATCCTTAGTGAGTGGTGACACTGATTAATTTGGTATTACGTCAATAATCACAATTCAAAAGACACATCGAGTACTACAAAACAAAACCACACACCCACCTTTACATATCGTGCGTCTAAAGTGGCCTTATTTGGATGGGCATTAATTTCTGTCGATGCTTATACATGCATTTATGTGGGTTGTGGATCATTTAGTGATTAATGGAGGAGGCCATGAGTAGTGAACAATCAGCACAGAATGAGGTTGCTGGAGGATTAACGATATCCCAACTAGTCGGAGAAGATCATGATCGTGATCGTGGTGCTGAAGAAACTGGCCTGAAAAGGAGGTTGTGGGTCGAAACAAAGAAGCTGTGGCACCTAGTTGGTCCAGCCATCCTCAGCCGCATTTGTTCTGCGACGTTTGCCGTCGTCACCCAAGCCTTTGCCGGCCACCTCGGCGATGTCGAGCTTGCTTCCATCTCCATCGTCAACACCGTTATTCTTGGCTTCAGTTTCGGACTCCTGGTATTTTTTATTTAACACACTCATTAACATTAGCTAGCGTACGTGAAACATAATACATGACTAGTTGATCCAATTAGCTAGGCAACATAACAAAGGTTGCTAAGTGTTATTTCCCCCTCCCTTTGATAGCCATATGTTAGCGGGTTGCTTAGCTTTTTATCCCTTATCTTTTCTTGGTGGCAAGTGTAGAGTCCTCTTTGTTATTAGTTACTAGCTAATATTTTAGATTCTCCACTTTACTTATGATTATTTTGACTTGTCGCTTAAAAAATTTAAAATAAGTTGGAGATGAGTTTGGTATAACTTTTTATTAGCTAAAATAAAAGTTTGTACATAGCTTAATATTATCAAGTAAATGTCTAGATTAACCTTAATCATTCTATAGAAAAACTCTCGAATTAAGTGCTTTCTTGTAAAACGTACTTCGATCACAACTCCAAATAAGCTGAAAAAAAGTTGTAAATTGCGCTTAAAATAGATCACTTTTTTTAGCCAAATAAGCTAGAAATTAAAGATGATTTAGTTATTACTTGTGGGCACACGCCTCTGAAATTTTATGTAAAATCGGGAGCGCCCTTTTGGAAAGCGCAGCGAAACGCTACAATTCAGAGTCGCCACTCGGGTTTTAGCGGTAAAACACCCAAGGAACTGAACTTGAAACGTTTGCTACGTTTTGATTTGAAAAAGGCTTTGTAGACTAGACCGTCGTCACCTTCGATTTCTGAGGTTCGGGAGCCAGTTTACAAGAGGAGAAGGGTTTTATGGCACCATTCTTGCCCAATCCGAAGATCGGTCTCTACTCGGGCATTTTGTAAAACATTTGTGCTTTTCTCTCATTAATAATTTTTTTAGCCATTTAGGACGGGAGAATAGTTAAAGGGGAATAAAACTGTAACAAGTTTGCAGTATGTGACAGAATGATATATATGTTTGCTTTATTGAAACAATCGATATAGATTGAGAACAAGCATTTGTGTGCATTTTAGACAAATTGGAGCACACTAGCCCGGAGTGTCGTGCGTAGGAAGAAATCTGCATGCACTGGCCGAAGCACTGCATGCAGAAATGGCTTTAGAGCCATAAAATAGACAGAACACCCCATAAACAGTGTGGGGAAATAAACAGAGGCTAAGGCCTAGTTGCCATGCAAGGGCCAGCCACTGGGCTAGATCTTACTGGCGCACGCCAGTATCAAGATACCATACACCAGTAGAAGCCATTTGCTCAGTGCTTGGTTTTATCACTTTCTGGGTTCTGAAACATGACCAGAAGAACCCCAGAGGCATTCTATAGCAGCAGAAACGGTTATTAAATACTACAACTATGCAGTTCTATATATTGAAAGCAATAATCAGGTTTTATCATACAACAAGGTGATGAAAATGGAAAGAAAGACAGAAAACAGCTAGACATTGATCCCCACGCCAGTACTGCACATACAGCCATGATTGGCGTACGCGTGCTTGGGACTGGCGTGCGCCGATTCTAGCCACAAATAGCTTTGAAACCTTGCTAGCTTTAGGGCTAGGACTGGTATTGATTACCATCCTTGACCCTGCCAGCCTCCCTTAGGGATCAGAACAGAGAGCTTTCAAAGGTGTTATACCTTTGGTTTTGGAGTTTGTTGGAGAGTGTGGATGGATGGTGGTATGAGGTGGTGTTTGGGGGGTGTTACTTGTTCACTCTTTCATGGGATGAGAGAAGAGAAGAGAACAATGAACCTTGAGAGAGAAAGAGGACTTGAAATGCTCTTGGTTGATAACTTGGTAACCCTTTGCAAAGGTGAGAGAGAGGGGTATTTATAGGAGGAGAGGGACATATGGAGGGGTGTAACCAACTGAAATGGCTTGTTAATTTTGGAGGGAAAACCCTTCTCTTTAAGCAAGGAGATGGGAGGTGTGAGAGAGGGGGCAAGGGGACATCCTCTGCTCGAAATCACTTCTCAGCCGATCAAACAGTGTTTTGGGGGCCCAAACGTCTTGTGCACGTGGTTGAATATATAAAGGTGATTTGACTGGCTTTGACCGGCGTATACCGATCAGTGACCTGTGTGTGCCAGTCATAACCTGGTTAACGGTCAAAGCTGACCGATGACTGACACGTGGCAGTGTACCAGCGCACGCCAGTTGTATATCAGCGTATGCAAATAGGGTTTTGCTGAGGCCCTTTGGCTCTGGCTTGAAGGGTTTGAATGAGGTTTGGAACGCTCAAAGCTCAAACACAACAACATTCTTGAGGAGTTCTTGACCTATGTCATCATCGGGGAATCAAAGACCGTAGATAAACTAATCTGGAAAGTCCAAAACAGGGTGTCTACATTACTCATAATTGATACTCAACAACATGCATTTACATTTTTAAGCAAATAAGTAACGCATCAGAATTCACAAGAGAATAGTTAGCGTACTATTCCAAACGAGATAAACACTCGAGTCCGTGAGCAAATCTTGCGCACAAGAAAAATAGAGAGACACTCTGTAAATTAATATTGATGAAAAAGTTGAATGTGAAATTAGGTTACAACCCATTTTATAAGGCCAAATCCTAGAAACCCTAAAAACATGTCGAAAAAAAAGTCCCAGAAATTGGAGAAACTACCAAAATTGAAAATGAAAAATAAAAACAAGACTTTCCCAATTGAAACCAACATCCACGGAATTATAATCTTTCCTAAAATAGCAAAAACTTCCAATCGAAGGCCTAAATGAAGGAATTGAGCCGAAATCCACCATCAATCATGACCTTTGAGTCATGTGTCTTAACCCCAGCATGAAAATAAGTCAGCTCACCAAATTTAGGCCCAATCCGAGCTCGTCCAAATTTTGTCAAATCGGGTAATCTGCAATTGACGCTTGTTTGGGCTTTCGACCGGTCCAATTGATCAATGAATTCAGTCGCTACTTATTCTACATCAATAAGCTAAAAAATGGACCAGTAAATTAGGACGGAGGTAGTATCATAAACATATATATATATATATATATACATACATACATACATACATACATACATGTCCACCATCAATTTACGGTCTCAGAATTGGAAGCAAGAAAACTTCCCAAAATAAAATCACATGGTATAGATGATTCATCTGGTAACACACTGAAATAAATTTGGGCCATTAAAAATTCACATTATAGTTCTGTTCAATTGTCAGGAATGTACGTGAGAAATAAATTTTCAGGAAAAATAAAGTGAGGTGAAGTAAAAAAAAAAAAATTTATTTTTTTCTGTGTGTGTTATTTTTTTGCCACAACAATAACATGTGATATTATAAATCCAAGAAACAGTACATCAAGAGGAAACTCTATCCCTAAATAAGGGATCAAGAAACCAAATAGGAGGAGACTCAATTCAAAAACTACACCCAACTCCAATTAAACCTATCGCTGCAAACAGACGGAGCACTTCAGAAAACAATAAAAAACACCCACAAATGGGTGATAGAATCCTCACAAACAGGAAAAAATCCCACACATGGGACACCAAAGAAAAGAACCAGAAAAAAGAGAAAAACCGATAACAGAACCGGACGGAGTGAGCCGTACCGGAGCAGACTTCATCCATCCATCTACATCTCCCACTCCGGCGGGAGGACGCCTCCGGCAACCATAATTTGCAAGCCAATACATCCAAAAGCCGTCAGACTGTACGGCGGAAGAGACGGAGGAGGAGCGGCGGATGGTGGTTTGGAGAGGAGGATGGGGGTGAAGGGGGAAAGTGAGAAATCCTCCGAGATCTAGAATTGGGAGATTGAAAAATCCTACGAGAGGGAGAAATCCCTCCCCTCCCGTCACTCATTGGGGCATAAAACCCTGGGGGGAGGGGAAGGAGAGAGATGAGGGGCAGCGGCTTCTGTGTGTGTTCTTTTGATAAGGAATCTTACAAGAAAACTTAAATTTCTTCATTTTGTCAGGATCAATTTTGTAAGAAAGTGCCTCTGTCAATGAGAAAGTTAAAGTTGTTTGTCCCACAACATTTTTGATAACTAAAAATAGAGAAAAATATGGAAAAGTTATTTTTTTTTCCTCATCATATCTTATCATCTCCGTGCATCAGAACAAGGCCTACAGAACCCACTACTACAATAAAGCATAACAATCACAGCTATTGACAGTGATAGTTAGTCTTCCATCACGCTCCTCCTACCGTGATGGATCTGGATGGGATTGTAAGTCACTTTCTTTTATCACTGTTATAAACCGTGATTGAAAGATAGAAACAATCACGCCATCGTTTCTAGGCAAAACCGAAATGGAAACCCATTTAGTCATAGCTGTGACACGTGCGCAATATATAATGGGATTTAGGAAGTTAAAATAAGTGATTCGTATTAAACTGTGGGCTCTTTTCCAAAAAAAATAGAACAAAATATCAACCATGTTGAATCTAGAATGTAAACTTTGTGGGCAGAGAGGGCCAAGGGTGCACATTTATCCGACCGGGCTTGCTTTATACAATAACGGGCTTGGCATCTACCATAACCCATTCAATTAATAAATGAGTTCCACCGGATATCCTCAAGACAAATCACATTAAGCTTTAATTTTATTTATGAAGCTCGTCATAATTTTAGTAAATTTCTCATATAAAATAGTTTAATTTCAAATCTCAAATTGCCCTCATGTAGTTCATGTTTTAAAAATTGTTAGGCACTAGTTGGGTGAAAAATGAGCGTTTAGTGCCTAGGCGCCGGGCACCTAGGCGGGGATTAAGCCCCGACTAGTTGGCTTTCTAATCTAAGCGTCCGATCATCGCTAGCGCCTAGGCGGAGACTAGTCGGTTTTGGCAGCCGACTTTTAGAACAATGCTGTAGTCCACCTTTTTCTTTGTGAAACAAGATTCTTCAAAGAAAAATAATGCCAAAGTTTATGGGACGGAGGGAGTATTAGTTTGTTACGAGGGCCAGCCGAGCCGAATATTCATCCTCGGTACATTTAGCCCCTGAATATTCATCCCGATACACACTTCGTCTATTTTTTCAGTAGAGATCGATCTCAATCCTTGGAGTGACTGACATGAGGGACGGGATCTTAAAAGTGAATCCGTCCCGAAATTTAATTTACATGAAAATGACAAAAAAAAATCTCCATAATCCATCCCAATGAATTCATTATCAGTAAAAAAAAATTCCAATGAATTCGAAATGCTCGACTATCACACTCTCTCTTGAACGCATCGACTCTCATTCCCGGGATGACCAATCATGAAAAAGTGCTTCAATATCGCTACGAAAGCGGAAGATCGGCAGCTATTTGTTGCTATGTCCGTGTCGTCGAAGATTTGTTGGCTCGAGATTAACTCAAAACCTTTGATTAATTAAGGGAATTTAGTGATCAATATTAAGGCAAGAGATTTCCGCTACTTTCTCTGGGACATGAAAAGGAAAGAAGGAACCGCGGGAAGCACTCACTCCGCTTGGTTCACCATTTTGAGTTAACTTTTAACTCTCGGCACAGTTTTCAATAAATTTCTCTCTCTATCTCTCTCCACTCATTACCACTCAACTCTCAAAAATAACTTTCTGAAACCTCAACCAAACAAAGTGACTGATATTCTCTTTCTCTCATTCTTTCTTTCTACAGTTCTCTTGCCTTGACTGATATCTAGGGGTGTGCACGGGTCGGGCGGGTCGGGTATGGCCCGCTTCCCGAACCCGACCCGACCATGTCGGGTAAGGAATTTTCAGGGCCGAACCCGAACCGACTGATGGTATAGACCCGTCCGTGAGCCCAATTTTTTACTTCAGGTCGGGTCGGGTCGGGTTTGGTCGGGTTGGTCGGTTTATCACGGGTCGGGTCGGGTCCGACTGACACGGGTGAAAAATACACAGACCCGAAGTCCGAACCGAAACTCGTTTTTTTTGCAAAACCCAACCCGTACCCGACCGAAGCACATGTTCGGAGCCGCCCGAGACCCTTCGGGTCGGGTCGGGTCGGGTTGGTCGGGTCTTGGTTTTTTTGCACACCCCTACTGATATCGATACAAACATGGGCCTAACCTTGCACTTGGGTCCAACTACAAAATAACTTAAAACATGAATCTAAGTTCTTAGGTCCCGTTCCATTCAAGTTCTTATTTCTCAATCTTTACAAGGTAGGTCATTCTCTCACAATACATTATATTTAGTTTAAAAAATAATAAGTATTTTAGTTAAGAACACATCCTTAATACTTCCAAAATACAAAATCACAACAATTTTAACAAGACAGGGTACAAAGGTAATTGGTCCTAATTATTTGAACTCCAAGATCATGTTTGTTTTAGGTCTCAAGTCTAAACCTTTTCTCTCTGTGCACGGTCCCCAATAATTTTTTTCTCAATTATTACTCTCATTTTTTTATCTCTCCCTCTCCACTCATTACCCAAAATCCAAAATTCCAAAACGAACATGGTAATTGATGATCCAACTTTTGAACTCCAAGATCATGTTTGGTTTGGATCATCTTGTTGTGGTCTTGGTATGTTCCTTAAAAATAAATAAGTGTTGAGGCCGGTTTGAATAAGGGAGGCCAAAACGTTGTCGTTTTGGATGCCCTACACCTCTGTGGTGCAGCCCCGGACCATAGCATCACCTAATCCGTCAAAATTATACTCCCTCCGTCCCAAATTTACTTGTCATTTTTGGAAGTTCGTGCCACTTTCAATTAATTATATCTTGTAATTTATAATGTTTTAGGTGATTTCAAAAATATTGAATTATAGAACAAATCGAGATCTATCAAACAGATCCATATTGGACATAAAATTTATTACCACTTTAAAGATATAACTAATTTTTTAATCCAATTAGAATAGAACTAGGACAAGTAAATTGGGTCGGAGGGAGTAGTTCATATATAGCGACTTTGAGGATGAATCCTTAGTGAGTGTGAAAACTCTCGTTTTTAGCAAATGCGTGAGTGCTTTGAATGCGGACGTGAGTGATTTGAACGTGGGCGTGCCAAGACTTGTAGCGCCTAACTTTAGATGAAGATTCCAGTGAATCTTGACTTCTAACGTATGAGTGATTGCGTGTGACCCAAAGGTTAAATATCACAATGAGGTTCATAGTTTGCTACACGGTTGTGAATTTAAAATTTCCTAGTCGTATAGGAAATGAACGTAGAAAAGGAAAAAAACGTGAACTTTATTACTCCGGGATAGTAAAGTTTGTACAAGAAATGTAAAAATCCGAACTACTCACTACAACAAAATAGGTCAAAGACGAGGAAAATTTTTTGTCGGCAATTACATGATTTTCGTCGCCAAACTGATTGCCGACGAAAAATTTCGTCGTCCCCGTTCGTCGTTTTTTGTTTGACGAGAAAGACCCCTGACGACGAA
>JAOTQK010000021.1:7711948-7722984 GCA_025642025.1 Rhododendron ferrugineum
TGTGATCGAAATATTCAATTGACAGGGGTAGCCGTGGGTTCTGGTTGGCAATCATGGGTGGCTTATATAAATATAGGTTGCTACTACCTTATTGGAATCCCCGTGGGACTTTTTCTTGCGAGATTCTTCAACTTTGGTGTTCAGGTATGTAGTTGGATATGGGAATTCTGCAGGGCACAATCGCAGTCGTCCAAAAGTACTTTCAATGGTCCGGATTTAAAAATAAACTCTTGCGTCCGAATCGTTGAAAACACTCGTGAACGGTTTGAATGTGCCCTGCAGGATGTGTTACAGAGACAGCCTTGCTGGATTTCTGATTCCTATGTTGGGGTCGTTTTAATTTGATTCTTAACTTGAATTTGCATTTCGTTGGATGTATTGTAGACGTACAATTATGAGTCATTAGCAATTGGGTCTAAGAGATCGATCGACCGAAGAACGATCTTAGATAAGGGGTGTTGGATTTTGTAAAAAATATTGGGCAGACGAAATTATACAGTTCAAATTTTTTGAAAACTTGGCTATCAAAATTCTAAACAAATTTTGTTTGGGTAGGGTTGTTATGTCCCGATTTTCGGACACGTTAATTAAATCATTTTTACTTGATTTAATAATTTCACAAATATTTTAAAGAACTTAAATCTGAAAAACAAAGTTTTAGCCGCGGAAGTCTTAATATTCAAATTATAAAGATAACATAATACGAGTTTTACAAAAGGTACGGAGTTAATGATTACATTTCTTGGAATTGAAAGCACGGTATTAATTAACAGTAGATCAGAACGACTTCTAATGGCTTCTCCATGGTTTGACCAACTCCCCATCCTGGTTCGGGAGGTCTTCGGTGACGTACAGCTCCTCCAGCTGGACGTACTGCTCCTCCTTGGTACCTAGCGTTTTTTAAACGCCGTGAGTCGAAACTCATAAGATAAAACCCTTACCCTACTAACCCCTTACTTTACAGTTAGCAGATAATTCAATAATTGAAATACAAGAATCGAAGAATATTCGACATAATCATTTTCTTACTATCCATTACTTTAAGTGAAATCTACGATCTTCTCCTCAAGACCGATCCTCCCCAATCACTAACTATGACCGTGTTATGGGACAATCCCCCCTTGCCTGTTCGCACCCACCTTAACACAAGACAGAGCCCCTGTTAGCACCCATCTTAATACAAGGTTGGGCCCCTGTTCGCATCCACCTTAACACAAGACTGGACCCCTGTTAACACCCATCTTAATACAAGGCTGGGATCCTGTTTGCACCCACCTTAACACAAGACTGGGCCCCTGTTAGCACCCATCTTAACACGAGACTGAGCCCCTGTTCGCACCCATCTCTAAAACTTAACTCAATCACTTTCCAATTCGTCATTTACTTAATATCGTCTAGGTGATTCGTATCGTATACCAGCCCAGTGCTCCTAAGTCCAACCTATCAATTATACATAGCATATTCGAAACTTTTAAAATTAATACGAAGCAGGAAAATAAACATATAACGGTGTTTCGGTATCCAAACAATACTTGCAATAAACGGAAATCATATTCTAGTATTTTAAAGTTGGTACGATGCATTTAAAACAGTAACTCAATCATACAATAATATTCTAGTATCAATTCATTTAATTAACGGGATAAGGAAGCATGCTTTGTATTTTGGAAACTTAAATTAACAAATAACATGTGAATAATGCATGTTCGGGCAATTAATTTATTCGTACTAGGATAGGGTTGCATGGTAACTATTCAAATATCAACAAAACAATGATCGGGGTCAAAACGGTTCATAAAACTATGCCCGGGGTCTTCCGGAACGCGTGAAAAGGTTCGAAATGACAAAATAATAGAAATAGTGTTCTGGCCGCAAGGTGAGTTCGCGGCCGTGTTAAAAGTCTGCAAGGTCTGACCTGGGTTCCAGACGCAAGGTCAAACAGTGTCAAAGTACAAAGCCGCAATGTTCGGGGTCGCGGCCGCAACCTGTGTTCGGTTTTTCAGCAGAATTTTCCATGGCTTCGGGTTGATGCATGGGGCCTTCTAGGGACCATGGTTAAGGTTAAAAACACTTAAATATACTTAGGAGAATTTATTTTAAGGGTTTATCTACCTTATTTTCGCTTGTACGAGCTCAAAACGTAAACGGAGCGTTTTTGGTTCGTTGGAGAAGACGACTGGAACGAGGGACTTCGGGGCCGCTTCTTTGTGACTTGTTGCCGGGTTTGGGATGCTTAAGGATGGTATTGAAGTTTTGAAGCACGAATTTGAGTGTAGCAAGTTGTTACGATCGAAACCCACTTCCTTTCTCTCTCTAGACCTCCATAACCGAAACTCCAAGCTTTCTCTCTCTTTCTTTCTTCTCTACTGTTTTCAGAGATGGTGGTGGGTTGTGTGTGTTGGAGAGGGGCAAGGAGGGGGTATATATAGGGGAGAGGTTGGGTGGTGGACTGGTGGCCAAGTAAGGGGAAGAGAGAGATAGCTACGGGAGAGAGAGAGACTGTGAGAGAGGGAGAGATAGCTATAAAGGAGGGAGTAGAAGTCGTGGTAGGGTGCAGGGGGGTGGCAGGAGGTAGGGGGCAGGTGGTGAGAGGTGGTGGTGGAAGCTTGTGGCCAAGAAAATGGAGGAGAGGAGAGAGAGAGAGAGATATTTCGGGAGAGAGAGAGAGACAGGAACTGTGAGAGAGGGAGAGATACAGCTGGGGAGAGAGAGAGGGACAGGTGGGGTGGTGAAGTGGTTGGATGGGGTGGTGGCTTGGTGGAAGCTTGGAGGCCAAGCATGGGGAAAGAGAGGGAGAACCGAGAGAGAGAGAGAGAGAGAGAGAGAGAGAGAGAGAGAGAGAGTCACGGCAGAGAGAGGGAGAGAGTGGGGTGGTGGGGTTGAAAAATTGGGTTGGGTTGATAGTGAGAGGTGTATAATTATATATATACTAATAATATTATGATTAGGTTTAAATGATTTCAAATAATTATAATTTTATTCTTATCAATAAAATTTGGTACGAAAATCTATATTTTTATTCGAAAAAAAAAACGGCCCGAAATTCGGATCGTTACAAGAGTAGCCGTCGCCCAACCTCATCCGCCTGTCCTTTTTTTTTTTTTTTATTCAACTTATATTCGTGAAAGCAAAATGCCATGTATTAGTACCATTTATTTAATGTCTTTTACTCCATGATTGATTCTGTTTTATTAAAATATTTTGATTGACGAAATCAAAAGATACATATCGATCTTGCAGTTAAGAAAAACCTTTTTTGGTTTTAATTGTGGAAAGACTGGTATCCACTATCATGAATTTCAATCATAGTAGTAAAAAAACTCTTTTCCCAGTGTCGAATTTATTCAACAATCATAGTACAGTAGTAAAAGACTGGTATCCACTATCATGAAATTTTTACTTTTTAGATTCCTCTCATCATAACGAAGCAATAATCCCCAAAAAATTGACAATAAGCCACAAAATGCAAAAAAAATTTGAATAAGAACAAAAAAAATTTGGCGGGAAAGCCAAATTGCTTAAATAGCCGAACGGGGCCTACGTGAAGCAACTTGTGTGAAATTATTGGAAAATGTTGTCTAAAGTTTTTTTGATAATTCAGATGTTTGGAGTAACTTACAGATACCTAAAATGTTGTCAAATGTTCCTAGCTAAAACTTCGCTTAAATTATTACATTTATTTATTTGTCATGGTCGCACGCAAGTTTCATCATTCAACAGTAGCATTAGAAAACAGCCATGATTAGCTCGGTAGATCACTCTTGTACACTTTTAAATGGAAGGTCAGAGATTAATCCTTACTAAAAGCAAGGATTGATAATTGGAAGCCCCTCGTTCTGCTTTCTCCCAAAACCTTCTTTTTAAAAAAGAAGGTAATTTCAAACTCAAATATAACGAAAATGAAAAATAGTTTTTCAATTTTTTTTACACCGTTTAAAAGATCTCAATGAGATCTATCAAATAAAATCTATATTGGTAGAAAAATTATTTGCGTATATACATAATTTTTGACCTTGAAATTACCTTCTTTTTCAAAAAGTTCTTTTTTTTAGAAAGTGGAACGGCACCTAAATAGTTGGGCTTAGAGCAAGTATACTAGATGAGCTTAAATGCATTTTTTGCTATTTTACCTAAGAGAAACATAAAAAAATAGTCTACACCAAGTGAGGTAAAGGAAGAGCTAAAATGCATTTATGAATAGTTGTACTCTATTTTTACCTATGCACTATTCATACTCTTTTCTTTTTTATTATTTCTTTCTCTCTCTCCTCCCTCCTTTCTCCTCTCTTAAAACAATAAAGATAATAGAAAATGAGTGAAAAATATATATTTTAATTGGTGTTAGGTAAAATAGATAGTATTGGTGTAATATTGAGAGAGATATGAGTAGGTAAAATGAAAAAAGTACACTGTTGATCAGCATTTTTACATTTTCATTGGTGTACATGCTCTTAGATCTTATGTCTAGTTTGATGTAATTCGGATACTTGTATTCTCTCACCGATAACGGAGCAGTACTAGTAGAGTTTATGTGTTGCATTAATTAGCAGCAATATTGTTTTAAAATGGGTCATTGACTATGATAAATGGTTTTAAAATATATGTTCATTATTCATAATGGCTTTTTATGCCACTTGCTAAATTAACATGTACAGGGTATTTGGGGTGGTATGATTTTTGGGACCGCTGCGCAAACAACAATATTGGCCATCATAACAATATTGTGCGATTGGGAGAAAGAGGTAACATATCTATCGAATTTCTGGTAGCTAGCTTCTTGATAACTATAGGACGTTCCATATCAATGAAGGGTAGCGATTTTGTTAACCAACAAATTTTCCCCCCATGAAAGGTAGCATAGTAAATTTACATGAAAACAGGGCATCTAGATGAAATGGGGAATGCAAAAATCAACTCAAATATGCTCCATATATATAGATAGTGATTATTAACAAGCAACTACTTTTCGTGGATGAATTTGCAGGCACAAAAAGCTGTCCTGCGGGTGAAGCATTTGTCGAGTCCTAATCTAGATGATGATCACTTAATGGACGTTGAAAATTAACAACTACTACTACAACATTGTCCTCCTGAAAACAATTTCGTACTATTTTAATTGGATTTGTAGCTGCGTAGGGCCAGGCCTTAAAAGGGGCTAATAATTGTATTGTAGATTGAATGAAATTTGGAGAATTCAACAAGATTTTAATGGAACTTGGAATAAAATCCAGCAAGCCTATTTAATAATATTTGAAAATAAATACTCCATTTGAACCTGGCATGGAATAAAATCTTGCAGGCCTCTTTAGTTAATTCTTGCTGCATAATATATACTACGTACTAAACATTTCAAATGGTTGCAAGTTGGTGCCATTTAGTCATAGCTGTGACGCACAATATATAATGGAATTTAGGAAGTTAAAATCAGTGATTCGTATTAAACTTTGGGTTCTTTTCCAAAAAAATAGAACAAAATATCAACCATGTTGGATCTAGAATGTAAACTTTGTGGGCAGAGAGAGGTGCACATTTATCCGGCCGAGCTTGCTTTATACAATAACGGGCTTGGTATCTACCATAACCCATCAATCTATTCTAATAGCTATATCCGTGTCGTCGAAGATTTGTTGGGTCGAGATTAACCCAAAACCTTTGATTAATTAAGGGAATTTAGTGATCAATTAAGGCAAGAGATTTCCGTTACTTTCTCTTGGGAGATGAAAAGGAAAGAAGGAACCAAGGGAAGCCCTGATATTCAGGGAAAATGACGGTCAAGAACGTGTTTTGATAATTAATTTTCGCTAAAGATATTTTCAGCATTAACAAATGTTCTCAGCTTGTCTTTGACGGCTATTAATTATCAAAACACGTCATGGACCGTCATTTTCCCTATTCTCTTTCTCTCATTCTTTTTTTCTACAGTTCTCTTACCTTGACTGATATAGATACAAACATGGGCCTAACCTTGCACTTGGGCCCAACTACAAAATAATAACTTAAAAACATGACCCAAGAACCGAATAACATTTAGCCTACTTGCAAACCTAGGCCCCCGTTCCATTAAAATTATTATTTTTTAAGTACTTATTTTATATTTTACGAGACAGGTCATTCTCTCACAAAACATCACATTTGATTCAAAAAAAAGAGTACGTATTTTAGTTAGTAGAACACACCCTTAGTACTTCCAAAATACAAAATCACAACAATTTTAACAAGACTAGGTACAAAGGTAATCGATCCTAATTATTTAAACTCCAAGACCATGTTCGTTTTGGGACTCAAATCTCAACCTTCTCTCTCTGCGAACGGTCCTCATTAAAAATTTGTTCAATTATTATTCTCATTTCTCTATTATCTCTCTCCACTGATCATTACCCAAAAGTTAAAATTCCAAAACGAACATAGTCCAATTAATCCAACTTTTGAACTTCAAATTCTAGATCATAGGATTTCAATCTTAACTATGAACAAGAAGATTTTGATTACAATTTTGAACCCCATTCGATCCTATATTTTTTTTACACTCCGATTTTAGCACTCTTTTTCACCCTTTGAAAACCCTAGTCGGTACATGTTGTCGATACTGTATTTGAAGTAATAATTCTGATCTCGATTTTGGACCCTAGTTGCTATGTGTTGGTATCTACGTTTCTGAAGTAATAATTAATTATTACTGAGACCCAGGCGCCGTAACACCATATAAGGGTATTCACAATGCTATAATCAAAAATTGATAACCAAAAGTTAGCACATAAGCATTTGATAACCAAAATTTGTCATCTCATCTTTTCAAACTACAAAAAACTTAAAATTGTGAACAGTAGAAAATGTAAATTGTTGATCAGCATTTTTACATTTTCATTGGTGTACATGCTCTTAGATCTTATGTCTAGTTTGATGTTCAGATACTTGTCTTCTCTCACCGATAACGGAGCAGTACTAGTAGAGTTTATGTGTTGCATTAATTACCAGCAATATTGTTTTAAAATGGGCCATTGACTATGATAAATGGTTTTAAAATATATGTTCATTATTCATAATGGCTTTTTATGCCACTTGCTAAATTAACATGTACAGGGTATTTGGGGTGGTATGATTTTTGGGACCGCTGCGCAAACAACAATATTGGCCATCATAACAATATTGTGCGATTGGGAGAAAGAGGTAACATATCTATCGAATTTCTGGTAGCTAGCTTCTTGACAACTATAGGACGTTCCATATCAATGAAGGGTAGCGATTTTGTTAACCAACAAATTTTTCCCCCATGAAAGGTAGCATAGTAAATTTACATGAAAACAGGGCATCTAGATGAAATGGGTAATGCGAAAATCAACTCAAATATGCTCCATATAGATAGTGATTATTAACAAGCAACTACTTTTCGTGGATGAATTTGCAGGCACAAAAAGTTGTTCCGCTACATTGTTCGATGCACTAAAACCTAGCCGAACAGAGAGCTCAATCATTACTCCCTCAGGAGGGAATAAAACAATCCCAACTCCAGACCCAGTATTGCAAGCCGAACCGTCAACAAATAACTTCCATTCCTGTGGGTCCTGTTCGGCTAGCTCCTTGTTCCTCTTCACAGGCAGCCCTGGTACCTCTTCCCTTCTCGTGGGTGGTTGGGGTGCCACTGTTGGTGAAAATTCTGCCACGAAATCAGCCAACACTTGGCCTTTTATTGCTGTACGAGGTTGAAAGTCAATATCATATTGGCTTAACTCAACGGACCAAGTTGAGATCCGTCCAGAGAAGTCTGCTTTTCGCAACAAAGACTTTAGTGGGAACTCAGTATAGACCACGACCTTATGGCTCTGGAAGTAATGGGGCAGCTTCCTTGTGGCTGTCCTCAATGCGAGGACAAGCTTTTCAAGGGGCAAGTACCGTGTCTCTGCAACTAGCAATGTTTTACACACATAATAAACTGGGATTTGTTCGGATCCCTTATCTCGTAACAGAATTGCACTTACAGCATGCTCAGAAACTGCCAAATATAAAACCAAAGTCTCACCTGGGTCCGGAGTTGACAAAAGTAGGGCCTCAACCAAATACCTTTTTAGATCTTGGAATGCTTGTTCGCATTTTGCTCCCCATTCAAATCCTTCCCTTTTCTTTAACAGCTGGAAGAATGGCCTGCATTTGTCGCTTGACCAGCTGATAAATCTATTAAGGGCTGCAGCCATCCCTGTTAACCTTTGGACCTCCTTTGTGGTTTTGGGACTTTTTAACTTTTGCAAGGCCGTTATTTGATCAGGGTTTGCCTCAATCCCCCTAAGAGTCACAAGGTGGCCTAAGAACTTTCCAGAACCAACCCCAAACGTACACTTCGAGGCATTGAGCTTCGGCTTATACTCTCTCAGAATATCGAAGGCTTCCTTCAAATTAGCTATATGCCCTTGTCGACTCCTGCTTTTGACCACCATATCGTCTATGTATACCTCCATAGTTTTGCCAAGTAGTTTCTTGAACATGATTGTTGCCAGTCTCTGGTAAGTTGCCCCTGCATTCCTTAACCCAAAAGGCATGACATTATAACAGTACAAACCTCGTGGTGTAATGAAAGAAGTCTTTTCTTGGTCAGGCCAAACATGGCAATCTGATGATATCCCCGATACGCGTCGAGGAAACTCATCCGTTCATACCCTGCAGTGGCATCGACCAACTGGTCAATTCTTGGAAGGGGAAGCTATCTTTAGGACAGGCCTTATTTAAGTATGTGAAATCCACACAGACACGCCATTTCCCATTCTTCTTTTTCACAACCACAGTGTTGGATAGCCATTCTGGGTAGTATACTTCTTGTATTGCTTTGGCCTCCAACAAACGATCCACCTCTTCGATAACAGCATCAACATGCTGCACGGCTGCCCTTCTCTTCTTCTGAATGACAGGGTTATGCTGCAGATCCACGTTGAGGTGGTGGTAGATCACATCTGCATCTACCCTAGGCATTTCCTCTGGTATCCACGTAAACACATCAATATGTTCTCTTAAGAAACGCACCATTTCAGCCTCTTCCTCGGTTGGCAGTGTCTCCCCAATTAGAAAATACCTCTCCGGATCAGTTTCGTTGATCTGTAATTTCTTTAGGCCTTCAATCACCTTCTCTGTTGGATTTCTTTCGACATCCTCAATGGTCGGTTGGTCTGGTACCTCCACCGTGTGGACCTGGTGGGCTTTTGGAACTTTCTTTATAATGGAAATCAGGCACTGTTGCGCCACCTTTTGATTGCTCTTGATCTTCTCTACCACATTTGACCCTGGGAATTTCACCATTTGGTGATAGGTAGAGGATACTACCCTCATCTTATGTAACCAGGTCCTCCCTATGATGGCGTTATAGGAAGACGGAACATCTACTACCAGAAAATCTGTCCTCAGTACTATTGATCCAGCCCGAAGAGGTAATGTCACCTTACCAAGGGGCCAAACGGCTCCCGCAACCAAACCCAACCAGGGGTGTCATTGACTGTTCCAAATCTGTCTATGTCAGTCCCAACTTCTTGAATGCATCATAGTACAACACCTCTGTACAACTCCCTGAATCCACCAGGATTCTCTCGATATCATATTCCCCAATTCGGAGGGTTATGACTAAAGCATCATTGTGGGGAATTTGAACTTCCCCCAAATCCTCGTCTGTAAAAGCTATGCCCTCGTTGCATATATTGCTTTCTCGCCCCCTTTTATTTCCCAACCGCATAACATGCTGGTCGTGTTTGACTTGCCTTTGGAGCAGTCTTACCTCCTTTCTCGTATAAGGCGTAGCCAATCCATGTATCATATGGATTACCCCTTTAGGATTCTGCTCGTAATCCATCTCCATGGCTTTCCCTTTATCTTTGGGATCTTCCTGAATAAACTCCTTGAGGTAGCCTCTAGAGACTAAATCGTCAAGGTGCCTTTTATACATCTCGCAATCTTCAGTCATGTGACCCAAATCCTTGTGGTAGCTGCAATGCTGATTCGTAGCACGTTTCGCATCCTTATCTCCACCGAGATTTGGGGGCCATTTGAAGTAAGACTGATTCTTTATTCGATAAAGAATCCTATAAATGGGCTCTTTCCAAACCGTGGTAATTGAAAAGAATGATTTAGGATCAAGTGCATGCTTCTCCTTATTTGGCTCTTTCTTAGCCTGCCCGTATTCTTTCCTTTCACGGTAAGTCTTGGGCTCTGGTTTATCCACCTTCTTTGCTGGCACCTTAGGATGTTCTGCAACAACCCTGCCATCCTCCCGGAGTATATCATCCTCCATCCTGGCGTGTTGTTCAATACGCTCCATTAGCCTAGCCAACGTTGATACCGGATGTTTGTTTAGTGACCGGCGTAACTCTCCCCGAACAGGCAGGCCAGTCTTGAACGTAGCAATCGCATATTCTTCACTACAGTTATCAATCTCATTAAAAGTCTCCCAATATTTCTTGGCATAGTCTCTGATCGGCTCGCTTTCCTCTTGTTTCATCGTGGAGAGACTTTCAAATGTCTTGGGAGCCTTCCTGCTTGTCAAGAACCGAGCAGTGAACTCTTCCGCCAACTGCGTCCATCCTCGTATGGAATGCGGCCCTAACTTATGGAACCAGGATAAAGCTACCTTTCCCAAACTTGACGGGAACATTTTGCACATAATTGCATCATCCCCTACATGCATAAACATGGCCTGTTGGTAGTGTTGTATGTGGGCTACGGGGTCCGCATTTGTCTCGTAAAGTACGAACGCACCGTGCTTCACTCTGCTCGGCAGCCGTGCATCCTGAAGCCTTCTAGCAAAGGGTGATGCCGCTATGTTACTCAGTGCCTGCCTTGCTGCCTCTCGTGCAGTCATAGCCCCGTCCTCTCTTTCCTTAACTTTATGGGTCCCAGCCCTATCCCAATCGGAGTCTGGTCTCTCGTACCTGTCCCTATGGTATCTCCTGGTACCTTCCTCGGGCGTGGAGCTTCGACTCCTATTCTCTTGTGGGGTGGTGAATCCCTTCACCTGCTCGGACTCCTGCTTCTCCTTCTTCGTGAAGAAGCTCTTTTCCTTCTCA
>JAOTQK010000021.1:7781109-7792266 GCA_025642025.1 Rhododendron ferrugineum
GCCCTTCCTCGCCGGATATAGGAAGGAGGGTATTAGATAAGACCCCTCCGTTTTTGTGTCCCAAACGGGGTCTTCGGTCTGGCCCCACGTACTAAGAAGGGGGCAAAACTAATCCCCCCTTCCAAAACCCCATCCAAACGGTGCCTTAGCGATTAAGAGGTGTAGGGACTGCCAGACGGAAGGGACCAGGATGACGCCGTTTCTTGATGTCGGTCGAATTTTGACTTTGGTGTTCACTTAGCGATTAAGTTGGGACCATTATGCTTGGCATCCCTCTGGAAAATTCTAACGTGCAACAGCAAACACACACACACAAAAGAACGAAAGAAAGAAAGAATTTGAGGTAGACCCCAATTCCATGGTTTATTGAATAATCCGAACAATCCATTTTAGTTAATTCAATTTTTATAATTTTTTATTTAAATAGATCTCTAACGAATTCCCACTACATAAACGTCATAACTAACTAAGGTGTTTGGGAATTGGGAGTTGATTATGTTTTAATTTTTTATTATAAATTTTAGATTTTGAATTATGATCAGAATAGATTATGAAAATGAAAAAGTATTTAGATGAGATAGAAAAATAAAAAAAAAAAATTCAATAGAATAGAGTAAAAAAATAAAATGTAAAAGTCCAGCTCCCAAAAAACCCCATCATTAAGCCAGGAAAAACAAAAATAAAAAAAGAAACGTGTAAGCCGACGAAAACTTGTGCACGGCGCTCACATGCACGCTAGACTTTTTGGCGCCGCCGTGCTTTGCGCTTGAACACGTGCCATTAGGACAAACAGATACTAGTTAAACACATGAAATTTACTCCCTTTGTCTTCATTTAATGGTCTTCCGTTCCATTCTAACTGTATAAAAAATGAGTTACATCTTTGAATCGATAATAAATTTCACATACAATATGAATCTTCTAGATACATGAAATACGGTTCTTGTTAAATAGAGTTCAATAATTTCTAGTATTAGACCATGCTTTCAAAACGGAAATCACATGAAACATTATACGTCTATTACGAGATATAAGTACTTGAGAAGTGCCACAAAGTTCCAATTGTTATATAGAGTTCAATAATTTCTATTAGACAATGTTTTCAAAATCACATAAAATATTATATATTACTGTATTAAATAAGAATTAATGGAGGGAGTAGATTTGTTTGAATTATGAGTTTCGATCAAAAAAATTTACTTTTTTGATTCCTCTCGTCAAGACGAATCAATAAATCACAAAAATTTGATGCAAAACAAACAAATGCAGAAAAAATTCAAATAAAGACCAAAAAAAAATAAGTTACTTAACTTTTCAATCCAAACCTACCTAAGTTCTTCTAAGAATGAACTGGCTTCTCCGCAGCCTTCTGCAGTTGAATCTCGGCTGTTCATCCTTACAAGCAATAATTTATATTTGTGTCAAAACATCTTATCGTGTAAAAATAGTATAATCCCTGTAAGACACTATTGAAAAATCTAGACAATTACAAGAATACTTTGGTACGATTGCAATCACTTGGAGTATTGCTTTCTGCATACGCCATTTCCTTCTAAAACCAAGTTTCCATAGTTTTTATTTCACTAATTTTGGCCTTTTCATTTTTTGCTGGTTCGGTTCACCATGTTATTTTCTTTTTCACTCAAATTAAGCGAATGCTAAAATAATTTGGGAATTATTGCTTGTTCAAGACCATGCATCACCCTTAATGTAGCCAATCGAGTTTAGCTCATTTTGTTTAGGGAAATGATTTTGTCACTCCCTTTTTTGTTAACGGCACTCCCCTGCAAGTGTATTTTTGCACCACTTGCAGAGGAGTGCCGTTAACAAAAAAAAGAGTGGCAAAAAATCAGCAGCCTTTGTTTATTTGCTTTCTTCAAAAAATAAGCAAATAATTAAGTAAAATGAGCAAGCGAACTAATTAAAAGGGCTCAGGACAAAAATATCATAAATTAGAGCTTATTTAACGCGTTTGATTTGAAACGGGAAATTAATCAAATAACGTGTTATCCGGAAATGCCTATCATATCAAAGGTTAATCAAAACAAATGAAGTTTTGACTTTAGAAGATCAAATTAAGAGATATACAGTATATTGCAATGATTTTACTTTCCTTATTTATTTTGGGAAAATGACGGCCAATGACGTGTTTTGATAATTAATATCTGCCAATGACATTTTCAGCATTAATAAATGTTCTTAGTTTGTCCTTGGCGGGTATTAATTATCAAAACACGTCCTGAGCCGTCATTTTCTCCCTTATTTTCAATCTTTTAATTTTGTAATGTACGTAGTAATATGGAGATTACCAACCGACTTGTAGTCCAATTTTTTAATGTAGCAATTTTGTCATTATCATTTTCCGATTGTTTATCGGATCCATTTTTTATCCCCCTCAAAATCTTTTTTCAAATTAGTTAATTCACTTAGCGTAAAATATTTAGGAAATGAGGTGAATCGGTTCCCGAACAAAAATCTGAACTAAGGCCCCGTTCTGTTAAGGTTCTTATTTTTAAGTACTTATTTTTCTCTTTACGAGACAGATCATTCTATCACAATACACTACCTTTAATTCAAAAAATAAGTACTTATTTTATTTGGAAAATATGTACTTAACTTAAATAGTAGAACACAGTCAGTAATCTAATCACGCCTATCAAGGGAAAAAAAGGGTCATAGAATCACTTAAACTAGGATTTCGTTTGACACATTGGACAAAATGCCAAATGGGGTTTGGATCATCTTCCCATTTATTTATTTTTCTATTTTGCTAGGGTGTGTCTAATATTCCATTCGAATCAGAAGCCAAATTTGGCGACGGTTAAAACCTAAAGAATGTCTTATTGAGAAAAGCAGAGTACTACTCTGTTCTGTTGATTCATGAGATTACAAGGGCGCAACATAAAAAATTCCTTTGTCATATATTAATGAGATAAATTCTTTCTACGGGCGGTGAAAAATTCCACTTTTCCACTACCAACTTTTTCGGTCCTACCGTGTATTTATTGTTGATCTGAACCGTTCATCTTGTAGACCCCACATAGTAGTGTATCCATTTAAAAAATAAACTTGATCGGAAGTCGATAGGAGTATCAAAAATTGAACTTTGCTTTGTAAAATGGATAGTTTATCTTTATTATTATTGACAGAAATTAGATCATCCATTTTATAAACCAAAATTCAAATTTTGATATATCTATCGACTTCCGATTAATCTGATTTTTTGCATTGCAATACTATATTGCGGGTCTTAATATATGAACGATTCAGATCAAAACAATAGACACTCGGTGTGGCTCATATTAGGCGGTGGTGGAAAAGTGAAATTTTACACCAGCGGTGGATAAGATTTATTCTCTATTATTAATATATACCGGTTTGAACGCCTACATATATATCAAAATAGTAATTCATTAACGTTTGTTGATTGATATCACATCAACATACACAAATTTTAGCTTAATTGATGGTTTGAATTGCTTTTTAAAAATGTGCGTTTCCAATCCTTAATCTAAGAGCGTGTTTGCGATAGCTGCGGATACAAATTTTAAATTCTAGCTTCAGATTCTGATGCAGATTCTCAATTTTAGATTTTAGAAAATACAAATAAATATGTTTATCGTAACTGGGAAATTATGATTAATTAGCAGTAAAAGTTAATAAACTACTGTAAAAAGCTGAAAAATCAGCTTATTAAACCATAAAACCTAAAACCTGATCCCAAAAGCTCCAAAAGCTATTCTAACCCAGTTTTGGGATTTTCTGAATTTTATTTCTCTTCTAACTTTTCAAAATTCGTAGAATCCAAGAATCTTTGATTTATAAGTTTTGGTAAGCACTCTAAATTGATTTTGCAAAGCCAAAATTTCAAAATCTGCAAAAATAATTTCTTGATAACACCCGCAAGCCTTAAAAAAAGCCACACATAATTGCAGTTGTCTTGAGAAAAGAGGACACAAATCTCGTCGGAGGTGATCACAGAATTGCTTGTTTGTGTTGTCACATGGATTCCCCAGAGTTTTTCGACCCTTTCTCCCCGTCTCTCTCTCCTCTCTCTGTTCTTGTGTCCGAATGTATGGGTTAACTTACGCTCACCTTAATAATTTCCTCTCTAATTCAGTTAAAGACAGACTATCAATGCCGAAACCTAAAAATTTATGCAAAATTAATTTCTTGCAGCTTAATACCAAAAATCGAACTCTAATATTCAATAGTGTGGAGAACAAACCTACCCCACCGAGCAGACTAATAACATTGGGCTTCCCCCCCTCTCCCTTTATAAAAAGACAGCAACCCTTTTTCCAGATCTCGCAAGAATCTCTGCTACAGTACTAGCTAGTACTATAATCAACAACTCCATCTCATCGTCATCTTCCTACGCCAGTGTCCGACCACATTATTACCAAATGAAACCAAAGGATTCGTAATTTCGTATGATGGGAAAATTTATTAAGTACGGCTCGAGCACCTTCGTATTGTGCTCCATGTCTCTTTTTCATCAATATATCTTTCAGGATCTCACCACAAAGTGTAGGGCTCTCATGCTAATGAAAATGACTCCTATATCATTACCTAACGGTGCTAGCTACAAAAACACTGCATAATCGCTCTTATCATATGGGCACTTCTTTAGATTGGTAATGCAATAGTAAAATCAACAAGGTGTATTTTCTTTATTTAGTCATGCAGGGTGTTTCGGGTCAGTTTGTGAGCACTTTAGATTAATAATTTTTACAGTCCCTCCTACAACCGTTTCACTTGCTTACGCGTGGGGTCAGGACTGGCTCTAAGCCAAAACGAGCAAGGCGGCAGACTTAAACCCCCGAATTTTGGATCAACATATTATTGTGCTGTTTCAATAAGCTAGTCTCCTTCAGTCCAAAAATGTGAACAGAATAGTCTCTTTTGTAGACGTCGACACACATGTCTTGTAAAAAAATATCTTGATCGAATATCTTTTAAGTTTACTAGCGGAACATATTTGTCTTGAAGAAATAAATGGCAAGTTCGATTTAAAAAATACTCTGCCCAGATAATTAGTTTCATCACCAGGGTATCAATATTCAATCAACACGATTTTTTAGAGGTGCATTCTATGCGTCGAGATCTACAATAGGAAGGGCCCGAATTATATATATTTTCATGCTCGAAACGAAGCCGATATGGTTCTCTTTGTATTACTACCAACAACATGTCAACATGTAACATATAGTACGTACTAGAGAAACCCCAATGGATTAGCCGGTTGGTCTTGGCATGGGACTTGGGAGTTTTCTCATTCCGAAGATGTCAAGTTCGATTCTCTTTACTAGTAATTCTTGGGGCTACTTTACCCCACGCGCAAGCGTGTGAAATGCCTGTGGGATGTGCTATAGGGATTAGTTCAAAGTGTGTGCAAGTTGGTCCGGGACACCTTGCATTACCTAAAAAAAACATATACTAGTGAACTTCATTTGAACGGTGAGACCCGCTTAGTTAAATCCTAGCTCCGCCGCTGGGTGTGAATTGAGTACCACGTGGTGGTACCCAGTGCGCATCTGAGCCATCCAAACGTATTTTAGACGGTCCATATCCAACCACTCTCTCCCCCCCCCCCCCTCAGCCGACCACTCTCTCTCTTCTTTCTCTCTCATTAAAACTTCTCAACATTATATGTGACCTAATCAGAGGCCTCATGTGCCAAAAGATGCGAATTCCAAAGTGGTACTACAACGTTGCTGTAGAAACCACCTTCCTATATATACATAATACATGGGGTCCCATTGTGAGCTTACCATGATACCATCCTTGTGATTCTGTGAATTTACATGGGGACCATACGACAGTATGAATGTAAGATAAGGTTACCTCAGACCTCATATTGCAATGCGTCAAAATTTCTGTCTCTCCCCTTTCGACTCTAATCGATCTCTTCTAGGGATGATAATTCTGGTTCTAAATATCAAACGATCCGTATCGTATCACATCAGACATGTAATAGAATTTCGGACATCTAATTCTGATATTTACTTAGTATTTGTTGTCTAAAACTATATGAAATCAACCGATATATGATTATATTACAGAAGTTGATGCCTGACCAGACACTCGGAAAACGGTTATATAGGGATTATTACTGCGGATACTTCATAATCATCATATGATTAACTGAATTGTACTTCTCATGAGACTATGAATTAGTTTCTTTTTTTCAACATAGTTAGGACCTACCCTAACCTATACTTATAAGAGAATAACTTAATCACGGAGGAGCCGTGAATAAGTTATTTACGGAGACGCTCGATCAATCTCGTCTGTCCAAAAGTATTTTGGACGATCGATCATCGAAAATACTTTTAGACGGCCGAGATTAAGCTCCGTAATAACTTATTCATGAAGCTCCGTAAATAAGTTATTCTCTAGTTACAAACATACTACAAAATGGAAATCACCCCCAATAATAATACTCCACAATCGCCACAAAATGAAAGGTGGGGAGTTCCGGATTAATATAAAATGGATGTATATAACGTACTTCTATTCAAAAAGTTAAAAAATTGTATAAAGGGAAAAAAATATGCAAATTTATAGAATTTTTTTATCTTAAAAATTTATCTCAAAACTGACAACCAAACAAAATGAATAATAATACTCAACAATCGCCACAAAAGGAAAGGTGGGGAGTTCCGGATTGGGAAATCTTGTAGTGCAAGGCCCTGCAAAGCACTCTGTAGGGCGCATACGGGTCATCGATCTTAACAATGAATGGTTGAGATGTGGTTTTTACTTTTCCGGGGAAGAGTTTAACTTTTCTCTGAAAAAGGTTCATTTAAATCTAAACTGCTGCAAACACTCACGGACGGGTGTGATGCGCCCTACGCGTCTTTGCACTACAGGATTTCCGGATCGGAGGAGTTCCGAGAGTTCGAACTCAAGACTTCCTTAAGTCTGTATTACCAGTTTATTACACTTAGGAAATTAACTTAAGGTGCCCAACTAAAGGAAAATAAAAGGGCCACTTGGTTTGGACTTTATCCTTCAAAATCTCTCTCTCTCTCTCTCTCTTCTCTCTCATATGGGTTTCTTTAGAGGAAACAGTTCTGAGGCCGTGAGCTCCCAATCTTTCCTGCCCTCTCAACCCTCTCCACAAAAAAGTTAATTAATTTGTCTACATGTGAAACAAAAAACAATGAAGAGAAGATCAGAGTGAAATCTACAAAAGAGATAAGGTGCATGTGGGATCAAAGGAGGGCATATCAAAGCATCGATCGGTTAGGCCCCCCAAAACCCATATGGCATTAGAAACGGTGGAATACCCACAAGACCCGTTTGGCTTTCTTGGAATTTTTGATACCATTATGGACCACGGCGACAATATTATTGGAGCCAATTGGGATTCCTCTTCTTCTTCTGTGAGGCAAAATGTGATGGAATGTTGGGAATGTCCCAATTCTTCGCCTGAGGCTTGCACCGGTGACCGGTTTTTCGGTGGAGAGGGACCTCCGGTGGAAGCACCGTCGACTGAGGCAGTCCGGCGGCAGAAGAGGCGGCGGACGAAGAGCTCAAAGAACAAGGAAGAATTGGAGGGCCAGAGGATGACTCACATTGTAGTTGAGCGGAACCGCCGGAAACAGATGAACGAGTACCTCGCCGCCGTTCGGTCGTTGATGCCGGCTTCTTATGTTCAAAGGGTTAGTTCATTTTAGTCCAATGCACTTTCCCTCTCCCTAATGAAAGATTAATAAGGTCTCGTTCAGCTAAGATTCTTAAATAATTACTTATTTTCTATTTTACGAAACAGTAATTTTTTATAATACATTACATTTAATTCAAAAAATACATATTCCTACTTATTTGCCTAAGTGTTTCAGGAGCAACGCTCCTTTTCCGCCGCACAAAGTTTGTGGCTTTTACACTAACTATTAATGCAGGGAAATGACCTAAAACATTAGTACGTGATGTTGCTCCGAGAGCATTGAATAGTCACTCCTTTTTCTCTAATTTTCTAGTTAACATTAGATAATTACTACCCTTTTTTGCTCAATATATGGAGCTTTCGTTTACTTTAGCAAGCTAATCTCCACATACTTCAAAGTCAACCTTCAAGTTGCTTTCTTACCCACTCCACTCTTTTGAGTTTCTTATTAGCCTTTGATTGCTCGGTCTGTATATATACTAGTATCTTAATTGTTAATATGTTTTTTTGTTTTCCGTTTTGATGCTTTCTTCCGAAATCTCTGCTTACAAATGTAGCTTTTATTTTGCAAATTTCTCATTGCGATTGTCAATTTTCCCCCTCAGTAGAAAAGTATTAGTAAATCGTATTGTAGTGTTAAGGGCAACAACAAAATGCTAGTACATGAGTTAATGAGAGTTCCGTAACAACTAAATCAAATTATAATAGTCTAGTAATAAAGAAATGAGACATCCGTTTTGGGAGGACAGAGCGTGTGAAGTTGGGACCCGGGGGTGCTGTAGCGTACCCCTGCTCTATACGTGTAGTGCGGCCAATCTGGCCGTCCATCTCGGCAATGGACGGTTCGGATGAATGGACGGCTAGGATTTATAGGAGCTCGAATTAAATCCAAGCCGTCCGCACTGGGATGGACGGTCGGATCAGCCGCACTACACGGTGTAGTGCGGTGGGTGCACTACAGCCCCTCCCATTCCGTGAAGTTGAAATTGGGGTCTGACAATCGTGAAATGCTGGTTCGAACATCCGGTTATCAAAAAATAAAAATAAAACTCAGTGTATTGCCACGATGATCACATGGAAATTTGGTTGTGAGTGATTTGAAAGGGTAACTACTTTTTTTTTCATTTTCAGCTTCTTATCTTTTCTTCTTTTTTTTTTAATCTTTTTGTCATTTTTCCTCTGTTTTTTGACGTTTCCAATTATGTACTACCATTCTTGAAATGCAGGGAGACCAAGCATCAATTATTGGAGGCGCTATTAATTTCGTGAAGGAGCTAGAACACCTTCTTCAAACCCTAGAAGCTCACAAGAGAACAACTCCCCAACAACAACAACAACATCCTCCTAACAACAATGGCTTATCCTCTCCTTCCCTTTTCGCCGACTTCTTCGCCTTCCCTCAGTACTCGACAAGTTCGAAGAATAACTGTATTGATACCAGCTCACCGGCCGTGACAGACAAGCCGCGGCCGGTGGCATTCGGCGACATAGAAGTGACGATGGTGGAGAGCCATGCGAGTCTGAAGGTACTTTCAAAGAGACGGCCCAGACAGCTATTGAAATTGGTGGCTGGGCTTCAGTGTCTCCGGCTCTCTGTCCTTCACCTTAATGTTACCTCAGCTGACCAAATGGTTCTGTACTCACTCAGTGTCAAGGTCAGTCGTTGATAAATTAATCCCAATGGAATGGTTAAGCTCAGGACTAATTCCAACTTTCACTTACGAAGAGTTCAAATTATAGTCATTATAAAGCCCCATACGGACTAGTCCGAAATAGAAATTGCTAAAATCAATTTTCTAAACACAATTGACATTTTCTATGTCAAATTGTGCTCATACAATTGCTACAACATATGCTGTAGTAACAATTGAGAAGCCAAATTTTTGTTTAGTTTCTCGTCCCTTTCCCACCAACTTATTTCTTCTTCGGCAAATGGCCGGGGGGTGCTTATTGGTTGAAACGCGACGGTTTCTAATCTGCTACCCAAATCCTTTCATGCATTGTGGACACGCATAATTTGCCGGCCTCCCAACTAAATATACCTCTCGCTAAACATGGCTCTGCCCGCCTCTCAACTATCAATAGGCTCGGTATGCCGAGTAAGTACTTCCAATTTATACTGGCCATGTACTTCTCTTGTTATGCTAGATGGGATGCTTGCCTGGTCTGAGTCAATGACCCGACTTTGCACAACTTTTTTTTTTTACCAATGCTACATCTCCGATCTCCTGACTCTTCTATGCATCTAATCTATTCACAAATTCATGCAGATTGAGGATGGGTGCCGGCTGACGACGGTTGATGAAATCGCTGACTCTGTTAATCAGTTGCTTGGCAGAGTCGAGGAAGAAGCTGCTTTTGTATAGCTGAAACGCACCCTCTATGTCTTATCAATTGCGATGAGTTTAGCCTTTTTCTGTTGGGAAGAATTTCAAATGTAGTTTGAGCCGGCCTTTATTTCTAATTAGTTTTTCATGGCATATTAATTTCGGTGTACGATTTCGGAATTTTTTCACCCTACTTGCTAGTTAGTTAGACGCAGTTTGTCTACATTGAAAATTGTATCCCTCTAGTGTTGACAGTTGACTCAAATACACTTACAACGGTTTCACCGCTCCCTCAAACTCACTGTCCGTCTCGACAATCAACGGTCCGGATTCATATAAAAGTTAACAGTGAGACACTCTTTAACGGTAAAATTGAGTGCGGTGAGGGGAGTGGTAAAGGAGATGGGTGGACGTAGACTTTTCGCTTACAAAGAGGTGTTGAGAAAATTGGAAAGGTTTTTGAAACAGAAATTAAGCACAGTAATTAATTAAATTCAAAACCAAGAAAGTGTGTGGTCTTTTAGGCAACATCATTCTAGTACATTAATCGTTAGTGTACCAAATACATGCATGCAAAAAAATATACTCACATATATAAAAGTTAACAGTGAGACAAATCATCGGCAACACAACTATTTGATTTTTGCATTTTGAAGTACAATTTATTTTTCCTCTTTTCTATACAAACCCAGGCAAGAGAGCAAACTATCCAGTCACATGAAAAAAACATCAAACATTCCAAACCTTGGGACCGCAGGCCGCCAAAAGGTTTGTCCTGTCACAACTTTCAGGGCCTCGAAATTAGTCGAGGTGTGCCCGGCCATCTAGTTTTTTTTTTCTCTTAAAAAATGTAAAGAAATTAAAAAGGCATTGCATGATATATATATATATATATATATATCTATATATACACACACCTAATAAAACACAATGGTGTGGGGACCACACAAGACAAGTTGATCCAAGGGTGAAGAGACATTCTAATCATTTAATTAAACTGCCCACATCCCCACATTTATTACAACACTGCCATTAGAGAAAATGAAGTTCTCCCACAATCTATCTCACTTACACATCTCTACCATGCGTTCTTTTTTTTTAAATTACCGTGCGTTCTTTTTTTTTTATCACTTCCATGCGTTCAAAAATCAAAAC
>JAOTQK010000021.1:7837809-7854187 GCA_025642025.1 Rhododendron ferrugineum
CGGATTTCGGTTGATCGTAGATGCGAAACCCACTTTTATCTCTCTTTCTTTCTCTCTCTAAAACTCCATGGATTGGATCTTTGATTTCTCCGAATTCTCTCTGTCTTCTGGACTGGTAGGGTGTGGAAAATTTCGTGGTGAATACTAGGGTCGGAGTTATGGGTTATTTATAAGAGAATTTTCGATGAGGGTAAATAATTCGTATTCGAAAAAGTTTCAAATTCTCGGGTTTCGATGGGGACGGAACATGGACGAAAATATGGTCAGGGGAGAGGTAGAGATCGAGTAGGATTAGGAGAGGGAGAGATGGGAGAGATTGCATGCATGCATGCAACTAAAAATAAAATAAAAGCGATAATTAAGATAGGATAATTATTTTTTTGTAAGTATCTAGTATTATCTAATAAGGAAAATAATATTATTAGGATTAATTAATACTTTTTAATGTTTTTATAAAATAAATAAAAATTGGGTTAAAAATCCGGGTCGTTACATGTTTAGAGATTTAAAGACTTAAAAA
Source organism: Rhododendron ferrugineum (assembly GCA_025642025.1). NCBI lineage: Eukaryota > Viridiplantae > Streptophyta > Magnoliopsida > Ericales > Ericaceae > Rhododendron > Rhododendron ferrugineum. The sequence goes on from JAOTQK010000021.1 coordinate 7,838,330, forward strand.
GTATAAAGACCCAAAAAGCTCCAAATCTCTAAAAAGGAGGATTAGCCTCTCCAAAATTTCTTCATAAGGTAAAAAAAGTTGAAAAAAAAAGAGAGGGTAAGTTACAAAATCTTCCGTCAATATAGAAATTTGGTTTTCAAAATAGAGATATAAGAGGCCTATCGAAGCTCCAGGATAGATTCTTTTCTTTTCTTTTTTTCATGTTTCTTGTAATGGTGGAACAACATTGCAATTGTAAAACTACAATATGTAGCCATATCAAAATGAGAACTTGAAAAAAAAAAATTTAGAGAAAAGAATTCAAATTTTGTCTAGCAATTTACTAAATAATCATGAGTTCTTTTAATTGGTGAAAAAAATTTAAATTTCTTTGGACAATAATGCATTCTATTTAAATCTCATTTCATTTAGTAGATAATCTTTTTTAAATAGAAATAGTAGTATATCGTACTTTATGTCTCGTCCAAAATTATTTTTTGAAGATAATTTAATTCTTGAGATAAATACTCTACTTGATACCCGATGAAGTCAATATATTGAGATTAACAAAATTGATGGTCTTAATCGCTAAATTAGGATACACTATTTTTGTACCAGTTTGTTTTTCCATTCTCTTTATTCCAACTAAATAAAAAAATTAATTATTTTTATCACTACATGGATCTTGTTTAATTTAATTAAACAAAGATTTTGAAATCATTAACATCTTAATAAATTAAATTAAAAGATATCAATATTTAAAACTAGAACAAACTTCAAGAAAAGGAAAAAGAAAAAGAAAAAGAAAACAAATTAAGACAGAAGGAATTCTTTACAAGTGTTGAGGAAAAAATTTATTATTTGCACTGTTCTCAATAAGTTTATCTATCTATCTTTTTTCACTTATTACATCAAAAAAAAATCTGAAAACTCAAAACCAGACAAAGTGTTTTTTTTTTCTTTTGAAAAAAGAAGAAAATAAAAATGAAGCCAAGTCCTATTACATCATGAAATCCTTGAAGACCGTCGTTTTACCTGTGTTGTGCTCTGGGTGAAAGTGTCTTTAAATCAAATTTCAAAATATTAATGTTGTGTTTGAGTGAGTTTTTGAAATTTTTTTTAAGAGAGTAATAATTAAAAATAGAGATAATGAGTAGAGAGAGAAATGAGAATAATAATTAAAAATTAAGAATAATGAATGAAAAGTAATGATCGAAAGAATAGAGTATTTTTTTAAAAATACTTTTAAAAACGTGAAACGAACAAGGCATAAAATTCAAATCGTAATGCCATAATTGAGAGTGGAAACGCATTTACATTTTCACTTCAGTGCTTGCCCGGCCCACAAAAGGGTGGGAAATTATCTATAGCTCCCTTATCCAGAATGGCGCTCACCAGGACAGGCCCCTAAACCAAAATCGAGAATTCTTCACTTTCTTCCTCAGTTTCGTTTCAATGGCGCTTGTTCGCCTTCCATACTCTCCAACATCCTCTCAATTCTCCACCCAACAATTACTACAACTCCCCCAAACAAATCCCTTATCCTCTCTCCCCAAAGCCCCTCAATTTACCACCAACTCCTTCCCTCATCTCTCCATTCTTTCTCTCTCTACTTCCTCATTTCCTCTCTCCCACGTACTTACCCTCAAAACCCATAAACCCAGCAACCCTTTTATCTTCATTGCCTCCTCATCTTCAACCCAATCCCAAGCTACCATTGAAACCCCAGAATTAACCGAGTCAACCCAGTCCCAACTCGCTGAAGGAGAAGATGAAGAAGCAGAAATTGATGAAGCCACTCAGACCAGAGTGCTCGCCCAGAACATGCCATGGACGAGCACTGTCGATGACGTTCGTTCTCTATTTGAGAAATACGGCACCGTTGTGGACATAGAGGTTTGTTTCTATTTTTTCTTTTTTTTGGTGAATCTATTTCTGTTATGCTTGTTTCTCTTTCTCGTTTAGGGAAAGTTTACAATACTTAATGGGTGTATCATATGCACATGTTTTATGGTTCATTCATGACATTTTAGTGTGTTTCATAACTTCTGTTCTAGAATTCATAACTTTCCAGCCATACAATTCGTAACATTTTCATTATGATTCATACATTTTAGTGTATCTCGTAACCTTGATACGATTCATAACTTTTTAGCAATACGATTCTTAAAATTTTCTCTATAATTCATAACATTTTGGGTGCATATGATACACACCCAAATAAAGTGTGTGTATTGTAGTCTTTCCCCCTGGTTTATGTTTATTTTTGTTGTTCTGATTTTGGGTCTTTGCTTTTTTCTTTTTCTTTTTTGTTTGTGGGATTAAATTAAAAAGCTCTCGATGTATAACAAGAAAAGGGATACGAACAGGGGATTGGCTTTCGTTACTATGGGCTCACACGAGGAAGCTTTGTCAGCTCTCAACAACCTGCAATCCTATGTAAGAATATTGGCTTTGATTTGAGAAGTGCTTGGGACGCATTCAAGTTTACATCCATTCTTACGTCCTCTCTCACAAGTGATGGTAGGGCCCACAACTTTATTTGGAGGGTCTCACCATCACTTGTGAGAGAATGTAAGAATGAATGTAAACTTGGAGGTGTGCCTAGCATTTTGGTGGAAGTATTCCTTTTTGCTTTAGAAAACCTATTACCAATGTAGTTTCTGCTTTTAAATCAATGGAATTCCTCTTGAAATGCCAACCTAGTAGGACTAACTCCATCTATTCACTGCCAAAATGGCAATGCCAAAGCTATATTTTTGCTTGCTAGAGCGCCTAAATGCCAGGTTTTTGCAAAACATTTTGGTAGCCAACTAGCCATATATCTCTTAGACTTGGCCATAACAGCTAAGGATGATGTGGCAAAAATGGCATTGTCAAACCTTGTGCCAAGTTAGGCAGAAGATTTGGCAAGAAATGGAGAAGCTTTGTACTACTATTCACTTGAGGGATTTCTGTGTTATCATGGTAGTAAGCTGAAGTTTGGTTTGTTAATGTGTTCTTTTTAGGAATTTGAGGGTCGAATTTTAAAGCTTGACTGGACAAAGCCAAAGGAGAGAACTAATCCTGTTGCCCAGAAGCCCAAGCCGGCACCAATTCACAACTTATTTGTTGCAAATTTGCCATATCAGGCAAGAGCCAAAGATCTGAAGGAGTTTTTCAATTCTGAAAATGGCAATGCTGTTTCTGCAGATGTTATATTTCATGAGAATCCGAGAAGGTCAGCTGGGTACGGATTTGTTTCATTCTATACCAAGCAGGAGGCTGAGGCAGCACTTTCTGCTTTTCAAGGAAAGGTAATTTGGGGTTTTGTTGACTCTGCCAAGTGAATTATGTACATTGGTGATTCCATATGTTGGCACCCTTATCTAGGGGCCGTTTGGTTGGGATTACGTATTTGGTTGCGTGTGTATTTTCTTCCCAAGAAATTAAGCAACCAAGCTCGAGAAACAAACTTATTTGCTTATGGCTTATTTTTGAGCAATAAGAAAATAAGCAAGCGAACCAAATGAACCCTGCGTGCCTGTTGGATTGTCAGTTAAATACTTGGAAGATTTTACCTGGTGTTTTCTGAGCAGTTATTGTTTCACAGTTGTTCATGGGAAGGCGAATTCGAGTAGCAAATAGTAAAAGATTTTTGAGACAAGGGACAAAGGCAACCATCCTATTAGAGAGTGCCTCAACAACCTTGAACCCTAACACTGAACGGTCAGAAGAAGCTGATGCAGCTTGATGGTGTATCTTTGGGGTGGCAATGAAGTTTTCTTCCTCTTGGTATGATTTTCATAATGTCACGTTCAGTTTGCTTAAGCAAAAACCTAGATGGCATTCGATTTACCTCAGTGGACTTTCCTCTAGTTTTGATCATTGGCTGTTATCGTGGTGTATTTTTTTTGTGCAAGTGAAATTGATAATAGAGTTTCTGAAGGAGTACTTACTTTACCTAGATTGACTGCATGGTGAAGTCTTGGATGCATCTTAATTTTGCATTGTCAACCTCAATACCAATAGGTTGACTAGTACAGAAATTCATAATTTATTTACAAGGCTAGGTGCTAGCCAACGGTGGAAAGTAGTGCTTGAAAACAATTTTCTAGATACTTATCCATATTGATAATCAAATCCTTTGGTTCTGACTTCTTACATTTGTAAGTTTGTAAAAGAAACGTCTCTACTTCTTCTGTTTTTATCCATTTTGTGACATTGGAGCTGTATTTGATACCCTCGGTGAAAGGCTCTCTTCTCTGCCTTGATAACATCAGCCTAGACATAAGGGCTGTGAAAATGTGAAAAGGATTCGAACAAATGAGCAATAAATTTTTCAAAATTCTTGTAGGTGGATGTCTTAGGGTGTCCGGGTGAGCTTACTTGCACCTCAACTAATCCTTGGAGGACCAATCCCATTGTCCACTAGCGGGAGCCCTAATTAAAGCTAGAGCAAAGTTCCGCATGGGATGGTCCAATAAGAGTTGATACTTGATAGCACCTGAGAGGTTTCAAATCTGAGATATAGGGGGGAGCAAACCCCTAAGTCCCAAGCCTTAACCACCAGACCAACCCCTTGGGTGTGGAAACCACAACACTTGAAGGAATACAATGAGAAGCCTTGCTAGTAACGCTGATACAAATACAAAATTCAACTTATGGAACTCATCGATCGTCCCTTACACAATAAAAGTTACGCGTCTACATAAGGTATTCTTGTCATTCGAGTTATGAAGCATGGGTACTTAAAAAAATGTCACCCATGCTGACTACTTATTGAGTGTCGTTATTAGACGTGGTATTTCTAGATGCGCACAGGTGTATTAAATGCATGCGCAATCATTTTTCCCTTTAATTTTTTGCCATACCCCAAAAGTACAAAGTACATGCTAGAGCTGTACCTGGTCAGGATGATAAATCTTTTATACGAGTTAGCTTGATGAGATTTCTTATTACGATTATCATGCTTTTAGAACTAAGCATTGGTGTGTAATTTCTTTGCGTAATGAGGTTAATTTTGTTTTGTACCTTGTGCCGTAAATCGGAAAATTGTTGTCAATTTTTGAATTGTCATCCATAATGCATTTCTTCTAAGTATAAAAATACTTTTAAAGGACGCACCCTAGTTGCACCCGTTACCCAACTTTTTTAGAATTTGCCGTATTGACATACCCATATTTTAATGCAGTATCGTATGTACCTGTGCTTCATAGCATTGCAGTTGAACCATGGTAGTTAAGACAGAATTGATGCCTATCAAAAAAAAAAACTTAAGATAGAATTGGTTACTAGGAGGGCGTCAACTGATAGATAATAGACTACTTATAATGTAATTACACATAATGAAATATCAAACATAAAATTCGTATTTGTGTATTGAAGTGGTTACAGCTTCTGAATGGGTAGGCATTTTCATTTTCATGCTTCAAAAAAAGTGAGTACATGTGACATATTTGTGTTATTTTAAGGAAGTTTACGAGCACATATTGCTTCTTTCTGTATGATTTTGGATATTTAGATGATGTGTGCGCGTGTGTGTGCACGCGCGCACGCACATCTCCTCTCTGGAGGAGGAATGGATGTTGTTATCTTTCGGTGGAACAAAATGTTTAGAAGATTCTAGTTTCACGCTGAGTTCCTTACTGTTTGCTTGATTGCTTCTAACTTCTCTATCATTTACGCTTCTGTCATGGATCGCATTGCTGAAGTTATTTATAGTGCATTGGCTTTACTTTTTTTTTTGCCAATATTGTAGACATTAGCGGGGTGATAGTTTGTTAGTCCGCAGGGGTTCAGAGACTGTCCATAGCCTTTAACCCCAAACCGCTCCTCACGGGGCTCAAACCATGCTTCCAGTGGTAAGAGCTCATTGGCTTCATTTTTACTTATAAAAAATATGTGTATTGGCTTTATTAATGTTTTGCTTTGTAGTACTTGGTTTAAATAGTTTATACAATATACATACTTCATTTCGCGTTTCACTTTGGTCTACCCTCTTTTACAGCGTTTGAGACCCACTAGAAATGTAGTATGGGTTGGTACTTCCGAACTCATGAGAGGAGATAAGAAGAACCAACCCAGTTATCTAATTTCACTACGCCAGAAACTTTACTCACAGGGAAGCTGTACCTTCAATTTTGTGATCATACCTCTAGCTTTCCTCTATAGTTTCCGAACCTGTTTGTTGCTCTGTTGGGTTACCTGGAAGGCTTGAAATGGAAAAATGGCTTCTTACTTCGTTTATCGTGTTTTTTTTTTTCCAGTACTCTTATGCCTGATGAAAATTAGAGTCCGAGAAAAATATTTCTTGCTGTAAGCTATATCACTCAACTGTTGCATACCTGCTTTTCTGTTTCTCGTGACGTAATAGAGTCGCGGTGTTCAGAACAAAAGAGAAAGAAGATACATGAAAGAAAATCGATGAGGTTCCGTTTGTTGAGGATTTTAAATGCACCATTCGTACTTTTGGAATGTTATAAATGACTCCTGCTTTCTCTGTTCAACAACGCCTTTGAGAGTGGGAAAAAAAAAAAAAAGCGAGAAAATGTAGGTGAATGTTGGAACTCTACCTAAAAATTAGGTTAAGAGAAGAAAAGGGTTCCTTATTTGTTGGCGCAAATCTTAGTCACAATCGTACTAATAATACTACCTAATTAGGAAAATGAAATGTGTCAACGAAGGAATGAAATGACATTAACCAAGGGAATTGGATCCTCTCTGGTCCTTAATTTGGACAGGACGAGATAATTCAAATCTGAACCTTCTATTGTTGCAATTAATTGTTCGGATTTGCTTGGAGATTCTTACTGGTAAGAGTGGTTATACAAATATAGCGTCTAGATTTTTTTTTTTTTTTTTCTGCCTTCCACCTATATGTGGGATCACTGCCAATACATGAAGCCTGTACTTACGGCTTTTGGTTTCACTATCATCTGTTCGGATGTCAAGTTTTTGTAACCATATGCATTTACTATGCCTTGGAAATTTTTGACTCTTGCTCCTTCAACACATACAATCCTTGGATCTTGTAAATAACCTAATTCACTACTAATTTGTAAAAAAAAAAAAAAAAAAAAAAAAACAGCTCGATAGTACTCCTAAGAGGATGGGGAATGGGTATTGCTAAGCAGCATACGGATGGGGCAAGTTGAAAGAATATTAACCATCCCACCAAGCACTCACGCTTCTGGCGAGAATCAAACCCTCACTTTCTATGTGGAAGAGATGAGGAAGTGTCATCGGACTATAAGCCCGTCGGCAACATAATGAATCATATCACATAAAAAGAGAGTGTCTGAAAAAGAATGGGGAGAATACCAATACCAATAGCAATAGCATGGGGACTGGCCGGCTGGCTTTTGAACTAATTAGGATGGGACAGAGTAGAGTTGGTCACAAATGAACTGGGAGCAGTTGGCTGAACCCAATGGATTACCCCAGCAGCCCCAATCAACTACGGACCCCATAGTCATAGATAGAACTTATTAGAAGAATGATCAATTTTCTGACCCAGCTGAGAGAGGCTTTCATATGAGGAACGCCATTGTTTGTTAGGCTCATTTCTTTCTCAAAAATTCAAAGTGCAAAAAAGTAGGTATTGATATCTAAAATTCTTAACAAATATTTTGGGACTACGGGAGTACCAAATTTCCGATATAAACTACCAAATCTAGATTTAAGCTATTGTGCGTGTTTGCAAGATTATTTTTTCCTTTTTCAGATTTTGAGATTCTAACTTTTCAAAATCAATTTTGGAGTGTTTGTCAAAAATTCTAAATAACGATTTCCGGATTCTACAGATTCTGAAAAGTTTAAAAAGGAATGAAATTCTCAAAATTTCAAAGCTCGGTTTGGGTAGCTCTTGAGATTCTGCAACACAAATTCTCAAAAAAAAAATGAAATCCTTATAATCTCGCAGCTGCAACAAATTAACACGTTTCTCCATTTTGACTAAAATCGTGAATTTAAAATCTACACGTTTCTCCACTTTGACTAAAATCGAGAATTTAAAATCTACAGCAGAATATGAAACTAAAATCTAAGATTTTGCATCCACAATTATCGCAAACACGCCTATTATCGCTGAAGAACAATATAAACTGTCCAGTTCGATCAACTTATTGATTAGTGGAAACAACTAACGACTTGTCAACAACACTAAAATTTTCTTAACTTATTCCCTACCGAAAACACCCCTAAAGTCTATTAGATTATGTTTCTGCTTCATAATCATTTGAGTTTGAGTTTTGTATTATGGTAGGCATTCATTTCATTCTCAAACAATTCCCTTGAGGAATAATTGACTCCTCTTTTTGCTTATTTTAAAAGCATTGCAAGAGCATCTTTAAACCCTTTATGCCTTTTTACACAGCTGTTCAGTTTTGCAAAGTCCACAGGTCCTAAAACATCATCATAATTATAGGAATAAACCCTTTTTCAACAACCATGTCCCCTAATAAAACCAATAAAAAATAAAAATAAAAATAAAAATAAAAAAGGGAAAGGGAAAGGGCAGCAGCCAACCACTCTGGGGGGCACTGCTGAGCATTAGGTACAGAGTCTGATTGAAGTCATCCCCAACGTATGATAAGATGCTTCAACAAGATAATGAGAATTAGAGGTTTGTTCCCTTCTGAGTTTCAATTTCAAACTTATTTAATTTAAGTGTTGCCAATTTTTATGGAGCCGGGATACTAGATAGTTCAGTCCCAATTTCAAGTGACCCTCTTGCTGATAGATGGTGAAATTAATTCTCAATGTTATGAAAGTAAATTGTCAAAAACCTACCTTGTATCAAAATATTGCCTTATTATGCGCTTATAGTTATAGGCTACAAGCTTCGTGACTAAAAAATCTAAACAAATTGAGAAAACATGCATAACAAGGAAACATGGACTCATTAGGCCGGGAATGTGAATAATATAATCTAAACAAAACAGGAAATTAAGATGAATAAATAACTTAGACCAAGCAGGAAAAATAATAATAAAATCTAAAAAATATGGTAACATAATATTTTTTTAATATTGAGTCATTCTACCCTCCTTTTGAACACTTCAGCGGGAATTAAGTTGATTTTCTCAACCAGACAGTTACTTGCCCATATTCCCTTTATACCGCTATTTAAGGATTCCCGCTTCCCCAATTCCCATTTGTGATATCAAACCCTCTCTCTCTCTCTCTCTCTCTCTCTCTCTCTCTCTCTCTCTAAAAAACATAACAATGGCAAGTAGATATGAAGCCGGAGTATTGTGTATTTTCTTGGTCCTGTGTTCAGCAGCTGTGCCGTGTTTGGCAACGGTTTACAAGGTGGGGGACTCAAATGGATGGATTATCGGTTTTAATTACCAAAGTTGGGCTAGTGGAAAGACTTTCGCAGTTGGTGACAGCCTCGGTATATACATAAATACATGTTCTTGAGAAAATTGCTATGAACACACACACTCACGTAAATCGGAAATGCTGGGGACATGCCTCTCGGCCACTCACCAGACACTCCTCTCTCGCACATCTATGAACTCCACACATCTACGGGCTCCACTGCTTGTGAGAGAGGATTGTCAATCTGGAGAGTGGTCGAAAGACGTGTCTGTAACATGATTGCATGCAAATTTAGGGGGCCCTAAATTTGCACGAGTAGGAGCATGTCTTTTGTGTTTGCTGACAGCATAATTGCATTTTAATTATCCCACACCCTCATAGCACAACTGATAGTTTTGTTACCAGAAGAAATGACCAATTTCGCTTAGTGTCGCCACGGCCAATGCTTGATTGCTACAATCACTTTCAAGCCCTGCAGACAAAATTGTTTTATATAAAAGTTCATGACTTCTCGTTTGATTCTCGACATGTATCATTTGATTCTCCTGCTATCTTTACGTACATCGTTTGCTACTACTATTTAAAACTTCTATATCAACCATATTGATCTCTCACAAGACTGCATGTCCGTTTAGTAGCGGTTTAGACCATGATGAAAAAATGTGGTTTCTTAATCATTTTCAAAAATTTGAGACACAATTACGTATGTCCCGGTTACAAAAGGAGAGGCACTTATTATAACTTATCTTATACCTATCCAATTGACGTGGGGACACAAATACTACAGTAATATTTAGTATAAAATACTAGCTAGGTGGACTGGATAAGAGTTCAAAAGATTTGTTAGTGGCATCCATTGTTACCGCTGCACACAAACAGTACTCGCTCACGTGTAAAGGCATAAATAAACCAAGAGGCAGATGTTGTGTCACTCCACCTTTTTTTTTTTGTTAGTGAGGTTCACTTTTGTCCGTCTATATATCTATGGTGTTTTTGTCAGGGCTGGCTTAGAAAAGAGACGAGAGAAGCATGCGCTTCGGGCCCGTAAAAAATGCTAAAAATGAGGGCTCCCAAGATTTTAGGACCCATATATATATATATGATCCCTTTTTTTTTTTTTAATTAAGCCTCATTTACACAAAATAGGTCTAACGGTGGAATTACTACTAATTGTAAACACTTATTATCAACTCCCATAGGCCAAATCCATTACGGCATTACGCTCAGAAATGCTAGAGGCGATCAAAAAAAAAAAAAAACACTTGACGTCTGACGACTCGAAGGGGAAGGACACAACGATCGATGACCGTAGACGGAAAATATTTGCATACGACATATCTTGAGGATACTCTTTTACCATCTCCAACTCTCCATCTTTTGTATGGAAAATATAGGGAGACCTCATTCAAGAGGTTCGCTTCCGGCCTCCAAAACTTATGAGCCGGCCCTAGTTTTTGTGATCGATCACTTTTGCGTAACCGTTGAATGTATTTACCTATGAAACAACACCCCCTCAACTATTACCAAGTATCACTTCAGCCCCCAATACTAAATTTTACATCTTCTCCATGCGAATTCTGTTTTAATTTTGGTTTTCTTCGTTCACCATTTTAGCTTAGCTTCCTACTAATAGAGAACTCTTACTTGTTCCATAACTGCTAATCTAATTTTTTTTTTTTAATTGGCATATCTAATTTATTTTATTTTTTATTAAAATTTGGGTAGTGTTCAACTATCCAAGTGGGCACACGGTGGACGAAGTAAGTTCAAGCGACTACAGCTCTTGCGCCGCGGGTAACGCAATCAACACAGATAGCAGCGGCGCCACCACCATCCCTCTCACTACAGCTGGCACACATTACTTCATCTGTGGCGTTGCCGGTCACTGCACTAGTGGCATGAAACTATCAGTCACTGTCGCTGCAGCTGCCGCCGGAGGCGGAGCCACCACCACAACCCCACCTCCCCCAACCACCACCACCACGACGCCAACCACCACCACCACGACGCCAACCACCACCACGACACCAACAACCGGTACCATGGCATCTTCGGCTGGGAGTCTCTCCCCTCTTGTGGCCATGCTGATTGCTTGGGTTGCATTGTTTATGTTTGTTGTTCTTTCGTAATTTTGGCTAGGGTGCATATAAGCTTTAGCCAGGACAGAGGCAGTGCTCTCTCTCTCTCTCTCTCTCTCTCTCTCTCTCTCTCTCTCTCTCTCCATGTTGCTCTTCTTGTCTCTCCGCTTGTATCGAGATTATTCTATTTCTACTATAATGATTGAGTAGGTTATTTCTTATGATTACACCCACCCTCTGTGCTTGCAAAGTTAATCTCTCTTATAAAAAGGCGAGGTGATTTTTATGATTCAAAAATAAAGTATTGTCGAGTATCATTTTTTGTAATGCTCTAATTCATCAATCTTTTCAAATTAGTTTGTGCGAAGATCGAATTGAAAATTATGCATTCAAATACTCTATTGTTTAATCCAAAATTTGCACGTCTTTTATAATTATATATAGTCAGTCCGTCTCCCAGAGGGCGTCCTTATTTTAGTTAAAATGCGGACTCACTTTTTCCGATCGAATTTCGATGATTCGAGCCGCTCAATGTATTCAGAACGTGATTTTAAAGTTACCCTCAAGAAATTGGCAAAAAAATGACCAGAAAATGCTTCATCTGAACAGTTCCGAACAATTTTTTATCAAACGATTCAAATAAAAACTCCTCAAATCAAGCTCTTCCCGGTCATTTTTTTTGCCGATTTCTCGCTTGTACTCTTAAAATCATGTTCTGATCACATTGAGCGACTCGGATCATCGAATTCGATCGGGAAAGGGGAGAAATGGAGAGGTCCACATTTTAACTAAAATGAGGACCCCCCCACTGGAGATGGACTGTATATACAGAAATGTTGCGGGGCGGAGGGAATATTATACTATAAGGAATTCTTATAATGTTGCATGACTAGGCTCGATCATAACCTACTTTTTTCATGGGAAAAAGAATGATCAAATATTTAATAATATTAATTTATATCTCATGACCGAAAGTTGTTAAACATCTTAAAGAGCTAAATTAATTAACACACACTCAAGAACAACAAGCGTCCTATCCGTGCTATGCACGGGAACAAGAAAAAATCATGTTATGTTTATGTTGTTTTAATTTGCGGGTAATTTTTTTTTTTTTGTTATTTACCTCTCATTATTCATTTACTATGTTGTAACATTAAATGTAAAAGTTTTAATGAGAGAATATTTGAGCATGAAAAGAAAGTTTGGAAGTTTTTTTTCTAAATAGTTAATATATACGTCTCGGAAAAATTCAAGTTGATTCACCAATACAAACTTATGGTACAAAAAGACGTACATTGTGTTTCTCCATAGGTTGCATAACGATGATGTGATTTTTCTTGCATCCCTATATATCCTCATAAAGCGATATACGAGTTTTATTTAAGAGTCATTTTTCATGATCCGATCCAATTGTTAATGGGAAACCCAAATTACGTATAGAAATGCAAATATTAGATCAAATTTTGATTGAATAATCCCTTTCTATTAACATAGTATATCCCGGAATAGTGTCCCGATCAAGCGAAAAAAATATATAACTAAATTAGATGGATCTTGCAAGTGGAGTGGAGTGGAGTACGTACAGTTGGTGTCTTTCTTATACTCTCATACACATGAGCAGAGTTCGATTCTTGTAAGCACTCATCTCCAAGTCCCCTAAGATAGAGTAAATTAGGTTTATACGAATGACAAAAAAATAAATTAGATGGATCTTCTTCTTTCGTCTTTCTACTTCCATATGGTCTTTGAATAAAATGGATATTATCGTTGTGAGATGCAACAGAATTTTGGAGTAATTATTCAGTAGTCCTGGGGAACCACCACGCAATGCCCCAATATATATCACATATTGTTGTGGGGTCCATACACTTAGTATTGAGCTCCACATAAATATATGGTAAATTAGGGTATTGGAGCATCATGTTGCCGTGACTCAAGACTACCAGAAACTAGTAATTATTCCAGCACTTTGACGTTTTCATGATGATCCAAAGGAATATGGTGGAGCATGTCAAAGGGGAAAAGTGTAGGCATGGGTTTGTTGGAAAGCAAAAGTGAGTTGTTAACCATCTTTTTCTCAATAATTTACACGATCTCAATTTCGTTGGCGCCAAGCCTTTTTAAATTCCTCAATTTTGATTATCTATAACGTATTAACGTGTACGAAATTTTTCGTTTCTTTAAATTGTTTTATGTGATATGGCGTAGAAGATTTGGAACACCAAACGAAATGGGTCCTTTAGTTGCCAAGTTTGTGAATTGTCAAGCCGAGTGGCCGCGTTTGCATTTCTTTTTTACTGAGAAAAAAGTAAATTTTCATTCTCCTTGTGACCTTTTTATTAGACTTTATTGATGTCGATTTATGATATGGCCACTTCGTTTGATTAATTATTCACACTAAAAAATTATTTTAATTATTTAGTATGAAAAATGACCCCAAAAAATGTGCATATGGTAGAACGGAAAGTTTGAAAATAATTTCTCTAAGAAAAATAGAAAGGAAACAAAAAAGAAAGAACAATATTATTATGCTGTTATAGAAGAAAATGGGTTTGGCAAAGAGTGTTTTGCCAACTTAGAACAAAAAACAAAAATTAATGTGTTCTACTAACTAAAATAAGTACATTCTCTGAATTAAAGGTAATATATATTATGAGAGAATGACCAGTCTCGTAAAGCGAAAAATAAGTACTTCAAAAATAAGAACTTTAGCGGAACGGGGCCTGAACCACACACATATTTGTGGATTGTGGATGGGTCCAAGAGTTAAAGTCGTTCACTAATGTAAGGGCATTGCATTTATGTAAATACCTTCAAAAACTGTTTTTGAAGTGAACAATATTTAGCTCCAAATAAAGCCACTTGAAAGTGGTCAATTTAACATGAGTCTCACTTGGAATATTTTAACAATCCAAATGGGTATATAAAGCTCAATTTGGTAGTATTTGGTTTTGCGCCCAAGGGGTTTTATAAGACGGAGGACCAGTGTATGTGGGTTTTGGCCCATGTGACCGACTGACCCGAACCGGACTCGGATTTGGGTAGGATTAAGGGTCATTATCGGGCCGGACCGGGTCGAACGGGCTTTTTCTTTTATGCGGGCCGGGCTACCTACCATAAATTGAAGCCCAAGCCCAGCCCACAGGCTAGCCCAATTAACGGGCTAGCGGGCCAAAAGCCGGGCGGGCCAATGGGCGGGTTTAAATTTCCTTGGGTAGAAACTAAACCAAGGGAAAAAAGAAAGGATTTTGTGGGATTTCGGGCTAATGGGCGGGCTTTTGGACGGATATCACGGGCGGGCTTGTGGGCGGGCTCACGGGCCGGACCTATGGGCGGGCCGAGTAAAAATTGATAGGCTCAAGCCCGCCCATTACAAACCACGGGTTGGGCTAGCCCGCCGTTGGACGGGCCCGGGCCGAGCAGGCTTTGGGCAGCCCGTGAGCCGACGGGCTAAATGATGACCCTTAGGAGGATATTGTTTCGTTATACAATAGAATAACCTACTCTTAGGCTAACCCCATCCCAACCAACCACAATGTCAAACTCTCCTCGATAGGATTTAAACCTGTAACCTCACAATATTTAATGCTACTATAGATCAACTGTCTTGGATGGTTGGGTAGGGTTTGGGCTCGACCTGAAACATAGTTCCTTTTAGGCCGGATTTGTTTTATGTAGTTTCTCTTGACTTGAAACAAGTTTCAGTTTCCAGAAGGTTGCTTCCATTTGTTAGTGCCCTTTCATCCCATTTGTTTGTGCTCTTTCATGGCCGATCAATGGCGCATTTTCGATTCTAAACCAGTCGCCTTTTCTTTTGAAATTGTATAGTTATTTAGGCAAAGTACGAATTATCTGTCTATGAGTTTTCATTTAGACCCATTCAGGAATTTCCAAGGCCCAATTAAGAAAAATTGGCCCAACAGTCGCTGAGGAAAACTAGATTTGGTTTTCAACAATCACTTAGCCGCGGATCAAAAAAAACAATCACTTAGCCCAGCGGTCACTCAAACTAATGACAGATAGATAATGGTAGTTGATCGAAGTTAGTAGAAAATGGGGTACAAAGAAAATTATTGAAAAAAAAATTGAAATTGCAAATAACAATGCATCATTGCACCAACATTGTCATTTTTTTGGCCGACCGTCGCTATTCATGCTCATATTTTTTTTTGGAATGACTCAAATCCATTTTCGCCAAATCACTTGACTTGCTCTAAACACTCATCTGGGCTTCTTCGGCTTTTGCATTATCTTATAATGTCATCTTTCAAATATCAAAACAAATACCAAAGAACAAACTTTTTCCTCATAATACATGCAAGCCCTAAGAGCATCCGCAATGTAATAATCAAAAATGAATAATCAAAACTTGTCACATCAGTTTTTGATTATTCATTTAGAGGGTTGCTAAAGTTAGTAATATGAAGTCCCACATTGTTACTTTTGATTATTCAAATGCCCAAATTTGATTATTGGTTAGGAGGTTGCTAACTTT
>JAOTQK010000021.1:7859907-7884401 GCA_025642025.1 Rhododendron ferrugineum
CCTTGTGGCCTCATCAACATTCAACTTGGGATTCAAGGCGCGACTGAAAACAAGGATAATGGTGGCATGATATGTGAGCATATAATGTTATTTTTTGAGATATATAATATTGTTAGAAAGATATGATGTTTTGAGAACATATAATTGTATGTCATGTTTTATGAGACTTAGAGCTACAGAAGCTCAGATATAATGTTATATATTCTATTTTTTGTTCTATTTTTTTGTGAGATTCAGAATTGCAGAAGCTTAAATATAATGTTATATGTTCTGTTTTTTTTTTTTTTGCGATATTTAGATATTCAAAAACTCACATATAATATTATATGTTTTGTATGGACCAGCATATAACGTTAAAGACTAAAAACAAGAAAAATAAAAAAGAAATGTTGCATTTTTGAAATTTTTTGCCACATATATAATGTTTCTATGTTAGGAAATTTTTATCACTCATATACCATTAAAAAATCAATACAAGAAAAATAGGGAAAAACAAAAAGAGAAATTTGTCACATATATAACGTTAAATGTTAAGTGTAGCGGATTCAATAAAAAAATTCGAGAAAAATGAAAAAATACGTTTTTTGTTACACATATAACGTTATATGTGGCGTGATGGCGGCGGCGACGGTGGTGGTGGTGGCGATGGTGGTGGTGGCAGCGGCGGCGGTGGGGGTGGCGGCTTGATTGCAACAAAAACGAAAAAAAATGAAAAAAATACATTTTCTTGTTAGCCAAACAAGACCCTTGTTTCTTAGGTGGGGTATTTTTATCATTAAAATTATTAGTGGACTTAGTGGGTTATAGAATTTAGAAGTGGACTTAGAAAGTTTGGAAAGTGCTATAGTGGACTTATGAAAAATTCTCCTTCAAATTTTTACTTGTGCCTATGCTTATGTCATGTCCGTGCCACGTGTCCCAAAACAGCAGCCTATCCTGGCCCACTAAAGGGATCATGTTGCTCTTAAACATGTTGTGCTTGTGTCGTGCCTTTGTGCCGTGCTTTTGTCGGTCCGACTGGTTTGACACCTCTACGCTCTAGCCATATGTTATAATCACCTTTATATTTTTCAAGACAAATGTAATTTGTTCATGTAGATAATGACGTCCGATTATGCTTATTTTATACATGAACAACAAACTCGGCTATTTGAACCGTTCACTTTTGAAACAAAAAGGGGCCTTATTTGGAGAGCACAGCGAGCCTGCTCATAGCCGATACTACTGCTATGTCGGATCTGTGAATGGTGAATTAAACAAAACAAAATACATACAACACAATCAGCTAACCCGCACATCCAAAGCTAGTTAACGTGAGGTGCGTAAACTAGTCCGAACACTTAAACTATCAAAAAAAAACTATCAAAAAAAAAATTTCATTTTACGCTCCCATGAAAGAACATGTACATATAACTATGTTTTCCTTTATTTAACAGCTCTGAAATCCAAAAAAAAAATGCACAAACCAAGAAATATTGGCCTACCCAAAAAAGCTTATTTGCTGATATATATATATAAGCTTAGTATTTTTTATTACTGTAATCGTACTTTGGAAACAGCAAGAAAGTTGAGAAAGTTTTTCTTTTAGAAAAGTAAGAACTTCAATAGACAATAAAACAATGTACATGATAAACAATATATATATATATATGAAATAAAGCTACACAATAAATAGGAAGTTTTCTTTCAACAATATCAATTGGAGTTTGTGATCGCACACCCCTAGTTTTAGTACATAGTAAAACCCCAAATTACATCCTCATTCTCTTCAAAATTCGTGACTAATTTTTCATTTAAAATATGAACCAATGATTGCTGAGATGAACAAACCATATGATTGCAAAAGCTTCTTTGCAGACCAATTGCAGAGAAGCCATATCCCAAAAAAAAAAAAAAAAAAGACGACACGCAAAGCGACAGCTGCATAAAATGATCGAATTCTCAGCATCTGTTCTCTATTTAGGCAAAACCCAACAGATGAACCTCTTTTTTCATTTTCATAAACTATCCATTTGCACACAAGATTTGGTATAAATTCCAAGCGGCATAGGGCAGGGCATGTGCAGTTGTGCACTCACCCACCAAAAGGGGGAAAAGGTGAACATGTTACATGTGACAGCTATCTGCCTTTTTGCGCTATACTTACTTACTGGTTTCTAATTCCAACTTTGCATGTCAAAAGCAAAACTAGGAAAAATGAGAAAGAAGCTACAACAGAACATGAGACTCGGGCTCATTGGCTGTTATTTAAAGCATAAGTATTTTGACGAGTCACGCACACCTATACATTTCATTATATATGACTTTTTTTGGGACCTAGGGATGCCGTAGGACAGGATGCCCTGCGGCATGTGGTGCGACCGTCTATTTCGGCAATAGGGTACTCAAATTTTAATCCGAACAATGAATGACACAGATCTGTAAGAGCTTGGATTAAATCTGGGCTTGATCGGCCGCACTACACGTTGTAAGGTAGGTGGCTGCCCTCCCGCATCCCCAAATCCCTTCTTGTGCACTCCCTCTGTCTCATTTTGTTTGTTCATTTTTTATGACCGTGTCAGTTTTTAATCGCTTGAATTTTTAATATGATTCTTACTTGATATTTCTCGATTAGTTCAATTGTATGAAGTTTTCAAAATCATAAAAAAAAAAAAAAACCACAATAGATTGAAAGATATAAGCATTTGAAAAACAACACATAATGGACAAATAAATTAGGACAGAGAAAGTAACATGTGTCTCGGCCAGTTTACTCTCACCACGACTAATCTTGGTAGACTAATCCCACTATCCACTCACATTATATGTGCCTAGCCATTCGTATCGACAAAAAGAAGTTTCATCACCATGATTGGGGCATTCGAGGTGTATTTGAGGGCTAAGCGTCTGAGGCCAACCAGGAAAGGAGTCCTTACATACCCACTTCCAAATACTTCGGATTTCTAGTTAAAACCATTGTGAATAGAGTTTTTATTTTTATTTTTAAGTGAATAGAGGGTGTTTGTTCTAACTGAATTTACCAGAAGGTGACATCGAAAAGCCAATTCTAGAGGCATCGAAGATTCTCAAAAATCAGCTTCTACCAAGCTGAGAGGACAAATTCCAACTAGATTGACATAACTTCCAAAGAGAAAACAAAAATCGTAAACTGCATCACATAAGGTGCAGCAAGCACCTCATTATGTGCAGAGAGCATGTCAACATGTCCAGAATCATGAACATTGCCATTGGAGTCTACTGAATTTTTATCAAGTTTGAAGAGAAGCTTGAATTTGATGTTATCTAATATGACCGAATTTAAACTCAAATTTCCAATTTCTGGTACCATTTTCATCAGTCCACTCTTCAACAAAGTAAAGGAGGAGATTTCTTACCGATGTTTTCAAATCGGATTTTCCTTTGGAACATTCACCATTGCTGTGTAAGCCGAACGACGGCGCGGAGTTTTCAAAAATGATTTTCCTAGTATTAGACAAAATTTAGTATTACATGTGACTTTGACTATAACAAGTTTGAAAAATTCAAACTTTATTTTGCGATCTGCAACTTAATTCGATACTACAGATCCTTCGTGTTATGGGAAAGGTGAAAATCCTATATCCACATAAACAATTATTTGAAGAACCTTCAATCTCAGTCATGTTCTAAACAGATGGAAACTGACTCTAACCAGGTACCTGATATCTCATGTCTTCGCCTCAAGAAGAATTGAAGAGAAAGGAGCAACATTATATGTCGTTCCAATGTCAGGAACACCTTCAGGAACAAAATCATCAGGAGACTTAAGATTTGTGTCTACCTGCACATTTAATATTCATAGCAAGCACTCAAAACAAAGAAGAAATGAAATACCAGAGGAAAACATTGGAAATGTTCAACCACTAAATGCTCATGGAAAAGATTGAACCCTCTAAACCAGTAGAAGAAACAAAAGGAACGGAAGTTCATGAAGAATTACTCGTGCGATCCCAATGGAAGATCAGTGGCTGAACTATTTGGCAGTCATTAATTAGAGAGGGGTGTATTTGATAATTTTGATAAAGAGGCAATTATCACATGATTTCCAAAATATGAGAACTCGTCAAAAACAATTATAGAAGTCCATGTGCATTTCTTTCTTCCGCAAGTAGTCTGTGAATGCACTTATGTTTTAGTTCATTCCTGGCAAGATAAATTTTTAGGTAGTAAAACAATTGGTATACTTGAGCTTTTTCCATTGAGAAAATTTCTGGAGCTGCCATTGGCTGACTTAATTTTCTCCTGTCATGTGAGAACATGACGTTTATTCTAGACACAAGTACCAAGTCCTCCTAACAAGTGGCCCATAACGCCTTTAATCAATCATATTCAAGGACCAAGGTTTAAACTTCAGTGCTTTACAGCAAAATACCCTGGGGCTCAGTTTGGATGACCGGAATCTTCAGTGAGAATAGGAATGTGATTACTAGGAATCAAATTCCAAGGAATTTTATAGAGTGTGAATAGGAATATGATTATTAGAAATGAAATTCCTAGGACTACAATACCTGAAGTAATTTCATTTCAGTGTTTGGATTAATTCAATAATCTTATGCAGGAATCAATTATTTTGGAAATTTATCAAAGTCAATATTTCCTTTTTTAGTTGATTGAGCCAGGAATCCAAGATTCCCATAGGGGTAAGGGAGGGATAAGATTCCCACTCAATCAGGTAATGTGATTCCTGGTCGGATGTGTCGGCAGGAATCACAATCCTATTTCTTTCTCTCCCAAAAATGGAAATCCTGAAAGTGGCATCACATTCCTATTCATGTTCCTTCCAAATGTCGGAATCATGGAAGTATGGTGTCACATTCCCATTCCTCCTCAAGATTCCTGCCATCCAAACTGAGCCTAGGAGGCACCATCTGGTATCTGGTATTCACTTATAAAGGCATCAATGAAAGTGTCTCCAATTAGAAGCGAAAACAAAAAAGTAATCGTACATATATCCTAGAGATAGATGATACAAGGGGATTATAAGGTTAAGACAGCAGCTCTGTTGGAACCTGTACTCAATGAGGGAAGAGAACTTACCACTCGGAACCAGCGTCTATTTTGTGGCGGTGACGGCATTGCAGTTTTAACATTATAGTCGTGTGCGTTGAATGCCAAATAGATATCTCCTCCATCTTTATCATGAAGTCTACAAACAAATGTTTCAGTAGAAGTTTGTGAGAGTCTTTTAAGAAAAGATTAAACACAGACAATGTCCAATGATTTTGACAGAGGAAACTATATTTGGTAGCATTACTGAAAACTGTCTAGAATTACCTTCTCGTTACTGCATGGGTATACGCAGAATAATTTAGACATATCATGTTTAGATGCAACAAGCAAGCAATGGCTTATTTACAAAGAGAGAACATAGAAAATGGGGTGTAGCCAGTGCACGAAGCTCCCACATATGCAGAGTCCCGAAAAGGGTTGATGTACAAAATGAAAAATAGTACATAAAAAAGTAAGCTGTAAGAAGTACGAATTCACTAAACCAAAATGCTAATAGCAAGGGGCGGACTAAGCCAAGGCACAGGAGGGTCACGTGACCCTCCTGAAACTATCGGAATTTTTTTTTTGAACAAAAAATGTAAGTAGTATATATTAAATTACCCAAAACATAGCAAGTATGGTGTCTTGTACCAGCAGTAAGTGCTTGGGCCTCAAGGCGAGTGGCGCGGGTTCGAGCCCTTCTAGCGTCGTCCAACTTTCTTTTTTATTTGATGATGCTTAAATGGTAAACAAAAAATCCTTCAAAACTTTCAGCTAATGAGAGTTGAACCCTGCCCAACAAGGACTTATGTAGTAGCAGTACCGCAAAGCCACAAGGACCTTTGCACTTGTTAAAACATCCAACTCAAAACCAATTGGTAATGAAGGGAGAGGCAACCCAGGCTTATATACTAGTTTTTGAGGTGATAAATAACTCATGTGGGACAAATTCCAACACTCCCGCATGTGCGACCCCCCGACTCACACTTGGAGAGGTTAACAAAGGATCCGGAACATAAAAATCACAATGAAACAAAGTGCAGCTATGGCACAAATGGGAGGCAGCCCAGGCTCATATACTAATTTTCGAGCTGATAAATAACTCATGTGGGACAAATTCCAACAGAACCTATTACACAACTAAATGTAATATATAATAAAGTACAAATACAGAAACACAAATATTCCATTAAATTTTTTCTTAATGTTATTCAGTATCCTTCGTTTAAGTATTTTTACTTAGGTTATGCTTGAGAGGTGACCCCTCTGTATGAGATTTCTAGATCCGCCGCTGCTAGTAGCTAGGAAGGACCATCCTAAAAGGAGTTCAGTGAATGCATTTAGACATCTGTCCATATATCCAAAGACCGAAAGAGAAAAAGAGAAGATCATATCTTGGTCCTTGTGTATGTGTACGCAACAAGACCAATACATAACGTAAATATACAGATATAGAAGAACAAACAAAGGAACCGAAATATTTACTCAAAAGCTGCATTCTGATTCCTAGGGTTTTCGAAGTAATAATCAACCAATTAATTTGCTTCAAAAACCAATCAAAGCTTATTGAGGATGCTGATGCCAATGCAGACTACCAAGACGTCATGCCCAAGTATAAAATTCGCATCTTGATTTTTGCAACATAATATAGCAAGATAATTCTAATAGAACAGTGTTTTTCCTTACGTAAATGCAAGAAATTTGCTCTCAGGATTGTCCCATTGGTCTTCATGCCATGACACCTCACTCTGCGGAAATGAAAAGGTTTCATGAGGAATACAAGAAGCAAAAGCAACCATGCAGATAGGAAAAATAAATGGCTACATGGACAAAGTTTTAATATAAGAAAGAACCAAAACAGGTACCATATCTGGCTAAAATGCATGGAAGTAACAAGTATTTTATTGCGAGTCATAGATAACAACTATGATACCAATCACACAGGCTTTCTTATTTCTTAACAGAAGCGTTGTAATTTATAAGTACAGCAAGTCAAGTTCATCCAAGTAGAGGTATTCCAAGTTAAAAAGTTAACACCTAAAGTAGCTGGCAGAAGGCTATCTGGAGCTGAAATGAAAGTGCACATATCTAACGAGAACAACAAAAATTCTGAAAATACCCAGGGAAGACTTATGTGGGGCACCTTTTGGGTGTGGGATGCTAGAAGCCATAAGTAGGTACGATCGGATCAATCGAGAGTGTCCTGTGGATGACGTTTTGTGCTGTCCGATAGTATTCTTCTCCGCAAAAGTGGTCAGGATACTTTCTCCTGTCTTACAAATTCTATTTCTGAATAATAGAAGGAAAAGAGAAGTTGAGGAGATTCTGAGCGAGCGCCTGCACATTATGGACCTTTTTTTTCTCGATAGAGATCATATGGATGAGGTCGAAGACTTTTTTTATGGGTTGAGTTGGATTCCGCCGGGAATCATCCAGATCAACCACTTTGAATGGGGTGCGAGCGAGATAGATTCAAATTCCTTTCATTCAAGGTGCATTGTCAACTACTCTATCGCACATCTAGATGAGGCCAGACTGATAGCCTCCAGTGGGCCATTGTATAAATTGGCAATATGGATATGATATGGTCGTCAAAGGAAAGGGCTACCATATACTTAATTCACAATTTTTTCCTTCAACCCCAAAGAAAATTTCTTGGTTATCTTTTTTGTTCCATAGACATTTGAATGCAAGGTGGTTGCAACATCATGAGAATTTGAGTTGATAGCTTAAGAAGGATAACACAAATGGAACAACTGCAGTACTTCAATGAACGCCCTAATTTGTAGCCCTCCAGAAGAGGGCCCTTAAGTGACTGGAAGTCAAAAAAACTATCTTCACAGACAGATAAGCTCGAAGATTTACCATGCCGATAAAATTTTCACGTCCAAATGCACGGCGAGATCTGCGGAACTTTATCATCTCTGAGAAAAACCTAAAGTGACCACTCTTCCGTGCCTCCAACTGTCTTATTACAAACATATCTTCAGTGATAATACTTGGATAAAAGCTATCAGGAAAAATGGAAGATTTCACGAACCTGCCCCCACTGGAAATGGTTTAAAGAAGTATCATGTCCATAACTGTTGTTATTTCCATAGCGAGTATGCCCGTACTCATCTCCCATTAGCATCATTGGTGTTCCCTATTACATTCAACCACACAAATTCTTCTAAGTCAAGAGGGTTCTATGAACTTCATTAGTTCTCCTTTGTAAACAGGATAGCCGGACAATGTTAAGTTGCCAATGCAAATGCAGACAAATACAAAAAGAAAATCCGATGAATACATTAGCGGCATAGTGCCTGAAATTTTCGTGAAGACAGATTGTCGTTGGCCACATCAAGCACCAAACTTTATCTTTTTGGAGAACTCTAAAGATGATATGGGAAGACATATTACATAGGCAAATAAAAAAAAATGGAAATGCACAAAATCAAACTGCAGACGGTGTTCAAAGGAACTGTTGAACGAATTTCTTAATGTTTATTCTTCTCCCATTGGAGGTCAATTTATAATACTGAAAAAAAAAATATTAGGGTTTCTTAACCCGCTCTGATACCATGTTGAACGAATTTATTAATGTTTATTCTTCTCCCATTGGAGGTCAATTTATAATACAAGCTACCTATCAACTAAGGAAACAAAATCTTGA
This sequence comes from Rhododendron ferrugineum, assembly GCA_025642025.1. Lineage (NCBI taxonomy): Eukaryota > Viridiplantae > Streptophyta > Magnoliopsida > Ericales > Ericaceae > Rhododendron > Rhododendron ferrugineum. Next base: position 7,868,570 of record JAOTQK010000021.1, read on the forward strand.
AATAAGGAAATACACATAATCAAATATACAGATTCCTAAACTAGCTACCTAAATTATTTTCCTTCCTAATTTAAATATATACAGCCAACAGGAACAAGTTGAACCAGATGTCAGCAAAACCCGAAAGAGAATAGACTGGTAACTTCCTAATGGTTTCACATACATTACAAGGCACTTTCTTCTAGACATAGATAGTTACGCAACTCTGTAGATTTCCATATAGCTTTGTGACACTATAACGAACAAATAAAAATCGAGTCTTATAAAAGATGCCACTCTACGAGGGAAGTCCCCGGGTCGAGCCTTTGCAAGTTCAACAAATGCCTGACGCAATTATGTTGGCCATCATCATCTTCATTAGTAAACAAAACAATGTGAAAAGTCCTACACTGTTTTGATCAGTTTGAAGTAAAGAAGAATGACAACTTGGACTGCACATAACTTCAAAACAGTTCCACTCTACAACACCAGCAATGTCTACTACGGTTCAAGTAGTCCAATTCTTCTATGCCTTCCAATAAGAAAAAACTAAATCAATCAGAACCAAGCCTTACGGATGACCAATGAATGGTACATGCTTCGCAACTAGCCTCATTAACATGAACTTTCATTTAAACAGGGTTATTGTATCATATAGATGGAATTTCAATAGCCTTCGTGTGGAAAACCAAAAACGAAAAGATGCAACTTTACACCAATTACCATTAAGGAAGATGTTCAAACTGCTAGAATTCAGAGGATGAAGTGACTTGTTGTTAAAACCTCCTATGAATGATAAAAGTTTCTAACCAGGGATAACTTCCGCCATAAAAACAGTTAAAAGGAGTTCCTTTTCTCCTAAGCTATCAAAGACACGATTAAGTTTTCAAGCTTTAACCTTCAAATATCTGTGTGAGATGAATACTCTGAGGACAAAAAACCTTTTTAAAATTTAGGGAGCATTTCCATTCAAATTGAAAAGAGACAAGGGACTCTGACTCAAAAAGATCATCCGTATCATAAGGGCACATATGAACATACACATTCCTGACAACAAAAGGCCGTTAAAGCCCCCGAATTATTAACAAATTCGTCGGAGGGGCAACAAATAATAAAATTGTTGGATGGGTGACACGTAAAATTGGCTGGCAAACATATATACCTGGGATATCATTAGTGCCATATGGAAGTTCTTCATTTGCCGGAAGCGTAGAGCTTTAACATTGGCATCAGAAGTTTCACCTGTTCAACAGATACAGAAGGAATGACCCACATAGGAATGTTGGAAAGAGAAACAAAATATGGGTTCAGTAACTATACAAGCTCAATAAGCACACAATTGAAGATTGTTTGAGGTCTTCACACCTCTTTACATAAAGGGCACACGTTAACTATAGCAAGTATATGCTATGCAAATCACGAAACAGGAAAACATAAAGAGAAAAAAAAACTTGTCAAGAAAATTATTTAGGTTCGAACCATACAGAATTTGCCAAATGGTAAGAAATAGAAATTATTTCAATACTAAATTGAGACAAGGGAAATGGGTTCCCAATAGTGAAAGGTCTTTCCCAAGAACATTGACAAAATATCAGTCTATAGAAAACATATATAAGGTTCATTAAAGGTCAATGTATATTAAAAACTCTAAACCAAATGTCCAACTAATCAATTGGGGAAGGGAACTCAACCCCAAAAGCTAGCTTTTGAAGTGAGGGCGCACTCACCTTATATACTTTATATTACTTTGGTACCCAAGTGATGTGGGACTTCGCTTCACAAAGGTAATAAGAAACAGTAGTAGTGGATATTGAGACAGCAAAACCAGTAGGGACAAAGCCATGGAACGTAAAATAATAAAGGAAAAGAACAAGTGACTTAACTATTTTCTATTCTCTTCCCCTCTCTCTTTTCCTTCTACTTCTCGGATTTTCCTACTCTCAAATCATTCTTCTCTTGCAAAAAACGAAATCGGAATACCTCTTGTAGTTCTTTCATAGCTTGTGTTTCGAGTTGTAATTTTTTTTTCCTCGGAAAATTTCAAGTTGTAATTGAGATGAGTTGAAACCGTACACTCTATCTATGTTGAAACAATTTGTTTTCTTCAAAAGGTGTGGTAATGTTTCAGTGGGAACTGGAATATCAATTTCCATTGATGCTTTTGTCAAAACAAAGAAACCAAACTACTTACCCAAAAAAAAAGAAGAAAGAAACTGAACTGTCTTTGCCAAATGCAATTTTATTCCTTGCTAGCAGGTGATAAGATAATGCAGCACCACATGACTGCTGTTGTAAGCAACAGTCAGGAAAGACTGATTCAGTAACATAAAAACTAGGGCGAAAATGGAATATAGATGATGCAGGATTGCACTTATAAAGGTATAGCTAATAAGAGAAGATTTGCAAGGTCAGATCAGCTAATAACAGAAAATTGTGGTCTCCTTATGTGGCCATCTCACTACTTGCAAGGGGGAATCAGCTAATAACAGAAACTCGTGGTCTCCTTATGTGAACATCTCACTCAGGACTAGACGAATAGTCTTATACATTAGGATTCCAATGCCTAGAAACAATACACAATAAACAACTTTTCATAGTTACACAGCATGTTGTCACAAAAGGTTATGAAGTAGGAAATTCCTGATTCTACCTTCGCAACCACAATTCCAGCTAAAATTATCATTGCTTCCATCATTGCCACCTTCTCCATTGGCAGCATTATGCTACGACACCGAGAAATGAGATCATGAAAATGCTGTTCAGAGTTTAAAAATCTATCTAGAGGGCTTTTGTCTGAATTTGCTACTACACCTTAGAATTGTATGAAACAAGGTCATACAACGTAAACCCATCGTGCGCGATAACAAAGTTGATACTGTGGTATGGCTTGCGGTTATTCACCTGCGCAGAGTAATAGGTTGACATCAAAGTGAAAAAGTCAATAACAAGATATGAGTGAGTTTTCAGAAATTAAACCAATGAATATAGCGAAAAGAGAAAAATGCAATACTGCACAGTGAGGTAGTATATTATGATGGACAACCTACAAATGTTAAACAGGGAACAGTATGTTTAATTTATGCGACATGCAGTACCCAGCCATTTTCTGAGAAGTCCTATACTTCCTTATTATCAAAGAAGTGTAGAAGAAGATTCAAAATGCTAATTACACTCACTTTATATAAATCAGCTGAACCAGCGACCCGAGTAGCGAAACTGCCCTTCATACCAGCATCACCCTAATTTTGAAAAACGATTTTAGTTACAGAATTGCCATGCAATATATTGGAAATTATGTATTTTTCCCTTGGAAGGACCTTTGCTAGGTCCAATACGATAATTTAACAAAGGAACAACAGGGCAGTGCACCAATGAAGAGAAGCCCAGATAAAATTGAAATACAGATTAATGAGGTCTGAGACAGTGCTCATCGCTCTAGTGTCCCCAGGTTTGTTTTTGGTAAATAAATGTCCCCAGTTCTTGTAGATTTGGATAGTGATGTGCTCCCTCCTTAAACTACTAACAACTATGTATTACGGACAAGGTGGGGGACACGGACACAGATACGGGAGAGAGCAATTCTAAAAGAAAGGAGACACGGACATGATAGGGCCTGGAAATTTTTTTAAGATGAATCTTTCAGTTATGCAAATCCACTTCGTAACTACTAAACATTTAGGTTAGGACTCCTATCCAATTGCAGTATCAACTGATTGTGTATGTCTATGACACCAATACTTCTGAAATTACAAACATTTTACCCCGGAAAAAAAGCTTCTACTATTTATAAAAACCACCCAATCGTGGCCCCAGCGTGTCACCAACATGAAAAATAGTATAGTTTAATAGATACGAGAAGTGGCATGTCCCATACGTGCCTCCTCATGTCCCCGCCATCTCAAGTGTCCCCGAAGTGTCCGACACAGATACAACAATCTCTAGGAGTGTCGGTGCTTCATAGAATATTTGATAGCTATAAACATGGTTTCCCAATTCTTAAAACCATAAATATGTTTTCAAAGCATGATCGTATTAATATGGATGAAAATAATCCAAAACAACTGATCCACCACATTCTTTGCAGCAAATCAACCATTTCTCTTAATAAAGAAGCTCAAATATCCATTTTTCTTAATAAAGGAGCTCAAAATACCCATTTTTCTGCAACTACAGACTCCCTGTCCTAGGCATTGTTGTAAGTTGGAGCCTTGTGCGCTGCAACACTGGGAACAACCCCCTTTTTAAATATCGAATGTACTTGTGTTCAAGTTGTTTCTCACTAATTGTGGATTCAGATAGTTCTCCCAAACTCAAAATTGTTCTCTCCAATATTCTTTTCTAAAAATACTCCTTTCTAGTAAAGACAGATGTTTTGATATGCTTATATTTGGAACAAAATTCATATAACCAAAAATAATTGTAGAACACCCAAAAGCTTAAGCTACCAGGTGGAGAGGTCCCAACATCATATAAAGTGATCACCCATTTCATACCCAAGCATCGTGGGATTTTATTTCCTTGACATCCCTCTATTCGAGGTATGTCACGTTTAGCCTCATTTTACGTCTATCATTATGCAACATCTTGTTGGGTCTACCATCGTGGGGTGTGGATTGGAATTTTTTCTTAAATGTAGGGTGGAATGGGCCCTGCTCTGATACAATTTCAGAACTTTATATCCAACCCAAAAGCTTAAACTATTAGGCGGAGATGCCCCAATATTATCTTAAGTGATCACCCATTCCATACCCAAGCAATGTGGGCTTGTATTCATTAACAATAATCATAAGAATTTTCCATTTTTTTTCTCTCTCAATGCATTCATCTTTAATGATCCAAACCTCGAGAAGTTTTGAGAATCAGGGTCCAGATAACTTTTTGGTGCATTCCACCTAATGTAGGAATACAGAATCAAGAGACAATAGCATATCAGTAATAAAGTTGTACCATTATGATTTACTTAACAAGCTTTCCTAGACTCACAGAAAGGGAGCGTTTTTCATGTATGACCATGTAACTCCCAAATTGAGTTTTCCACTGCATCTATGTGCATGTGCTATATCGTTTAAATACCTTCATCACAAATAAGTACCCATCGTACTTAGTAATTAAAATCTGATCTTCTTAAACTTCATTTTAGTTCACAATTTCCACACCCAAGTTTGTGTTCATATGGTGCAAATAAGGCCACAACGTAGAGACTTCTTCCTGACTGCCGACCTTGATGAATAATGCAAGAACTAGGGAACATTATGCAATACCTGTTTAGATAAACTACAGAAGGCATAACCATAATGAGTATAGCCTCTTTCATCTACCAGCAAACAAACAAATTTAGAAGGCAAATTGAATGAGTAGATCATTTTAAACCACATTTCAACAAAACATCCTTTGAGGAATAAGTATCATTGAGATCATCTTAAGGAAATTAAGTGCAATCAAAACCGCCTAGTAAAAGGAGAAAGATGTACGGATTGGCAAAACACAGAACGACTGACGAGAAGTACAGTACAGAATCAGGACTTGGGCATCAAGAAGCACTAACAAACTTTGAGGGATATCGTAGTGAAACTCCTGTCGTGTGAATAATTGTCAACTTGTTTCTTAAAATCTCATTGTTGGTATTCCTGGCTAATTGGCTACTATAGTCCATGACTCCATCTCAACTCCCAACAATGAAGTAACGTGAATGATCTTCCAAGTGCTAATTTAAGAGGATTTTCACCTTTATAAACTTCCTTATATCATCACGATACTTGCCATTCCATTCAGCCCACCTGCAAAAGGAATAGTTAAAATAAGGTGTCCGTGTCTGACAATAGCTAATACGCACTTCCAATGAACAAGAATTACTCCCTTCTGTTCTTCACTTTTCTTTTTGGTGAATAGTGTTTGTTTATGAGTTTGAGAAAGGAGCAGACTCCATATAATTCAAACAATCAAAGGTACTCTCGAAAGAAAATACAGCTATGCATAAGTTACCGATCCCAGTTTGGAAATTTCCCAACAAGATAAAGGCCTCCACAGTCCCAAGGTTCCGCAATAATTTTACACCTTGACAATACAGTATCCTTGGCAATTGCCTGCTCCATAAAACAATAATGACTCGCATGTTAGAGATGCTACAAGCTTACAACAATATCCTGTTCCCTAACAAACTCCAAAAGCTAGCATAGGGAATTGAATCCCCACATAAGCCTGTTAGAATGTGTTCATTCATTAGACCTACATAGGGTTATTTCATAAATAGGAGAGTGAGGGGGGGAAATTAGAAGTAGTTGCATGTTTTCTTCAAGTCACATAAAACATACACTTCAAAAGAATAAAATTGCATTAGTACATGTAGGTAAATATACAGCTAAACCCATGCAAAGATGACCCACCCGAATAAGAGGAGGAGCATTAAGTGGAGAGCCATCTGTGCCTCGACAAAGAACACTGGTAAGGTCAAAGCGGAAACCATCCACATGATAGTCAACAACCCTTCAATAAGTTCAAAGAAAAGAGTTAAAATCTAGGTAAAACTACAGGTAAAATGGAACCAAAAGACCAAGATAAAGACACAATATTTGCAACGCTTGCACAAAGAAATGGATACGTTTACAAGATCGCTAAATTGGTAGGCTGTCATAATGGAGAATATCGATTGCATAAGTGTTTTCTATAAATGGAAACATGTCTTTGCTCAAACAGCTCCACCAGAGTATACAAATACTAAAGCAAAACAACTTGTTAATGACAATTATCCAGACACATATGGCATGCTCTCGTTAGCTATCATTTATGAGACCTTAAATAAGTGTCAAGGTTAATGTCTGAATCATACAACAAAAACACAAGCAAAAGTTGTTCAATGAATTCGATGACTTTTTTTGCATACCAATGTCTTAAGCTGTCAAGTATAAGTTCCATGACCAGAGGGTGGTTGCAGTTCAACGTATTTCCTGCATATCAACAGAAAACTGCACCTGAGAACAGAAAACTGCACCTGAGCATTTTCTTATCTCAAAAGAATAATAAATGTTGTTCATGGCATTCAAAAGGTAGGCTAATGTTATTGCGTTACCTTTAGCACAAATTAAAAGATTCTGTTGTAAGTCATAACAATATTACTTAATCAAGAATATTGATGACTAAATCAGTCGTCCAAATTAATGATGGAAGTACCTTAAAGTTGACAAATTCAATTTACTCAAACAACAAATTGCATTTTAGAAGTCAAAAGGCAGAAAGATAAACAAGATCATTAGCTAAAGTAATGATTCATGTAGTAATTGAACCCTGTAAATCATTCAAGAACAAGCAACAAGTTAATTTCACAATTTTAGTAGTCTTACTTTAGTGAGGAATAACTGGTTGTCTTTCTCGGAATGTGGAAAACTTTGTTTATTCAGCAGACCTAACACCGTAAGCACACTTCAGGATTTGAACAAAGAGGTACATCCTCAAGTCTATCCCAGTGTACCAAACAATCCAAACTTTGCAAGTGGCTTCCCAAATTTACTGATGGATTATACTATGGGAATTTCGCATTCCCTTCAATTGACGCAACAATACATGGATAGTTTCTCCTTTCTGGAGATTTACCCAGCTTTTAAATGCCACTAAACTAGCAGTGATATTTCCTCAATTAGGAACACGGGAATAAACACAATCGCATGTTGAAGAAAGAGAACTTTTTGCCCCGTGTATTTACTACTACTGTAATCGAATAGGCCTTGCATGCTTTGATAGTGGATGTTTTCTTTATATCGAATGGATCCATGCAGAGAGTTTTAATATTGTTTGGTGTACTTGAAGGACAACATGTATGAATAACCATTAGGGAAGTTCAATGTCCAATTGTAAGTTGAATTTGGTTTGCTTTCAAATCACGCATTAAGCTGCACTCTCTTTTGCTGTTAAGCTGAATCTGCATTTTTGGTCTTCGATTTTGATGATTTCGACCTAATTCTCCATCTTATTATTTTCTGTAATTTTTACGTGAGGTACCCATATGTGTCTATTAGTTTGTGTCCAAATATTGGAGTAAGATTCCAAGAGAATAATTTTAAACAATTCGATTACTAATCTGCATTCTGTTACTCAAGATGTTGAATTCTGCATACTTGGTCTGTGTTCTTAATTGTAAGCATAGTTCTTGACCTCATAAATTCATGAATAATTTTGAGAACATTTGAATATGAGTCATATTTATGTGATAAAATTCTCAAGACCTAAAACGTACATAAATTCATCAAGTGAGTGTTGGTTAAATCGGTCATTTGAGGAATCATTCATCTACATCATTCTCATGAGTTTTATGTGTAAATGATAGATGTGCAATATAATATGTAGGATTTGGTGACCAAGAGAAGGATAGAAAGGACACAAGTTGAGTTAACTTGAAGTGCAAAGGAATGTGAGTAATCTCATACTTTGAAATGGAAAATTTTATAAACTCTCTTTTCTATGAAATGTGATTTGGTTTTTCTATGTTACGGAGTGATATATGTCTGCGTGTTTTGCGAGATATGTTATAAAGTGGAAGTTTCTTTTAATGTTTGCGAAGTATGTATGCCATGCTCTTGCTTTACCGTATGTGCCTGCTGGATTCCACAATAGCCATCATTATGTGCCTTCTTGGAGGGTTCCATAATATCCAAGTATGTGCCTTTGCCGATGGGTACCAAGCCGGGATCCCGATAAATGTCATGTATGTATGTGGTAACAATGGTGGTATTGGCAATGTAAATGTGTCCAAGTACTTTATGTTTTCATGCGAAATGTCTTCTGATTTCTATTCAAGTGTTCACAATCAATGTGTTATATGAACAGTTTATTCAAAACCCAAATTAGAGTATGAGCTTTACTCACTGAGTTTTCAGCTTGACAGTTTGTTTACCATTTTCAGGCGATGAAGTGTGGTAGCTATGAATATTTTGAAATGCAATGTTTTGTGCAAGTTTGGACTTCATGAATTGTTTTTTGCATATAGAATGAGTAGAAGAAGACTTATATTTTGGGCATGTTTTGTAATAGTTCCCTTATGGCTAATGTCTAATGATGTATATACTTTGACAAAGTGATGTAAGTAAACTATACAAGTTAGGGACATGTTATGGATGCTCATGCCAACGTAATTATGGATTCATGTAGATTATTGATGCAAGGATGCTCTGGACCAAATGTGTTGTGCTTATTTCACTTATTTATTTATGTTTATATTCACTTTTACTATGTGACCCCAAATGTTTGATTTTTTTTTTTACACACTCCCGCATACTTATTTATTTTTATTTAGAGCACTTGTTCTTGAGCCCATTTTGTTATGTACGAAGGCCTTGTTGGCTGGTCACGGGCCATAATTCCTTTTTAAGGGGACTAGGGATAATTGGACGTGACATCAGGTCCTCGCGAGCAGTTGAGCACTAGAGTCACCACGGTAATTCACAGGTCTTTTTCCTGGTGACCAGAGTCACCACTATATTGCAGGGGTCTTTTCTCTAGTGGCCATACAAAACCCTGATCCCATACGCACGGGTACACGAACAAACACTCTATACCATCTGTAATGCCCCATGTATACCATTGAATTAGTAACTTGTTGGAGCCTAATAACATAGCGTGAAATGCTTACGCCAAAGTTACTAGTAGGAGCTCACATGATTTACTATATACCCAAGATTCCACATATAGACTTCCGATGTGGGACGAGATGTTACAAACACCCCACTTTTAAAACCTCACATCCCTGCAAGTTTAAGCACTAGAGTAACCATGGCGTTACCCGTAGACCATAGTCTTTACCCTAGTGGCCAGAGTCACCTCAGCCTAACCTGAGTCTTTCTTTTGGGCTTCACCTCGGGTTCGCTGCAGCGTCGGGCTACTAAACTTCCTCAAGCCCATACAAATGTGTATATGGGTTTCTCTAGTACCATCAGTAATGCACTACATAGACCACTAGCCCAGTAACTCGTTAGTGCCTAACAACACAACCAAAAAATAATTAAGCTCAAGTTACTAGTGGTAGCACACATTATATATCACATACACAATATCACCCATATAAACTTTCGATGTGGGACGGAGAGCTACATAAATAGGGAAACGAATCCTTCGATTAAAGTATAATATATGCGTCTTAGATTACCATATCAACCACTCAAGCAAAGTCATCCTAGCAATTACAATGACAAGATCTTGATCCTCCTTAAATCTCTCTTTTGCTCGTTAAATATCTCTCAAGGGACATAAAGCAATGATAGTTGACATAAGTAGAGAAAGAAGTGTCGAAATTACCGCATCCAGAGAAATTAAGCAAACGGCCATTGTTGTTTGGATCCACCATGTAATAAACCTGAAGACCGGATTAGAAGCATTATAATTTAAGAAAAAGCAAAAAAGAGTCATCAAAATCATTCAAGAATCCAGGTAAACAAAGCATGCGTACTCCAACGCCCTATAGGGCAGTGGGCCTACTAATGCTATCCAGGATTTTCATTTTCTGAGTGTGACCTTTTTCTACATGTAATAGCAGACTAGCCGTTGATAAGTATTATTGTGACATATGGACTAAAGAAGAAGGTCCAAACTTAGTTACTTGAATGAAACCAGGTTAAGCATTGGAAGTTTGCCACTACCATAAGAGAAACAAAGATAAGTTCAACCAAGAATTTTAAATTACAAGAAATGTTTGCAGGAGTTTTTCACTTAGGACATAAGAAACTTGGCAGAGTCAGATACTCATAATGACCCTGAAAAGCCACAAAAATTAAAAGAGAGAGTTCCTCCATAGGTTGATCTAGGAAACTTACATTTCTGCCTGAAATCATATTGGGCATGGTAAGTTATACGTATGGAAATTTATGTCCTCAAATACAGCAAAATAAATGAAAGAAAGTTTCTAATTTGTCCCAAAATACTGTCCTTCAATTGTAGCACATGCCATCATGCAAACAATTAATATGATGAACATTTTTTACTCCCATAAAAACAAATTACAGCTCTGTTATGGTTCTTTTTACAAGATATGTTACAAACAAAACTGGAGAAGAACATGGAACAGCTACCTTTTTAAATGGGAAAAGCAATCAAGCCGAACTAATGCACTATAAATTTTTGTTTTGAGCTGGGTAAAATAGGTAAACTATTCAGCAGATAAATGAGTCCATATCCAAGCAAATGGTTGTGAGTGCAACACATGGCCAAGGCTTATAAGATCAAAGACCCTCCTGTTAAATGTCAATTGTATAGCTTAACAAGGTGGGCGAGAAAATCCTTACCAATTATTTCAAAAATTACCTACGATGACATCATCCATAAGATACTACCTTTGAAACTTAATAGATATTTGGTCTTCAGCAAATTTCCAAATTATTCTGAAAAGGCATCTCTAAAGAATTATGCAATTTCAGCAATTCTTAGCCGTCATACTTGGGTGACAGCAGTTTGTCAACTAACAAGAAACTTACTAGTGACTATTAACTTCATACCAATAATCACATCTCATCAAATGAAAAAATTGAAGGAAATTACCTTGTTATCTATGCCACGAAATGAAATTGTGTAAGGGTTATCATCATCAGCCTCATTAGTATGGTTATAGACCACATCCAAAATGACCTGTTAAACAAAGTGGCATCACCATAGTGAAATACCAAATGCTTCAACCTTGTGGCAAACAAAGCAACAAAATAAAAATCATACCATGTGCGTGAAGTACAGAGCATACCTCTATTCCAGCACCATGCAATGCTTTGACCATCTCTTTAAACTCCCTGGAAGCATTAGCTGGTCCTCCGCCAGCACTTGCATAGCGACTCATAGGAGCAAAGAAATTAATTGTTGAATAGCCCCACGTGTTGATCTTGGTGGATTAGATATCCAAAACAATATATGGCACGTGTTAGTTTCCACTAAGAACCATGTCAAGAATTAAAGCATGAAAGAGAGCTAAACTTCTAATGGCAAACTATGTTCCAACAGGGTAAAATGGATTGCAAACAACACACGATATGGGTTTTTGAAAAATAATGATGTAAAAGCACATGAGTGATGGGTGTCGCACTGTACTCCTTAATAGAATCAACCAATCAGATTGTCTAGTATGTTCTTCTTCACAGTTAGCATGAAGACACATCATTAGCTGGATTTTCACGAGTCACAGTTGCGCAGGAAATGACGCATTTCAACCTTAGTGACTGCTCAGAAGCCCTTTATCTTCCATAAAGGCAGAGTCATAACAAGTCACGTGAACTAGAACAAGAGAAAGTTTCACTAATAGGAGGGAGGATGCAGTGAAATGAGTCCTTCCAAAATGTGGAGTTGCATACAGAATCAAGTATGACCACCAGTTGATCAAATGACGTAGGATCTTGTCAACGCCCATAAACGATTAATCAAGGGTGGAATCGCTGAATCTGAAATTGGGTCCTATCATTTAGCTATTGCCTTAATTGACGAGTTAAAGCCTGAGATACCACTCCATCCCCAAGTAATAAGAAATTCCTTCATCATAACTCAAAGACTAGTAGAAAACATTTTCCACTACCTTCAATATTACATTTATCTACATTTTCTACTTAAAGAGGTTCAAGGTGTACAAGATAAAACAGTACCAATCAGCAACAAAAATGCTAAATCTACTGGAGTTCTTCAAAAATAACTTATTGTTAAACAAGCTTAAGCATCCTAGTCTGGCATTTTGGACAACAATGCCTTAAGGACAAATTGTGGCTAAATGAGGAGCTTCCACATGAACATTACTTAGATCACTTTATCCTCCTTGAAGCAGGAAAAGTATGGACCTTTTATCTTCACTCGATTATTTATTTTGGTTCTTGTAGTTTCTTGTGAGTTACCAAGCGGATAATATCCCATGTTTACCCTTATCCGATACTTCAAACACCATTAAACCCAATGCTCGATTGTGCCTTTAACAGAGTCTATGTAGAGAACACATACATATCAGTGTAACATCATATTTGCTTAATACTGTATTTCGCTACTTGCAAATGTTGAGTTTGCCCTAGTTCTAGTATTCTTCATATGACATGTACAATTATCGGAGTTATAAAAATAAGACAGAACTCCCTAAGCGGTGTTAAGATGATGAACTTCTGAGGTGCACCAAATTCGTCCCATAACCAACAAAAGTATAGATTGCTTAATCTTAACACCAAGAGTTTCTCATTCAGCAACTAACTGATTTGAATCTCATTGGTGCATCCATGCATCTGCAGGGGAAAAAAGAACCTACAGAATTCATGTCTGGTGGGAGCATCCATGAATCTGGAATGCACATAGATTACTTTTGATACTAGCTTACTAAAGGGTTCTTGGGCACGAGTGATGGTTAGGTCAATGGGTATCCGTGAGGATTACAACCGTTGAACCAAATCTGTTAAGCCTATACTTTCTCTCACAAATCAATATGTTTAGCTTAAAGCTCTCACCTCATCCAAAACAGTGTTTAGTCTGACCAAAGTCCAGACTTTGGTTTACTCAAGGAAGACAAGCCTTCAAGAATAACATATGCAAAAAAAATAACATATACATTTAGGTAACCCTTTGTAACAAACTTCGCCCATCAGATACAGATAAACTCCCTCTCAAACTTCAAAACCTGGAGTTTTAACTTCAATTCATCCTTTTCACTCATTCTTTCAGTTTGAACCTGTGTGTTAATAGACCCTTCCCACGTTATGGCAGGGAGCATAATCCTTCAAGGATTTAAACTTCGTCATAAAAATCTACCTGCAAGAAAATAGACTTGAAGTACAAGGACAGCGTGGAGGCTGAACCCAAATGCTTAAGCTAGTAGATCAAGAGGTCCAAGGTTTTAGTCATAACCCATTCCATTCCCGAGCAATGTGAGACTCTCTAACAAAAACACCCACCAAACACAAGAACATGCAACGCAATGTGGTAAAATACAATAACATACAACGCAATTCAGGAAATTGGTACCACTGAGAGGATTGCAACTCTGCGCATCTGACTATGTACTCTGGCCACTATCCTTTGCCATTCAGAGTGAAACTGTCAGATCTATCGTTTCCAACGGAGATCTACTCGAATTCCATTTGCATGAGCTATTTACCCAAAAACACATGAACTTGTGGTTAAGGGAAGTGCAACGGCACACGATAGTTGATAACTAGTTACCATCCTGTTGGGTCAATCATTAGCTTACCCCCTTAAAGTTAGTTTTTCCTCTACTTTCATGAACCTTCCTCGTTCTGTCATAGGTTAGTGGAAGCTATTCTCGAAGTCATAAAGCTTCATGCCAAATCAACAAACCAAACTCATACAAGAGATGGGAAAAGAGGGAAGCTTCAAGTAATGCAAACTGGGTACCAAATAATATCCCAAGTATTACATAAGTAAAAACACATAATAATACTTGAATTTACCAAGTCACACTATTAGTAGAAACAATTACCATGTGATCTCTAGGGTTTGGACGCCTCTGGAATTCAAACTCATCAAACTCAAAGAGAGGAAGCAACTCCACCGCATTGATACCAAGCTCAAGAAGATGTGGTATCTTCAAATAGGCAAAAAATAAATGTCAAGAAAAGACCTTGATAATCAGAAAAAATTTAAGTCACCATGGTCCCATGCGATTGCTATTCGATAGCACGCACAAATATCATCAGAAAAGCCTGATAGAAAAGGGACATTAATCCAAACAGGAAAGCAATATACAATTTATTAAACAAAAAAGTTCCTTACTAGCATGATCTTGTTTCCCGAGGACAATCGCACAATAAAGAGAGAGAGTGTTCAATTACAGAAACAATCAATAACTGAATAAACCAGACATTGTTGGGCGAAAAAAGATTTGAATGGAAGATCAAAAGGTAATGCACCAGATTAGTTTCGTTACTGAATCTGCCCATTGACCCAAAAGAAAAATGAAACAAAGCCATTCCTTGATTACCCTGCTAATTGTCACGTGACAGGTTAATATTGCACACACCTTCAGACAATTTTCAGCTTATCCGCATGTAAGGTTCAACGAATTTATCTTAGCAGGACTTTTTATGCCCGTAGGACAAAACCCCAAGTGAAAAATCAAGATTCCAGAAGTCTGCAATCAAGTTTGTTCCATCAGTTAATTGAAGAGAAACAATCAATACCAAAAGAATAAGTGGCAAAGCACATCAGGCATCCAAACAATTGACCTGATTAGCCTCGGCACTGAAACAGGATGGCTATCCCGATCAGATGTTACATACTTAGGACTTGTCACTTAAAGTGGTTAATGTTTTCTGGAACCAAGTAGTGTATAAGCCAGCTTAACAATAAATAAATAAAAATTCAAATTTGAAACTTAAATCAAATTTCTACAATCAGATCTATACAACCTAGGCAACAGCTCTATTTGTTAAATCTACAAAGAAACATAACAAGAATTAACCAAAAGAAATCAAGATGTCCCAATGCAACTATTATTACGTTATTAGGCTTAATCATCATTACTATCCATTTCCAATCTCCAATCACATGTGCACTTCTACATATACAGTGATTCAGTATTGTGGTCAACAATAAACACGGCTGAACTTTGAAAAAAAAAACAAGTATAAACATGTCCAAGAAATCCTATGACGATCCAACATAAAAACATTTTAGCACTCGTTCGCCAAACTCTAAATGAGTAGATCTGAATGTTTTCCCAGCCACTCACCAAGAATTGGACAAATCTAGATACGTGAGATTTGAGTTTCAAGAACAGATTACTTGTTTATACAAACAAATTATCTCACAAAAGTAAGCCCTAGTGATATAAGCATCTACTTGCCATTGAATAATCAGTTACCACTTGTCCAGAAACAGTGGAGAGAAACCCCTCATCCGAAAAAAT
>JAOTQK010000021.1:7895259-7910623 GCA_025642025.1 Rhododendron ferrugineum
ACTGGGACACCTGACATTGAAATGCTTAATCAGGCAAGCGTTACCAACAACAAAAGGGAAAATAAATGAGAGCATACGGAGAAGCGGCCAACCAATTGTAAGATGAGACAACCACTCAAAGAACTAATATCTCTCTTTTGTAAGTTAAGATCTATGATAATTGGAACGTGAACTGTTCCAGTACAAGGAACAGCAAGGGAATGGTGTTGTGCGACCTGCCCTAAAATGTGGTATGATAGACGTAGTGTATTGTAACTACCAGAGGCAAAGGAACGTGTGATGTGATATGTCCATAATTGTGTTATGATAAGATGTGAGTTATGCAATTACAAATAACTGAATGTGGTTTGTTCAAAAAATAAACATCTTATAAAAAAAAGTATCATTTTTAGACAATTTGTGAAACCCGTTTGATGACCTATTTTTACACAGTCCTGTCGAAGGTTCACTCCTCCTTTTTTCGTAGTTGTTTAATCTATGAAAATTGATAAGTAAATAAATAGAAAAACTATGGCGATCACCAAATTCGCCATTTCGGAATAAAGATGTATCATGATTCAGAACGTGCTCCAAAAACTTAAATTGCTATGGTTTTAGCATTCGGGTAACCCAGGTCACAAGGTTTACCTCTGGGATATTGGGAAGCTTGTAATTGTCTCCCCAATTGAACGGCAAGCTACTGAAATCATAAGTTCCAAAGAATTTAGCCATCTTGTTGCTTGAATCACCAAAAACTCGACGGCCTTCAATTAATTTGGCATAAGGATCTATGAGAATAATGCTTCTGTCAAATCGATGCCCTTGATGCCACCCTTGAGGACCATCTACCCGGTAACCATACAAGACATCACCCCGAGGCAGATCCTGGATTTTTCAGTAGCATGAAACAGTTAAACGATCAACGCATAATTACAGATATTGATATTCCATGAAATGGAAAAGAAGTAGAATTTTTTGCAGCAGGAAAGTTTGAAGATAAGCCACAAAAAAAGTAATGCGAGAAAGAAGATAGGACTCCTTGAATGTTGCAGGGGAATTTATGGCAATTGGTTAAAATGAAAAAGGAATTTATGTATGTTCGCTGGTGATGGCAGCACTCTTCCAGTAGTATGTTACTATGTTTATATGAATAATTTGTATGGAATGTTGGTAACGACCCGCGCCAGCTGACCTCTAACCCTTAGCCTAACCACGTGGCTTAAAAGGTTAACCTCAGGTTATACAGTAGCTCGACGTGTTCCCATATATACGAGATTGAAGTTTACTCCCCCACCGATGTGGGATCTTGGAGCCTCACAGAATCACAGTCTCACCACCTTATGATGCAACGTCCTCGTTGCATTGGCCCGGCAACCTTTCTCCTTGTGGTCATGGTGTGGCACTTAGCTGTGTACAACACATCATCATGCTCATAAGTCATACCACACACTAAAGGGGGCCCACACCATGTAAACCAGGGTTGTGCTCTGATACCAATTGTAACGACCCACGCGACCTGTTAACCCTTAAAGTAACCACGTGGCTCAAAAGGTTAACCTCAGGTTATACAATAGCTCAACGCGTTCCCTTATATACGAGATTAAAGTTTCTCACCCATCGATGTGGGATCTTGGAGCCTCACAATGTTCCTCATCCTTCAAGAGGAAATATAAAATCAAGACTGAAGTACCTGACGACAAGGACAGACCGTGTAAGGATATGTCTCAACTCCACATAAAATAATTCTACTAGCATTCCAAATGTTTTCAATAATTGTGTTAGTTCCCACTAAATTGCAACATCCCACCCTCGTATATAACTCGAAAATAGAGCAATATCGCTCATTTTATGCCACAACTTCCTCTCCCTAATTTTGGTTGATTTGTACTTTTTGGTTAGGATTGTTAGTCTAGTTACAGAATTCTGATATTATTTTTTTTACTATTCATTGGGAAATAGTTTAAAAGAAAGTCAGATCTGACCATCTCTTTCTGAATACCCTTCCAGGTCAATTGCAGAAATATACTTTAGAAACTTTACGATGAAAATCTAAGATTTCGTGCTTACTCAAAGACACCTTTGGAAAAAGCACCCATTATAAACTTTTGAGGTTAGTAATGAAAATATAAGTTAAATATTATCTCATGAGGTTGATTATGCAAACTAGTTTTCATGACTAACATTAACAGAGTTCCCCCCATTAAAAAACTGGGTCTGTGACAGCCCGCGGGAATGCAGCGTGCAAAGGGAATAAAACCTATTAATGAGGAAGAGGAGACAGTAGACCATCAAATCTTCACCTTTACACTTGTAGTCTCTTGTTTAGACTTCAGAGTAAGTGCGCTTCACCTCAGTCGCTAAAACCTAGTTATAATCGTGATACTACAGGCAAAATGATTAATCAAACATTGCTTGTCCATGAACTAACCAAGGAGTTGCTGCACAATTTGAGGTATTAACTTCTAGCCAAGGTTCTGAATACCGTACCGGCGAGGGTACCGGTTTTCCCAGTGGTACGGTACGTACCGGTACCGGTGGGTACCGGGTACCGTTTCGGATTTACCGCAATTACAATTATATATAATTATAACTCAAAAAAATTTCCCATATCATACAATTCATCATAAAATAAATATTCATAACACAATAAAGTTCACATAATTCCCTTCAAATTAACAAGAAAACATACACAAAGTTGACAAAAGGGACTTAATAAGTAAATAGAGTATTAAAAAAACAGAACTTTGGTTTTTCCGCTGGAATTCCCCTTTCCCCTTTTTTTTAGCCTTTCCCCTTTTTATCTCTCTCTCTCTACACACCCACGATTGCAAGCAGAGCACCGTCACCCATTGAACCACCGCCGATAGAGCACGGCGAAGCCAGCTGCAATGTGACGATCTCTTCGACCTCCATCATAGCAGTGTAGAACAGCAAGGCGATCAGTATCTCTCGCGCGGGCATGTCTCCTTACCCTAAATCGACAAGTGTTTGGATCTAGGTTTGGATTTTGCTTTTGTTTTTATCTCTCTCTCCTCCCTTCGACTTTCATATCTGTTCTGGTCCCGTTTTGCAAAATTTCAGACGAAATTTCAGGTACCAATATCTCGTCCGGTATTGTCCGAGACGACCGGTACCGACCGGTAAGAGCCGGTATTGAGGCCGGAACGGTATTGTAGGGCTAGGGTACCGTTTTCTCACCAAACCGGTACGTACCGGCCGGTACGGAACGATATTCACAACCTTGCTTCTAGCACATTTGAAGGCACATGAATTACTTTTAATCCTATAGATCCGGTGGGATGAGATTGAGCATCTTTGGCGAGTCACGAATTTTATCTGCTGATGCTTAGAATCATTACGACGATGATATCTAGCTTTGTCTGTTTGCAGATGCTTTAGGTTCTACTGATTTTACTTTCTTTTCTTTTTTTTCCCCTATCCACAGTGCTTCAGTTATTAGGGCGAGCTTTTGCAGGTTATATCGCTCAATCAATCCCAACTTCTGTGTATGTTCAAGGCTTTCCAATCCATGGTCGACTAGGCCGGCTAAGGCTGCTGATCACTATTTGGTGTGTGGTTAATAGTCCTTGGAAAATGAAGTCAAGGTTTGATGGCTTTCAAGCCCGGATGTTCCGGTAAATGTCTACATGTTTCTAGCAGAAGGAACAAGCTTGCTCATAGTACAGCACAGGCAATTCTTTCTCTCTCTGGAAATTATTAGAGCTTAGCCTTATGCTCTCAGGTTTGACCAACTTTCAGCTGGAGCATGGCTTGTCTATCGTAGTACTTCACCCATACCACAATTACCTCAGTATACATATTACAGAAATCAAAACCGTTCATTAGAAAAAATCAACTCATGGCAATGCTATGCACATGGAAACTATATTTAGCAAAAATTTTAACAACGATAATAAAGATGCAATAGTAGGTTGAAAATTGATAATGTGAATGAAGCCGGTATCCTACTAATATACAATCTAGTTTTAAGCAAATTTATCACAAACTAGGTGGCTTTTACAGAATCTAAAATCGAAGACTACCTCAATACATATGTGCCATATATCCCCAGTTTTATTCACACGAGGATCCAATGTCATCTCTACCATTCCACCGTCTAGCTTGTCATGCTCTTCCCTAGAGAATGAACCATTTATGTTATACACAAATATTCTACAAGAGGCCAGTAGACTGGGAAAAGGTGAAAAATATTTGCAGGGCAAAAAAAGATTGATAAGTCCAAAACTTAAAAAATGTGATGCACACGATTTTTAATTTTGTAGCTACTTGTATGGGATACTTATTAAAACAACAATAGCTTTACTGCAGAAACCCAAAAATTACTGTTACGGCAACTGGAGCAAACGTTTCACAATGACACTATCATACAAGTAGGCAGTAGTGATTTTTGTTCATCTTTGGTCTCCTTAACTTCTCTGGCAATTACTCTTAAGCTACCAATTATCCTAAAAGCTTAAGTAGTTAGGAAATAGGCCCAACAATGTATTTTTCAAGCTATTTAACCCCCTCCCTCACGTGCAACCCCGTCCTGCGCATGGAGATGCAAATATAGATAAATACGCAAGGGAGAAGCAAAATGCAAACGGGGACCAAGTGCAAGTAAAGAGACTAGAATCCAAGACCTTTCCTAGTTTGAGCTCTGATACCATGTTAAGTTGCCAATTATCCTTGTTGTAACGACTAACGAAATTGTGGGCACACGTCCCTAAAAATCTGGTTTGTCGGGTGCACCCTTTTGGAAAAGCACGGCGAAACGCTCAATTCAGAGTCGCCACTTGGGTTTTAGAGGTATGCCACCCAAGGAACCGAACTTGAAACGCTTGCTACGTTGTTTTGATTGGAAAAGGTTTGTAAACTGGTCCGTCGTCACCTTTGATATCTGAGGTTTGGAAGCCAGGTTATGAGAGGAGAAGGGTTTTAAGGCACCCATCTCGCCCAATCCGGAGATCGGTCTCTACTCGGGCCTTTGTAAAACATTTGCGCTTCTCTCTCATTAATCATTTTTTAGCCATTTAGGGCGGGGGAACAGTTTAAAGGGGTTTAAAAACTGTAGCATGTTGGCAAGATGTGATAGATGGCATGCTTGCTTTATTGAAACAATTAATATAAGATGAAGACAGACTCCTGTGGGAGTTTAAACAGACTGGAAGACACTGTCTTGGAGCGGAATACGCAGGAAGGAATCAGCATGCACTGATCAAGTCACTGCATGCTGACCAGACATGCGTACGCCATACCAAAACATGCACAGTTCTTATTTCCAACCCTTTGGGCTCTGGAAATGACCAATGCACACCCAGGACAAACCAAACAGTTTATATGGAAGTTAATGTACATTTATTGGCAGTTTAATGGGCTACAAAGCCACAAAAACGAATAAAACACCCCATAAACAGTGTGGGGATAAAAACAGAGGCCAAGGCCTAGTTATCATGCAAAGGCCAGCCATTGGTCAGAGCATAACTGGCATGCGCTGGTAGACCACTGCAGCACGCTAGTATGAGCCATCTGATCAGTGCTTGGCTTTACACTTTCTGGGTTCTAAGGCATATTCAGGAAGACCCCAGAGGTATTCCATTGCAGCAGATATATTTATTGAAATACAACTAACAGTTCTAGCAAAGGAAAAACAGTCTGGTTTTAACATGCTTGCAGTGGTGTATAAATATACTAATACATAAAATAACTAGACACCAATTCCCACGCCAGTTCTACACGTACTGCCAGGGACTGGCGTACGCGTACTGGTGACCGGCGTGAGCTGGTTCTAGTCAGGAAGGTTTTTGAAACCTTGCTAGCTTTAGGGCCAGGAGGTATTGATTACCAGCCTTGACACCCCCCGGGATCAGACAGAGAGTATTACCAAGGTGTTATACCTTTGGTTTTTGAGTTTGAGAGGTGTTGAGCTTTGAACTTGAAGGATGGATGATGGATAATGTATATGGCTAATTGTGAATGAGTAGTGAGTTGGTTGTCAATACCTTTCTTTGGCAAGAAAGAGATGAAGAAGGAGATTAGGGTTCTTAGAACCTGGCAACTTAGTAACCAAACTTGTAACCTTGTAACCCTTTGAAAGATCAATGAAGGGGGTATTTATAGGAGATGAGGGAGAGAGAGGGGTTAAAACCAGTCAAAGGGGCTGGTAGCTTTGCCTCAAATGCTTCCCTCTCATTGGATGAGAGGGAAAAGGTGATGGGATGAGTGTAAGAGATGTCCCCTGGCAAAGACTGCTTTTTCGACGGATTGGAAGGTTCCCATGTGTTGTAGACCCCTAACCATGGCTTCTGCATGCTGAAAAAAGCAAGTTTGACCAGCGTACGCAGGTAGTTGATCTGCGTCCTCGGGTCCAAACTGTCCTGTCTTGTCAACGGTTAAAACTGACCGATGACTGACACATGGCAAATGGACCGGCGCACGCTGGTTTTGGACCGGCGTATACAGGTAGGGTTTTGGCTGAGGCTTTTTGGGTTAAGTTCAAAGGGTTTAATGGGGTTTAAACACTCGAAGCTCAAACACACTAACATTCCCGGGGTGTTCTTGATCTGTTTCATCATCGGGGAATCAAATACCGAAAGTAAACTAAAGCAATCCGGAAGTCCAGATTGGGGTGCCTACAGAAATGAACCCACCAATTTTATCAAGCTATTCAACATTTTTAAATCCAGGGTTATGATTGGACCCTTCATCTCTAGCACTTGGAACAACAATTAGATTGATAAACAAATGGGTGAGATTGACAACGACAAGGCTTAATTAACCTTCCTTCTCTGCTATGTCATTGCATTAGTTTCTGCATAGCTAAACACATTTATGCTCCTTTGGGGGCACCCTTTAGTCATCACTACTCTTAACTTCATGATTCATAAATACAAAATAAGGATGGATGAGAAATTTCATGCAAAGAGAAGTGGTAATATCCAAATCTTTGAAAGGAAATTACAAAATAAGATTGCTTAACAAATGGAACACAAGCTTCTCTAACATATAGGGCATAATACATATGTCATGACTACACATTAACTTAATTGCACAGAAGAAGTTTTTTCTAACCTCTCCGGAAGTGACAAGCAAAGCGTAACGCCAGTTGCATGCTGTGAGAAAATAGCAAAATTGACTCCATCTTCCAGTTCGGACACTCCCAATGGATATGCCTGACCAGGAAAAGTTCTGAATGACGGCCGGCTCTCTACCATTTGAGGAACCTCTTCCTAAGACAATTGGCACTAAGCATAAAAACAGGAAATACCAACTCCTTTGAAATGGAAGCTAAAACTCGGCTGATAATGGCATATCACACTACGAGCAATATACAAAGCTATAAAGAATCGGATTCATCATATAGACAAATAGCAATAGGCCATGGGTAATCCAAAAAACATGCAAATAAAGCAGAACCAACTCCTTTTGATATCAATCAAAATCTTGAATCAAGGGTATTATATTCCATACTTTGGGTACTATTGCTTTTTATTTGCTCGGTTTTTGGCCTTTTGGTTACTATTGCTGGTACCACTTTTTGTCAACAGCGATGCCGACTTAGATATAAATCTGCATTAGTTAGCCATGCAGTACATGGACTGATGTAGGAAGAGACTAGGGTTAATTCAAGTGAAAGTCAAACGAACTTCTTCCTCGCAACAAGTAATGTAATAAAAGGTACACACTTAAAAAGGGACAGCACTCAATTTCAAAGACTCAAAATATAACTATTTCAAGAGAGTACACACACAAAAAAAAAAAAAAAAAAAACTTTCCCAAACAAAAATGTTACTTGCCAGATACTTTGAATACTGTTTGAGTCACTAGAAGAAGTTTTAACCTACATAAAAATACACAAAGCCTGGCTTTTCTTATACCAACAAACCACTGCTATTAAAGAACGGAAGCCAAACGACTATATCAACGAATAACCAAGAGGGTAAGACGGCATACACGTATCGGGCCCCTCCTCACCTACAACTACAAGACCTTAAGCAGCCATTAGGAAAGATTTGACGCCATGTTGCTGGTCAGCGAACGCCAGCTCAGCGCTCAGTTGGCGATTACCAAAATATAATTCAATCCAACACACCCCATTTGTAAATTTCCATCTGTTAATAGTACAAGCCAGGAAAAACAAAAAAACAAATGGCAGGTAAACATAAAGGAAAATAATTCGTACCTCAAGCACACGTTCTTCCACACGGCGACCATATGCACTCACAATCTTAAATCTGCCGCGACCTCTTGTCTACCCTAAGCAACACAAGTGTCAAGTTAACTATTGAAGATGCAGGGTGGCAAAAAAATAAGTGCTAGACAAGTTGATTCTCAAAACATTTTTAGTGTTCCAGAAATATAGCTCACCTTATAAATAACACTTGGGTCTACGTTGTCACTTGGCCCTTCCTTACTCGACTTCAGCCTAATGGAACAATAACATTTCAGTCATCAAATTGGCCAAACCCTTCCTTCAGTGAAGTCTCAGTCACTAAAACAAGAAACCTCACTCAAATATTAATAAAACAGTCTTTGAATTTTTTATTTGCCCTCTTTTTTCTTTTCTTTTTTTGAAAAGATTTTATTTGCCTTCTTTAGATGTAATAAAGTAACTACTATATCCATCCCAAAGATTGTCTAGTCCACAAAACGAGAACTTAAAAATAATGTGTTTTCGTCAAGAAAAATTTTAAATTCTTATTCGCAAGTTACTACCCTACGGACCGGACAAACTTTTTAGGCGGAGGGAGTATGTCACAGCTCACCAAATATATCAACGCCTGGATCGGATTCTCTCCGGTCCAAATTTTGGACTTGGACCGGAGGAAATAGTCCAAATCTGAACCATACATTGAAAAATCAATGATTCGCGCAAAGAGTCTCAGAGCAAATCCGAATTATTGATCGCAGCAAAGGACAGTTCAAAATTGGACTGTCTCTCCAGTCCAAAACATGGACGGGAGAGGATCCAATTGCATCAACGCCTAATAGTCTAATACCCTAAGGACTCAAACTGTCTAGATTTTTGAATTTGCAGATAGTTTCGTCATTCTTATCGAGTCGCTTAATCTTGAAATTCCCAGTAAATTCCCCGTATAATTTGCCTCTATAAATTCCTTGTTACTCATTTCGAGCTACTTTTCCTGGATTTTGAGAAAGATTACTAATCCGCAAAGGTTTCAGAAAGAGGACGAAGTTATTTCCAAATTGCTAATGCACAAATTTAGACTAGCAAAACGGAAGTGTGATACAGCACTGCGTGATTGCATCTAATCCGAGCGATATAAATTCACAGTGGGAGATATTGAAGTACTTTCTTTTTTTTTTCCAGAGGAACGAACCATTAAATGCGGAGGTGTGGAATTGTTACCCAGTGATGGAGGGACGATGTACTGCAATGAAAGAACGATTCGCAGTGGAAGCAGTAGAAACAGCAAAAGCGAAGGAAGTAGACTTTGTTATTGTAGAAGAATCGAGGAGTGGTGAGTGGAGCATGTTTATTCCCTGCTGATGTGATGAAACCAGAGCATCTGTGGGCATGTATATCTGTATGTGTGTGTGTGTGTGTGAGAGAGAGAGAGAGAGAGAGAGAGGGAGAGAGAGTGTGTCGGTGAAGGGGAGAGTGAACAGAAAAGGAGCCTTTTTGGTGAGTTTTGTGAACATACTTTTTGGCTATGTGATGATTCGACTCTTTTTGATTCTTTTTTTATTTGACGGTTACGGATTAACTTACGCGTACTCTAATAGATTTTTACGAGAAGCGGATTAAAGGCAAAGCATTCATATCGAGACTGAAAAATTTACAAAAAATTACTTGTCTTACAGTTTGAGCTCAAGAATCCCATCTCATCAATTGTGATGGGAGCAAACTCAACGGACCAATAACAATTGGGGTTATGATTCGACTCTTCTTCACGGATTTGGAGAGGTGTTTATCGAAGCAGGAGGATTTTCTTTGGTTTTCGTTTTGTGTGTGCCACGTGAACGGGGTAGGCGAGACGAGCCTCCATGTCTGGACACGCGTTGTTTCAATATTTTGGAGCGTTTTGGATCCATTCCACTGGAATTATTATGGGGGAATTACAAATCAGTTGACATTGGAATAAATATTGCCCAGGTGATGGTGTAGTTTTTAAGAATTCAAAATGTATGAGAAGGAGAAAATTATTTCTCAATACATGGAATCCAAAACAGACATGGACACAAATATCCCTTCTCCTTACACGACGTCATTCCCCTTTTATCTCCCACCCAAAACGCGTCAAACCCTCTTAGGCTCCCACCCAAATCACTCTGTAACCCTAGCGCCTCTCTCTCTCCCTCTCAGTCTGTTGCTCTCTCTCTCTCAGTGCGTTGCTCCCTCTCTCACCTCTCTCTCTCTCTCAGTCCGTTGATCTCTCTCTCTCAGTGCGTTGTCCCCTCTCTCATTCTCTCTTTGTTGCCAACCGACGACCAGAGCAGCCCTCTTCCTCAATCAAGTTTCAGAATTCAGTGGGTTTGAAGTTGGGGGAATTTCCAACGCTGATTTGTTGAAAGTAAAGAGCTAATTCCTCGACTTCCATCCTCATCCAGGGTAAGAGTTCTTGACCTACACAACTTCAATTTTATCTCACGTACCAACCTCGACCACTGGAAAATCGACAAGTTCGACCCTTCTTCGATATCCGGCCCTGTTTGGGATATTTGGATTTCCAATGATGGGATTTTTCATTTAGGTTACTGAAAACAAAGATATATATGAAGGTTAATCTATAGTATCATAGGTAGCTTGTAAGGTTAATCTATAGTCTCTTAGAAGGTGGATTCTGTTCTTTTAAATGGTTTCCTAAATTGATAGTTGAAGGTCCGATGGTAATATTTTGGAGCTGACCACAGTTGTCAATCGAGACTTCCATGAACCTTTCATAGATTGCAAACATAGGCTTCCTTGATGTTTTTTTCAACTGGTTTTGTTTGTTTGTTTCTTCTGTCATTCGAATTGGCAAAGTGTGATACGCTAGCATAACAAGCATGAATAGTTCATTTTCGTGTAATCAAAGCAATGCCATCGATGGTGTGTTACATTTATGGTCATTGCAAAACCTTGAAGATAAATCTGAAGCTTTCTATTGTAACAACATGCAAGTATGTTATGTAACAGTGTTTCTGTTCCTTGATTTACTTTCTTTTGTATCTCCTGGCAGCGAAACAAAGTTGTTAGTGGCGGATCAAAGAGGGCAGGAATAATTGGTGATAGGGGCTCTAGAGAAAGTGAGTATGACTATCGCAGATTTAATTTATATAAGCATGTCTATGTCTTGCATTGCATTGTTCTTGAGACCCATTCTCTTTGGAAGGGAATCAACATTCTATCTCCACCATTGAGTTTACTCAATCGAACTCCTATTGATGTTTTTAAGCCAATTAGCTATTAGAGACTTAGCTCTTATTACATCGGTCTTCCAGTGTTTTAGAAAATCATCGTGCTCCTAATTTATCTTTTTGTTTGTTAGTTGAGGTTCAATGACACCATATTTGCATTATTTTTCCTGTTGGATGACTTACTATTGCATTCGTATCACATTTTGAAGTTGCCTATTAGATACTGTCATACTTACTCGGGAACTTGTCACACCCCGCGTCTAGAAACACCACACCCAAAACGAAGTGTAACAAAGAACAAACTACACCTACTCTATAATATTCCCAAATTCTCAAATCAAACTAGTGGAAATAAGACGAATAAAGCAACCCACGACTTTATATAATAGGAAAACTATCATTTATACAATCAAGTCCGTGATCCAAAACAACTTACAAGCCACACCTGACTATACAATATGTTACATAAAAACTTAAAAAAGAAAAAAAAAGAAAGGCAGGACCCACACACTCGCAACCCACACCAAGCTAAATTGTACACAATGGACCATCCCTTCTATCTCGTACCTTCAAGGCCTGAAAATCAAAACCTGTGAGGGGTGAGCTAAAATCAACGTGCTCAAATCCACCATCTACATTAATCAAAACAGTCGATATAATCTAAATAGCCACCGATTTGGTCAACTACCGACCACGTGTCCCACAGTACTGTAACCCTACACCTACCCCTACACGATTATCTGGTTGGTGGTCAAGGCCGCCAATCACTTCTCATTAGAGCTATAAATCACACTTTCGTGTCACAACACCACCATGACACTACCGTGTCAGGTATTACCATCAACAGGCCACATAAACCTTGGCTATAGAATTATATCAGAATCCATCCATGGTAACATGGCAAAAAGTTTCCATCAATAAAACTTTACTTCTAAGCTCATAAAAGAAGCATTAAATTGGCATAAGACTTGCACATGTAATAAAATATGAGCCAAGTGTCAAGAAAACCCCACCTCTAACTTCTACACAAAAGATTTACCGACACGTCGCTCACGGCCTACGTATCTCGGACGAGCTCGGAACCGCGTTAACCTCTAGTACACAATTGATATCACCAAATCACCTTTACGAAAAGAAAATCAAGTTTAATTGCACAAAGCAACATATGAATGCATGAAATGCATGTCCCTCCCAAATACAAGACTCAAAGTTGCATTTTTAAACACTAATCCGTACAGAGTTAAGAACCACGAATTTTTAGGATCAAATTAGACATATAGAACAACAACTACTCCAAAAATTAGAACAATACAACCTCTTTAGGTCGCTAAATCAATTCCACAAACTCAGACCACATGCTGCGGTCAAACTATTTCCAGCAGTGTCGCACAAACTTGTAAAATCCGCCAAGATTAAAGTATACACCCAATGACCTGGGATTTGGTAAAACTCATAAGAACACATCAAAGTCCGTCCTTGATTTTTTCCGGAATTTTACAAGTAAGAGAACCAAGTCAAATTCACGCTCAAAGTCAGTAATTCAATGCAGGAACCACAGTTTATCAACAGAGCAGTCTGTGTTCGAATATTTATTAAAAATCGTGTACTTCATATTTTTCGATGATTCCAGCGCCAAAACAACACCAACTTAACAATATTTAAGACTCAAAAGGACACATAACCAATAAACTTGTCTAAGTATAACAAATTTGATGAAAAACGCAGCTCTGGATGCTGCCCAGATTTTTCAGAATTTCTCAACATCAATAGCAGTAAGCAACTTCAAAATTCTAAAGTCCATGCTCATAATCCATCTATATACCAACTAACATGTATCAATCTTGGGTTTCCATGATCAAAATCATATTATCCATACCAATTAACAATATTTGAGAATTTAAGATGAATTAGGTATGAAATCATCATTTAAGCACTATAGAACCCTAATTCTTAAATCCCCCCGTTTACTCTAGATAAGAAGAGTATCTGGGTGACAAAGTTGAGAAGGTAGGCAAGGAGACAAATCCCTAGGAGAGTAATTTCACACAGAGAAGCGATGATGATCTGGAAGAGATAGTTGGTACTCGGTCAACTATGGTAGTGACTGACGGGCAGACTTGAACAATATTAGGACAACCAAACAAAGGACCACAATGTGGGATGTTGTCATAAAGGCTTGAGACATTGTGAGCCAGTTCCTTTGCAAGCTTGCATGCCAAAGTAGCATATTTCATCCAAGTACCAATATGTCATGTACTTGTAAAAACAGATGCCTACTCTCTTTTTTTGTAAGTTCAGAGTGTTTTTGAACAAACCAAAGCTTCAAGGATCACTCGGGCATATTTCATATCTGTGAGACTGTGACTATTCTTTTCACGTCTACCATTTTATGTTGAAAGATTCTAGCATTTTGCTCCTTCCAAAAGTGGTAAATTGTAGCAGCTAGGGCCAACTTACAAAATGATTGCATAAAAACCATGACCTTTTACAGTTTGACTTTACCAATTCAGTTCCTGTATCAAAGTACTAGGACACCTGTTGAGATTGTTCAATCTGAGAATGTAACTCCAGACTTGGCAAGAAAAAGGGCATGAAAAGAAGAGATGAGAGTGATTCTCCACACCCCAGAGCATAAAACAGAATCCCCATTATTAGTAATCTTCCACACCTGCATTCTGTCTTTTGTAGATAATTGAGCTCTAATGGCCAGCCATTCAATAATAGACCATGTAGGAGCTGCCTGTTGAAACCAAACCAAATTGTACCAAAAGACCTCAGGAGATGGATTCCTTAATCCATGCAAAGCAATTTTCGTGGAAAATTTACCTGTTGCAGTAAATGTCCACAGAATAGAGTCCTCAGTTGCTGAGTTAGGCTGCAAATTTGGAGGGATGTGATAAAATCAAAAATCCAAAACCCCTAAACGAACGGGGTGGATTGAAGTAGAGTTCAACCCAAACCCAATTTCAACTTTCAATCAACTATCTAAATTCTAAAGCATGAACTCCACTACTAAAACATGAAATCCAACATAAAGAACATGAATTCAAGCATAAGGAGTATGAATTACCAAGTCCATAACTTCAATTCAAGTCTAGCAAGATCAATCCTAGATTGTCCCCCTTTTCTTCTCTTCTTCTTCCTCTCTTAGTCGGTTTCTCTCTCTCTCTCTACGTGGTAGAAGATAGATACAAGGAGAAAAGAACACGAATTATGATCCGCACCCAAGATTGTATAATCTTGGGGCTCAAGACCTTTAATTTGTAGCATTTTGTTAACTTAGTTATCGCTTTTACCCCATTTTGCTCGTAAGGTATCGTTTTGCTAGTTTCAGGTTAATCGTGGAATAAGAGCGTTTTTGTGCGTTAAGGATTGCTCTCGGAAGCATCCAAGCATCCGAGCCAACATGGCTTTGCCCCATCAAGTCCCGTCGGGTGATTTATGAAGAAGTAAGGAAGCGTCGGGCCGTCGTCGGGCCGGACAGACTAAGCAAATCAATTTCAGCATTCTGCCAACCATGAACCGGTACTGGGGGTTGCCCAGTACCGGTACACCAAGTCCAGATTTTGGATTTTGGCAGTTTGTCAAGGACCTTGTACCCCCAGTACCGGTTCATGCTGTGTAATTTTTGCCCGAACTCAGCTGCTTTTTCACCTTTTTGCTTTTGGGATATTTTGGTTCCTAGCTACTTTTAGGATATTTTTGGGATATTTTGTGAGAGGGAGGGCTTTTGTTTAAGTACTCCCTCCTCTCTCTCTCTTTCATAACTTTGTCTTCTACACCTTTAAGTCTTTTAAGCTTTTGTCTCTCCTCCATTGGAGCTCCAAGCTTTTTAGCTTATTTCTTGAAGTTCACTAGTAAGTTAATCTCGTTTATTGTTTTCTCGTTCTTTAACGTTGTAGCTACGGTTAAGGTTGTTCTTAATATCAAGTTTATTTTCAATTTCGTCGGTTAAAAGTTATGCCTAGTTTTTATGCTTTGATGTATGCTTTAAGTATGTTTGAGTAGTCGTTTGGCTAAGTCT
>JAOTQK010000021.1:7910723-7928545 GCA_025642025.1 Rhododendron ferrugineum
TTTGGGTAGGAAGAATACACACCGAGGGATTACAATAATGACAACAGTTGTGAAACTGATGCAGTTTGTTTCTATTTCAAGAGAGAAGAATCCATAAACAGGAGAACATATGTAATAATTGGATCTCTCCCTCTTTAGGATGTGTAACAGTTAGTCACTTTTATTTCATGGTATTCACCTATCCTTGGGGGGGCTGTCCCTTCGAGTGTTTAGGCCTTTTCTAGGGGCCATGTCCCTAGTTTTTACTGCTATTTGCTGTGTGGTTGCTACTACTGTCTCTGTTATGGCTAGTGCTGCTACATTGCTGGTGCAATCAGCTGCAAAATGATGTTCTGCTATTCTGTATTTTCTGTTTTGGCAGTTGTAATCTGCTACAGCCTGTTCTGCTATCATGATGCTGCTATTTTCTACAACTGTTTCTGCTCATTCAGCTTAGTTGATGCTGATGTTTGCAAATGAAAGTAGTTGATGTTTGAAATTGCATTGCATTGTCTTCTTCCATTAACAATGCAATTTCGCTAAGCCTGAAATAGTTTTGGCTGGCCCTAGGAAACTAGGATGATCTAAAACATATTTTTAAGATTTCTGCTTCACAGGTTGCTTATTATGGTTTTATGCGTAAACTTCTTGGTTTCATGTGCAGTTATCTCTATGATGGCACGTTCGAAGGCCAAAGCTAGGAAATTAGTAGTACCACCTATTAAAGTGAAGGTGAAGAAAGGTGCAATAGTTCATGAGGGAAGTAGTTCACAAAAGGAGCAACGGAAACCAAGTGGTTTCGCTGTTTATGTGAGTTTTTAATAGATTATATTTGATGTCTTTTGTTATCCCACTGACGTATTGACCACCCAATCCTTGGTTAAATGCAGGACGGATTTTACTAGAGGTTTGAAGAAAATATTTAAAGAAGACAATATAATCAAGCAAACAGAGGTTAGGATTGAAGGATGGAAAGAAATTGTACTTTTTTTATGAGTACCAATTTTTAATGTTGTGTATGATATTCATTTCCTATGTAGGTGATGGCAACCATGTCGGAATGGTGGCATGAGCGATATTTGCGAAAATACTACGACGAAACCATTGAGGGATCAAGCAGTGATAGAGAATGCTGAGAAGGGGGTGGATGATTACGAATTGAGCGAAGAAGAGGGCGACAATTGTCCGCCCCGTCCAAAGAAGAAGAAGAAGAAGATTACAGGGGAGAGTAAAAAGAAAAAGAAAGTGCCGGTATGTCAATAACTAACGATGCTTTGTAGCGTAGCTAGGAGTTGAAATACTTAATCATGAGATTTCACCTTTATGTAGGGCATACTTTATCTCAACCGGTTTCGGTTTCTAAAAATCTCAAACCGGATAACCGGTTTCAACAGAAAAATATACCGAAACCGGTCAAAACCGGACCGGTATCACCCCTAGGAGCTACAGTTCCTCGTTGAAAGACACGAGGAAATGTTCACTCGCCCCCTTCCTCCCGCCCCTTCAACTAGTCGACTCTGAGTGAGAGAGAGAGGGGTTTCGATTTGGGAGTTGATCTTCCACGGTTTGATCTTGGGGTTGATCCGAAGATCAACGAAGAGGGGCCGTAGATGCTTTTCTGCATTTCAATTGCAAAAGAAAAAATAATTGTCTGATTCTCATCAATCTCTTCCAAACTAGGAGCCGTAGATCTTGACTATGGTTTGATGGGCTGAGTTGGTAGACAGTAAAGTTAGAGATAGGGGGGTTTGGTTTGCTGCATTTTTAATAGGATAGCTTAATATAAAGAGTCTAATACAGTAGACATTTTAAAAATGAGTAGCTAAAATAATAAAGTGACTTTTTAAGATATAATTTGGTCCATAATGTAAAGCGGTTGATGCGGATGGTCTTATAGAGGGGTAGGATATTTCTTCTGTAGCTAAAAGATGCCCCAAAGACCCACAAATGCACACTCGATAGGGCCAGTTGTGGCCTCACAGACCCATGACCCAATTTGGGTGTTTGGACTTCAGCCCATCATAATAAGAAGAAAAGCAACAAAACAAAATAATGGATTGCAGCAGACCAAGAAATTGTGTGTGCCAGCTGGACACATACCTTTTTTTTTTTATCCGCGGACACATACCTCACTACCTCGGGTTTATTCTTTCCTCTACATTTTACTTTGTAGGGCATACTTTCTTGCATAGAGAGCAACAAAAGTTCATACAAAAAGTAACATTATGTGACTTAAAAAGCAACTTTTATATTTCTAGAAAAGAAAAACCCTTAACAGTCTAGGGCAAATCTTCTTACATAGGGAGCAACAAAAGTTCATACAAATAGTAACATTAGGTGACTTACAGAGCAACTTTTATATTTTCAGAAAAAACAAGTTACATGACTTGAAACAGAACCACATTTCATACAGAGCAATACACAAGGGTAAAGGGACAGTCATTGAGTGATTTAAAACTTGGGTAACTGCCATTAACAGTGTAGGGCATACTTTCTTACATAGAGAGTAACAAAAGTTCATACAAGAAGTAACATTAGATGAATTAAAGAGCAACTTTTATATTTTCTGGAAAAAACAACCATTAACAGTGTAGGGCATACTTTCTTACATAGAGAGCAACAGAAGTTCATACAAGGAGTAACATTAGGTGACTTACAGAGCAACTTTTATATTTTCAAAAAAAAGAAGTTATATGACTTGAAGGAGAACCACATTTTATACAGAGCAACACAGAAGGGTAAAGGGACAGCCATTGAGTGAGTGAAAACATGGGTGACTGCCCTTAACAGTGGAGGGCATACTTTCTTAAATAGATAGCAACAAAAATTCATCAAAGGAGTAACATTAGGTGACTTAAATAGCAACTTTTATATTTTCAGAAAAAAATAACCCTTAACAGTCTATGGCATACTTTCTTACATAGAGAGCAATAAAAGTTCATACAATGAGTAACATTAGGTGACTTAAAGAGCAACTTTTATATTTTCAGAAAAAAACAACCATTAACAGTGTATGGCATACTTTCTTACATAGAGAGCAACAAAAGTTCATAAAAGGAGTAACATTAGGTTACTTAAAGAGCAACTTTTATATTTTCAGAAAAGAACAACCATTAACAGTGTATGGCATACTTTCTTACATACAGAGCAACAAAAGTTCATACAAGGAGTAACATTAGGTGACTTAAAGAGCAACTTTTATATTTTCAGAAAAAAAAACAACCCTTAACAGTCTAGGGCATACTTTCTTACATAGAGAGCAACAAAAGTTCATACAAGGAGTAATATTAGGTGACTTAAAGAGCAACTTTTATATTCTCAGAAAAAAAACAACCCTTAACAGTCTAGGGCATACTTTCTTACATAGAGAGCAACAAAAGTTCATACAAAGAGTAATATTAGGTAACTTACAGAGTAACTTTTATATTTTCAGAAAAAAACAAGTTACATGACTTGAAGGAGAACCACATTTCATACAGAGCAATACACAAGGGTAAAGGGACAGCCATTGAGTGAGTTAAAACATGGGTAACTGCCCTTAACAATGTAGGGCATACTTTCTTACATAGAGAGCAACAAAAGTTCTTACAATGAGTAACATTTGGTGACTTAAAGAGCAACTATTTTATTTTCAGGAAGAGTTTATTTTGGAAACATCCCTCAAACTATCAAAAACGTTTACTTTGTCCTCCAACTTTTGAATCCAAGTCTATGTTGTCCTCCTCTCTGCATTCTATTAACTTTTAAACGAAAAGCACCCATGCGAGCAGCACATTCCACACCTTAAGGGGCAGAAATGTCATTCCACGTCAATCCACCAATCTAGCACCAAACTGAAATGGGTTTCCTCCATTTTGGGTATATATACAGACATACAATTGAGAAAAAACATAGTACAACACCAAGAGTACACCCATCAGCCTCCATCCCTTGACCTCTCTCCCTTATTGTGACTTCCCTCCCTTCCTGTGACCTCCCTCCATCTCCAGCCATGCATTCCTCATCCTCTTCCTCTTCAAACACTCTAAATGAGTACCCTATTGATCAATTTTTGGTTGACAAGACTGTAAGTGGTGGAAATCTAAACTATCTACCATGAAGTTGTGTCCATGTTTGAAGTGCTGAAACTGAAGTTATGACTGTATCCTAAGTTGTGTCTGTGTCCAAAATTTGTGTCTGAAAATGCAAAGAAACGATTTCACCACTGCCTTGTGCATTTGTTTGTGCAAAGTGCTGCAAAGTGCAGCAATCATTACACATCAAAGCTGAAGCTGAAAGTGCATAGCACAAAACTTAAACTGAAAATGCAGATTCAATGCCAAATACAGATTCAACAGCTATCAAACTGAAGTAGGTTCAACTACTTCAGATTCAACTGTCATTAGCTACAACCAAACAGACCACATTTTGGATTTGCTATTAGTTACAAAATTCTGGATTTATGTGTGTAAGAATGGTGTGGATTCAACTGTCATTACCTACAAAAATCGTCCATTGCTGCCAACTCCTCTCCTTAAGCCTTCATCGATCAAAATTCGGGATTTGAGTGTGTAACAATGGTGTGGACTATGGAGTGATAAGTAGGCTATGTATACAGAGTATGAGAGAGAGAGAGGGGGGGGGAGGGTTTTGCGCGTCGAATTGTGGATTGATGTGGAATGGCATTTTTTCCCTTTTAGTTGTGGGGAATTAGGGCATGTGCTGCTCACATGCATGTTTTTCGTTTACAAGTTAACACAAGTTAGAGAGGAGGACAACATAGACTTGGAGGACTAAGTAAATGTTTTTGATAGTTTGAGGACGAAGTAATCAAATGGTGTATAGTTTTGAGGGATGTTTCCAAAAAAAGCACTTTCAAGAAAAAAATATGTTACATAACTTGAAGAAAAACCACATTTCATACAAACCAACACACAAGGGTAAAGGGACAGTCATTCAGTGAGTTAAAACATAGGTGACTGCCCTTAATAGTCTAGGGCATATTTTCTTACATGGAGAGCAACAAAAGTTCATACAAGGAGTAACATTAGGTAACTTAAAGAGCAACTATTTTATTTTCAGGAAAAACAAACTTCCATTGCAATGAGGGTTCACAATGGTGGATCAAATGTTGGTATTAACAGAGTTCCTTCTTCTCCTAGGGGAACTAATGGGAAAGTCTCAATATTGCCCCTTGTATTCCTCATCTTCACTAGCTCAGGTGGGTCAAGTCTCAGTTGAGCTGTTAGCACTTAGCTGAGTAAGGAAATAAAGTTGTGCCTTCACTAATACCCACGTATTTTGGTGAGATGGTAAGCTTTTGATTAACAAATCATGTCCCCCTCCTTGCCGAGTTACATCATTAAGGTCAGATAATATCGCAACAAGAAACTAGAAATAGAAGCTGAAAACTACAGTCAAGCTTTCTTGGGTCTATTTATGTTCAAAATCTTGGTGGATATACTCCAAGCTAGATGAACAAGTAGTTTTCTTGAGTGTTGAACACCATTTTAAAAGATCAAATCATGTCCCTAATATCAGCTACAATGCTCCTGAACAAGGTACTAGTAGGGTCTATATACTTATGGTTGAATAGTCTAGCATTTCTCACCATCCACAAGTAGTAAATAGCAGATGAAAAGATACCAAACGACTTCCTGCTAAAATGGAAAAATAGGCCACTCCACCTCACTATTCCTCCGTCTAACATGGAGAATAGCTCACTCCATCTTATTAATTCACTTGTAAGGATGCATAGGATTTTCATCTTTTGAAAGTCAGGACATGTAGATTGAAGGAACTGTTTTCAGAGGTAGCAGTAAATAACTTTTCATTGATAAAGGACATGTGCATGCTCAAGGTGTTGCATATCATGCTTCGGTTTAAATTGTGTATGCAATTAGCAATTGTTGCATGGTCTGGCATAAGCCATGGGTAAGATATAGGTAAAAAATGTTACATCAAGTATTTCTAGTGTCTAATCAAGTATTAGAAAGAACATGAAGTGTATTTTGTATTGGTTTCATCTTTCATCTTTCTCGGAATAATCAGGAAAAAAATATGTTACATAACTTGAACAAGAATCACATTTCATACAAACCAACACAACTTTGTAGAGGGACAACCATTTAGTAAGTTCAAATATACGTCACTACCCTTAACAGTCTAGGGCATGCATTCTTACATACAGAGCAACAAAAGTTCTTACAAAGAGTAACATTAGGTAACTTAAAGAGCAACAATTTTATTTTCAGGAAAAACAAACTTCCATTGCAATGAGGGTTCACAATGGTGGATCAAATGTTGGTATTAACAGAGTACCTTCTTCTCCTAGGGGAACTAATGGGAAAGTCTCAATATTGCCCCTTGTATTCCTCATCTTTTATGGGGTATCGGGGGGACCATTTTGGGTTGAGGATACAGTACACGTAGCTGGCCCCCTTTTAGCCTTAATGGGTTCTCTCTCATATCCAATTCACAATTCTCAATCACCCACTCCCGCCGAAACCCTAATCCCTCGATCTCAGGTTGGTTCTTTTCCTCCATGCCTTGTGAGCACTCAACTCGACCAACAATCATTCACTCTTGCAACGGCTTACTGTTAATTAGATATCCTCCGACTATGCATTTATTGGTTTTTAATCAGACTATACAGAAATATATATTTATCCCTTATCCTGCTGTATATTCATATGGGCCTAATCCTATGGAGGTTATGTTCTCCATTATTCACCATGGTCATTCTCCACAGTAGAGGAATTTCGAGTTCCACCCAGGGCTTTGCAAGTTTTGATACCTCGATCCCCAAACCACAAGGAAATCCGAAAATTTATCTTCTCCCTCACCATATTTCCAATTCCTCTAATTTCCCCTACCCTTTTTCATACACTAATCATTCAAAACCATTCCCCCCTATACCTATACCCCAAGTTCGAAAATTAATTAGAACCCTAGCCTAAATTTCTAATCCTTCAAAATCGCCTCCCTAGCTAGGAGTTGTATTGCTGAGTTATGGTTATTATTATCACAATTTTAATGTTGGTTTTAACCATTGTAGGATGGACTACTGTTCTATTGGTTGGGGGTTCCCTCATACAATGCTATCCTCACTCATACAATCCAAAAAACCAAATTGCTTCCAAACACAGACACATGGACGAAATGAGAGAAGAGAAAAGAGAGAAAACTGCAAAAAAATTGAAACACCCAAAACATATACGTTCCAGATGCATACGATGTCTCTTGGTCAAGGAGAAGAGACTGCTTCTTCTTCGGTGGAATGGAGAGAGTACTGTTAATACAGAGAGATGAAGTGAGAGAGGAAGAAGGGGTGAGGGAGAAAGCTCGAAGGGGAACGATAGCAGAAGGAGAAGCAGAAGAAGAACCCTCCCCTGCTGTTCTGTTCCTCTTCAGCAGCAGCGTACGAAGGAAGGAGAAAGGAACGGTGGCTGGATTATAAGATTTAGGGTTTATTTCATCAGGGCTGTAATAGTGATTTCAGGTGCCCTCTCCATGTATTGGGAATTAATTTTTTCCTTGTCATGTTTAGATGAATTCTGGAAAAATTGGTCCATGACCTGGGCAATATTTGCCCCTCTCTCTACTGATATGCAATTACCCCAATTATTAACAAAAATATCAGTGCACTACAGAATCTTATGTGATCCAGCAATTTTAGCGAGGGGGAATTGGGTTTCAGGGGGAGGTGGGGTAAAAAATTCCCAAGTGGTGGACAAGTTTTTATGGAATTGCATAAAAGTGAAATGAACAAAAAGAAATTTCACATACATGAAATGGACAAAAATAAATTCTCCATACATGAAACGGACAAAAATTAATTCCCCATACATGGAGTCGGTTTATAGTCGAATCTGGGTTTAGACCTAAGTTGTCCCTTGTATGGACCTAAGTTGCTCTTTATTGGACCTAAGTTGCACCTGAGAATAACTGAATTTGGACCTACAATGGGCAACTTAGGTCCATATAAGGAACAACTTACCCCGTTACACTTAACTTTTTCTAAAAGTTTACATGTTGTCCTTATTTAAAATTTTTTCGCGCTTATTCGTTTCGCGCCAATTTTTTTGGACTTTTGATTCGTCTCGTGAAGTAATTTTTTTTTATACTTTTACCCAAATATTTTGATCAAATACCACTTTTAAGCTCAAAAAGTCGAATGAGCTTAAAAGTGGTCCTTATTCAAAATATTTGGGTAAAAGTAATTTTTTTTTGCTTTTCCAATTCATCTCATCAAGAAAAATCAAAAAGTAAAAAAAAAAATTGACGCAAAACTATAAATTTAGAAAAAAATTCAAACACGACAAAACAAGAAAAAGCTCAAAAAGCCCAGAGAAAATCAGCCTAAGTCCATACAAGGGGTTTCCCAGCTGAATGGGTTAGGGGAGGATGACAGTTACTTAACCTGGTAGATGTTCTTGGTAGTAGTCAAGTAAGGGGCAATTTGCGGATCAAAAAAAAAAAGTAAGGGGCAATTTAGGTCCAATAAGGGGCAACTTAAGTACATATAAGGGGCAACTTAGTTCCATACAAGGATCAACTTAGGTCTAAACTCATATTCGACTACAAACCGACTCTATGTATGGGGAATTTATTTTTTGTCCGTTTCATGTCTGGGAAATTTCTTTTTGTCCGTTTCATTTTTATGCAATTTCATAGAAACTTGTCCACCACTTGGGAATTTTTTACCCCACCTCCCACTGAAACCCAATTCCCCCTTTTAGTGATGGAAAGCTCAGAAGCAAACCCAAAAAGTCCGAACACAATTTCCGAACAACTCCGGACACAATTATGATCCAGTCATCGGATGTAGGTGGGACCATGTGAATAGCAATTTTGTCTGGAGTCAGTGGTGGCTCCAAGAATTTTTAACGAGGTGTTCAAGAATTACATTAAGTTTTTACCTCGCAGTAAAATATACACAAAAATTTATATGGAATCACCTCTATGAACGAGTGTAATATATACAGAATTTCATATAGTAGTACAAATATTGTGATTAGAAAACAAAATTTGGATTTTTTCCCAAAAGGATAAATTTATATTAATTAAATAAAAATAAATAGGATAAAAATAAATAAATAATATATATATATATATATATCAAAATAATTTAAACATGCTACACATTAATTATGCAAGTATATTAGGTTGATAAATGAGACAACTATAGTACACAATGTATGAATTAAAATTCGCCGTTCAAAAAAAATGTATGAATTAAAATTTCATAACATATGAAAATAGAAATTACTTCCTCCGTCCCTTTTTAAGTGTCCTACTTCGTAACTCCAACTTGTTAAAAAGACATCATCATTATACATTTCACATCAACTTTTTCTTCCACTTTTCCTACTTACCCATAATCATTACACTTTTACTCACTAACTTTTTAAAATGGCATATACTTTTAGGGATAAAATAGACAATGCATCAACTTTACCCACTAACTTTACAAAATAGACACTTATTAAGGGACAACCCAAAATAGAATACTGGACTCTAAATAAGGGACGGAGGGAGTAAAAAAGATAAGTAAAAAAACTCACATTGTGGAATCCCACAATGTGAGTAAAATCGTCAGAATACTTCATTGTGTAAAATTGTCAGAATACTAGATTATTTAGGCCATAAGTGGTACTAACCTTGGTTCGAACCTTCCGTTTAATACTTGGAATCCGTAGTTTAAGCTTGAGTTAGGAAATCATAGATGATAATCACCAAAATCAAACCACCAAATGGTTTGCTACCTATAGCTAAAATCCCTTGTAGCCCGATAAAGCAATACATACGTGAGTTAGGGATTTCTGTTAGCACAATATAAAAATTTAGGTATCAGAGAACCATTGCCGACGAAAGGCAAAGGTGCTTCTAACATGGGTTTGTGTTGCTGGTCTAGGGTTCCGGCGAGGTGACATAGCAATTCTCAAAGGGCATTGAACAACAATAGCAATTCTCAAAGGGCATTGAACAACAACAGCAATTCTCAAAGGGCATTGAACAACACCATGCGGATTTTCTCCCCGTACACGTCCGCCATTGAACACAGCTACAAAGCTATCCCCGAAGTGCTGTGGTGTACTAAAATGGAAAGAAAAATCTTTCAAAGATCTTGTTTCACTATCATAGAGAAAGTTCTCTTCTATCAAACAAACACCCTCAATTCCATGATTCGCAACCTTCGGAAAATCCCATCTGGAATTTATTAGTTTCAGTTCCTTAACTGACCTTGCTTGTTCGGAAGGTATGCCTTGGTACTTTTTAAGATTGTTTCTTTCAAATGGAATTCTTAGAACCAACCAAAAAAGGAAAAGAGAAACTATTGAAGACCACTATTGGAAACTCAATTGACTCTGCATGAAAATTTGCAGGGTAAAAACATCAATAAACTAAATTGAGGAGACAAAAATTCTTTCACCAGATTCTCTCTCTAACATTTTTGAGTTGCAAAGACTGCCGGATGCTCATTCTCGTAAGAAGTGAAATGGAGCCCGTCCAAGAGGACCATTTTCTTAGCACAAAGTCCTCATTGGCCTAAATATATTTTTTGCAAAGACAAAGTGAGTCACTTCAAATAAACTTGATTCACTTTCATCATGCATATGTGCAATCGTTGAACAAACTTTTCCCTGGTGGGGTTACCATTGGATCACGGGGGCATTGTCACCAAATCATTAGCGGACTTATTACTACGAATAACGACATTCCCTTTGTTTTTCCACTGGTACCTTTTTTTTGTGGTTGGTCTTCCACATAGCTTGACAGACTCGAAGCGCCACACCTGCATGGACAAAGTAACCAGCTTATAAGTGAATTAACCAGTTAAAAAAAGAAGGGGGGGGGGGGGGGGGGGGGGAACTATATCCCGTAACGCATTTAGTTTGAAAAGATTCACTTGGCATACAAATTTCAAAAATAGGCTGAAACGATTCACTAGGCATGTGAAATATCACAGTGGGCATTCAGAAGACTTTTGTGGGACAGAAATGGTGGTAAACAGAACATTTGCTGCAATTTAAATTACTCCTTTTCCTCTCAAGTTCAAGAGCAAGTGCCTTGCAAAATGTACACCACTGTCACCTTCAGGAAACACTATAGGAATATAACAGTGTTCCTACCTGAATTATTGGCCACAAAAACTGCTTCTGCTTTGCTAAAAACGCATTATTCAATCCTTTCCTAGTACAGAATGCATACTGATGGTTACCTCGATGACAAGAAAATCTTGTAGCATAGCAACTGATACTTACTCCATGGTACCTACTCCACTAATCGCAGACTTTAAGCTTAAGACCTCCTACATTACTGAAGGAAAACCTATATGTTTTAACTGCCTCGTGTTCAATAAAGGCCACAAATCCAATCACATCCGGCTACTTAATAACGAAATAGATAAATAGCCAATATGACCATCCTACCATCTGTGACGAAAAGGCAGCAACAGAAAACATAGGATTTGCAAAAACAACGCATGTTACTGTACAAGAAGACTGAATGTTGGATATTCTTCTCCTACCAATATCCTTACGGGTTTGGGGGAGAGACTTTGAAGGTGATTTTAGAATCTCCATTACAATCTCAAGTACAAGTAAGATGAATATGCATAATATCATGAGTGAAAATGACATTATATTAAAATTGGCCTAGCCCTCTTCAGTCTTCACTATCCTAATGGTAATTTCTAAGCAGAGGTGTGAGCTGTGCGGCGGGAGATGGAGTTCGATTTGGTGAAGGGGAAACAGTCATAGGCAGAGTCATAAGCAGGTGTAAATGCTTTGGTAAGAACATAATTTGCTGAAAGGTGAGGCGCAAAATGGTCATCAACCCTTGAGAATCCAAAATCAGAATCCAAAAACACCTATGGACCTCTATTCTTCATATCGTAGCACCTTACGGTTGTTTTGGGAAGGCAGTCTCAAAATCTCTCCCAAACACCAACTTAGAATTTGACAATGGTCACTATCTAAAAAAGTTTGGGGAGATGTGCAAAGAATTATGCAACAGAGTAGCACGTGGAAGTATATTCTTCTAGAAAAGAACTTGAGAATGACTTCTGGATAATCACTTCAAAAAAATTGGGAACAGCTCAGATTGCATTATGAGAAATTCACAATCCACAAGCCACCCAAACATGTGTCAAGAACAAGTTACCTTGAACAGAGATGCTGATAATTATGACTAAAACTTTAACAGATCAATAAAGAGGATGCTTCTACTTACCATGAACATCACCCTCAGCTTGTGCAAGATGTCAGACCTCACAGTTGAAGCAGAATCATCAAATCAGCAACAATGAAGACTATACGGGGGAAACTCCCAATATACTATTTTAACTGTATCTCACAAACCTATTGAATTGCAGAAGATAGAGCAGAAGCCTCTGCTATTAAAGAAACTGGTTGGCGAGCCTGTAGACATGCACCTATGTCGAACGGGCGCAACTCAGACCCATCAAAGAGTAGATTAAGACCAGGAAGGATTACTTCTTGGCTGTCTGCATCATCTAATTCAACTTTTCCAGTACTGACTGGAGCAGATTCATCAATGGGCC
The DNA here is from genome assembly GCA_025642025.1 of Rhododendron ferrugineum. Classification (NCBI taxonomy): domain Eukaryota; kingdom Viridiplantae; phylum Streptophyta; class Magnoliopsida; order Ericales; family Ericaceae; genus Rhododendron; species Rhododendron ferrugineum. Next base: position 7,923,250 of record JAOTQK010000021.1, read on the forward strand.
TTGTGGCAGCCTCATACACAGGAGTAAGAGCATATGATCTGCAGATGGGATACAACATTATGGTGGTTTAAAAGTTTGGTGCTAGCACAATATCTTTTCTTTTCATTCATGTGTTATACAACTCATGAGTATTATATAAATGACTGCAAAAAGTTAAACGAACATAAAATGAAAGACAGCCATCCATGTACATCTTCTTTCTTATTAATTTAATGCAAATGAAATCATCTTACTTTCCATAAACAAGTTTTTCAGAATTGATTTTCACACTCCCCTTTTAGCCATCCACACTCCGTTTTGTCTTTATCCACTTGAATTTACTATCTTGCCCTATATTCAATACACTTCTTTGCACATGCAAGGACAATATTGTAAATTCATGTGGATAAAAACAAAAAAGGGAGTGTGGATGGCTAAAAGGGGAGTGTGGAAATCATTTTCCATATATAATTACGTAAAAAATTCAAATCATATCAATCTTGGTCTATTTTTCATAAATCATTTGTCATTTCACCGACGTAAACATAATACAGTACAGCTTTGTGAGCACAAAAATATTATGGAATCGACGAAACCATAAAGGTGAAATTTGTTGCCAACATAGGATCGTCTCTGGTTAGATACATCATAGCTAAAAAGGAACTAGTCAATTGAAGCTGGAAAGTTGTTCAGACCAGTAGTAAGGAACAACAGATCAGAACTCCACATTTGCTATGTGTAATGAGGTGTCTTACAAAGAAATGAAGCTCGGAAACATCACCAAGGACCACCCACCCAACGAATGCCAAGGGTCCTATTATAAACCTGTTTAGGTCCGAGAATTAAGTTAACATAGGGCACGGTGGTTCATATTCCGAGTCAGATTAAGTACCCCAGCAGCCCATGTCCTTAATTGAAAATATCCGAAACTACCCTTGAAATTTTTTTCTCAGAAAAAAAAATCAACACCCTTGGAAGCTTGAATTATGCAAAACCTAACTGAACATTAAGCACTGAGTTCAGCAGCATCCTATGGATAATCAAAGAAAGAAACAAATCAATATGACTTAAATAAACCCTAAAGACGATTATAGACTGTATGAGGCATGCACCATGTGAAATTCCAAACTTTCCCTTTTTCATCTTTTTCTTGCTTCGTACCAATAAAGCTACTAGAAAATCAATGCTCACATCTGCCAACAGGATACCACCTAAAACACCATAAGGTGCACCTCAGGTCCTCAATAATCACACTCCTGAAATATTATGCCCCATACAGAATCGTATGCACACTACAAGCAGCTGTGGGTAAGTGGAGTCATCGGAATTAAAAAGCTTTGCCAGATTTAACCTCCCTTGGCATACGCATGCTATGCTTGGGCTTCAATTGTCTGGTACTACCAACATAAAATGAGCCATCACTAAGCCTCATTTCCCAGGCTGAAATAACATTCTACAGGTATAAGATCTGGCTACTGTCACTAAGGGCTAGCCAGGAAAAATTGGTTTGACAAGCAGTGGTGTTTCAAAATCAAAAAATAAATCACGGAAAAGAAAGCACGAATTATAAAAGAAAAATAAGCATAGAAAAATCTTCATTCACTAAAAAATGGTTTAGAACAGTGATATATGAACATGATATGCATACTAGCCATAATTCCTATAACATACCAGCAAAGCATCAGGCAGACGCCCACGCATATAATGATTAATGACAGATTTCTAGACGCACCTTAGAATGTTCCCATCGAAGCTCAAAACTTCAGTGCGGCAACGTTGTCGATTAGCTAGTTTCAATCTCTGATGCTCACTCAAGGCTCCAGAAATGGGAGAAGAAGGGTCAACAAGAGGATTCCACCTTCCACTTGCATAGTTCATAAGTTGACGAGATGAATCCTTTGGTTGCTCCCTTTGGTAAAGAAATCTTGCAGCTGGACCGGTTGCTTGATACTCGGCACAAATGTCCCGCAATCTTTTCCTCAAGTCTTGCATTGAATCACGATGTTCAATGAGCAAATCACTCTGGAGTAATTGTGAGGAAACTACTCTTTTACATATGCTGTTGCATAACTTTGGACTAAATAGTGGAATCCCGAATTCCACACTTAATGGGACCCATTCATACTTCTCATCTTCTGGTGAAAATTGATCCGACTCTCTTTCCTTGAATAGTTTTAATAAGCGAATATAGCCAATTGTCCATAAATTTATCTTATTCGCCAGCGAAGTTAACAGAGAGTTTAAATTTGAACTCTCCTCTGTGCATAGACCCAATTCCTCACTGATGCAAACAATTGAACCATCTGAATTCTTCAAAGGCAACGGAATATCTATAGTAACTGTTCTTCCACGCTCATCAAGGTCATACCTGCTAAGGGGCTGCACAAGAACAGCTGAATGTTTGAGAAGTGAATTTAAACAATGCAGAAGTATACTTCCTTTAACTAAATTCCCTTCGAACTTTCCTCCCAACCCTCCAATCGTAGACCCATCCCAAGACCAAATAAACGCTTTCTCGCAACCAGCCAACGGTGCAGGAAGCAAGCGTAAACACTGGCCTTTCATCAGAACAACTGATAATGGTCCGCTATCTACAGCTGAATACAGTACCAACTTCATCCAAGGTGCCATAGACGAATGACAAGGCGGACCAAAATGAATGGGACCTTTTGGTCCAGGTAGAACTGAAGAATGAGGAAGTGGGACCATGGATACAACAATATCATAGTCGCGAAGAAACAGCCGGTCTAGTGTTGCCGGCGAAAGAGCTGCCAAGCTTTCACATCGGAGAATATCAACACGATATTTTCTTTTCCTCTTTGAAAGACCTTTCTCAACATCCAAAACTTCAGCAGATTCTAAAATCTCATCATTTTGGAGACTAGGATCTGATTTAGAATCCTGCTCAAGGAAATTTTCTTCGCTGGACATAGTTACAGAAACCATCTGATTATCAATACTTCCAGTCATAGGCTCAGTGTGAACAGAACCTTCCTCACCATTTCCTGAATGTACAGAATCGTCACTACATAGAGTTGCTTCATTCGAAGTACCATCAGCTGTCAAAGCAGTGGGATCCTCATTGCTTGATGATATCATGATTTTCTTTTCACAACCTTCTTCGACTCTTTCATCAGTAGCAATTCCACCAGCTGTCAAGCACTCTAGAACACAGCGGAGACTAAATGCATGATTGGCAAATTCCTGCAGTTCCCCCTCGAATTTTGTTCCCTCTAAAGAACTCAAATCCTTGCAAAGATCTGAAATGCTTGTGTGACCTAATTTTCCTGCCTCATACAATGTTACTGCATGAGATTTCAAGCCTGTGAAGGACATAAAAGAGCAATATGAAGTCAGAAACAGAGATAATGACAACAACTAAGGCAGCAGTAATAGATGCCTTTTGAAAATATCCCAAGTACAAAAAAATGGAAATACCCACCAAGACCAACTGCATATTCAAGGCCCAGAATAAGACGGACCTTAGTTGCAGGATCCTTCTACGGGTATCTCGAACCGTGGTCCGATCCCTAAGAAGCACAGGCACGTCTACCGGTCTCACGTACCTGTGTCAGACACATGTCGGTCACGGACACGACACGACACTCTCCGGAAATGCATTGAACATGTCTAAATACTTGTCCAATGTTTTTATTATATTTCTTTTACTTGGACACATTGTGGATACTCTAGGACATATTGGCAACACTCTTGGAACATGCTAAGGGCTCATTAAAATGTATCTGACGACTGATGTTTATATGAAATCATAACATAACAATAAAATTCTAAAACACTTTACATTTGACGTGTCCCCGACGTGTCTGTGTCCTAATTTTCCAAGAAATGACATGTCCGCGTGTGGGTGTCGTGTCCATATCCCGTATCCATGTCCATGCTTCTTAGTCCGATCCCATCAAGAGAGAATCGCACTCCTAATTGGGATGGTACCACAGAAAAAAGAAAAGCTACCAAGCAAGAGAAGATCTAATATTGTCCCACTCCCATCAAGAGAAAATCTCACTCCTAATTAGGATGGATACCACAAAAAAAAATAAAAAAAAAATAAAACTACCAAGCAAGAGTTTATATTAAGCCAACATAATCTCAAATGTGGCCTTGTACACGGGAAACACATCCCTACTTTATCAGTCCACGTACAACTGCTGCAGTTACTGCAGCCAGTAGCTATAATCACAGACATGTAGGGATAAAAGGTTGGAGATAACGTTCAGTTCTAATAAGGAGGCTGAGACTAAGAGCCAGTGGCAACTCTAGGAATTTTGACTAGTGGTGTCATTCAATATTTTTGCTGCAAAGTCACAATTAACATATCTACCCAATAGACAAATGAATCTCCACTTCTTAAATCGTAAGCAAAAAGAATAATTTCATTAATAACTGTGAAAGCAAGGACATGAAAACTACAAATAATTTATAAGAATTACTTGATCATTACATACTTCTCCATCCTTAAGGACTTTAACCTTTCAGATAAAATGTGTTTGATTTGCTTAAACTAATGCATTAGAGAAAAAGGAAAGGAGACAAATGTTCTCAGTGTGTCCTCTCTGGTTTTGATTAGGCAAAGTGTGAGAGAGGGAGAAAAAGGGTTAGACCATTGTAGGTAAATGTAAACAGTAGTACTCCATAGTTTAGTACATACAAGTAAACATACAAATACAGAAAAGTCAAAAAGCTTTTCAGAAGTAGCTGTATAGAATCTGTAAGATACCAGTACTTTTTAGCTATTGATTTGTCACCTTGCAAGTGCAAGATACACTTTGTAGATGTATCATGTATGTATGGGTTCAATAACTTTCCGTAGTGGTGTCATGTAGGGAGAGGTCCAAAAAATAGAAAAGAAATATACTAAGTACTTGTCTGGATTTTTTGGGTTAGTGGCTTCAGTTGACACCATAGTGTCCTACACAGTGAACATATAGCTGATTCGGGATTTCTGTAGATGCATATATGAGGTTCTACTAAGTAAGAGTTCCCCGAAGATTGGAGGACGCTCCAGGCCTTCTATGCCTTCAAGGAGAAACAGGCTTTACATCTCTCTACCCTGAACAACATAGCTTTTGTCTCCCATCTCCATCAGAAGACCCAACGCCAAAAAACTGGAAGAAAATTGAAGATAATTCTTTACCGATAAAGAACTGCAGAAAGGGTAGAGCAAAGACAGTCCTCAGAGGGATGCCTCTACCATCAACCAAAAATATGATGGTGAGGGTTGCATGTAACAACTCATAGACCCCATAGGATAGGAACTATACGGTACAACTGATGCAGGACAGTTTTAGGACATTGTGGT
>JAOTQK010000021.1:7962422-7972704 GCA_025642025.1 Rhododendron ferrugineum
AGGAAAAAACAAAAAGAGAAATTTGTCACATATATAACGTTAAATGTTAAGTGTAGCGGGTTCAACAAAAAAAAATCAAGAAAAATGAAGAAATACGTTTTTTTGTTATACATATAACGTTATATGTGGCGTGATGGCAGCGGCGACAGTGGTGGTGGCAGTGGTGGCGGCTTGATTGCAACAAAAACGAAAAAAATAGAAAAAATACATTTTCGTGTTAACCAAACAAGGCCCTTGTTTCTTAGGTGGGGTATTTTTGTCATTATAATTATTAGTGGACTTAGTGGGTTATGAAACTTAGAAGTGGACTAGATGGGTTTGAAAATTGCTATAGTGGACTTATGCAAAATTCTAAAATACTCCTACTAATTTTTTCATGGTATTATAAATCTCGCATGTTGCAAGATTACATATCTGATGAATGTTTAATAGACAAATTTTTTTTTTGGGAGTGATTCCCTTTTTGTTAATGTCACTCCTCTTTGTATCTTTATTAGATGATTTGTTTTGTGAGTGAATGAATGAGAGTGACATTAACCAAAAAGAGAGTGGCAAAATCAATTCCCTTTTTTTTTATTCAAACATCGAATATAAAATCACCTAATTTGATGTCCAATCGGACGTTTTTATTCTGTCTAACAAACGGGCTCAAGAATATTAAACCTCAACAAGACTATCCCATCGCTCAATATCTCACTGTCCGTCTCAGCAATCAGGGAAGAGTTCTTTAAAATTCGGACCATTCAAAATACTTTTAGACGGTAAAATAAAGAGCGGTGGGAGAAACGGTGAATGTTGAGCGGTGAGCGTAGCATTTTGATAGAACCTGGCCAATTTCCCGGAAAATATGTAATGTCAATCCCGTCCTCCACTGCCGTCTAATTTCCGATGAATTACTAATTTACTTTCCTGTTTGTATTTTCCACGGAAAAAGCTACGTGCTTTTCCCGCACACAACATCTCAGCCACCGACTCAATCCCCAAGTAGGCCCCTCACCTTCATCCCAACCGTCCATCTAGTCTCCCAACCGACTTTTCAACTGTCAAAAAAAATTCAACACCCCTGAAACTCACTACGAAGCTCCCATGAACCCTCACAGAAATGCACCCTGCCCGCCTATATATGTACACACGCCCCCACAACCGCACACCGGAAAAATCAGAAGAAAAAAAAATAGTAATGGAAAACAGGAGAAAGAACACTAGCAACAGCCAAACACGGTGCAAGAAGCACCCCAAGCACCAGCAGTCACCTGGGGTGTGCTCGATATGCTTGGGAGAGAGACTCTCTCAGATTTCAACTTCTTCTTCTTCTTCTTCTTCTTCACGCAGAGCCGTGGAGCCTTACTGCTCATCTTCTTCTTCTTCTTTGTCTTCTCTATCTTCTTCCTCTCATTGCTCGACGTCGGAGTTGTCTCCGGTCCACCACCACCACGACCGGGTTCGGTCTGGTGGTGCAGGGGTGAAATGGTCAAAGAATAATTATACGGTGTTTGGGAAGAGCCGGTCTGTGGCTTTTGTGGGAGAGGGAATTAAGAACAAGAGTAGTAGTACTGGGTTTTGGTCCAAGTTGCTTCGTCCGAGAAGTCAGAAGAAGAATAATCATGTGGATGGGGGGTTTGTGGGTTTTGGGCATTCCAGGACTATGAGAGAGAGGATATTTGCTACAAGTACAAGGGTGTATTGATACGGAGATTTTTCCTTTTCTTCTTTGTTTTTGTGTACACTACAAGAATCATGATGTATCCCTAGTTAGGTTTTTACAACAGACAGATCGAGGTATGATTTGAAGCAATGAGAAAAGACATATATGTATACTACCATGTTAAATTTTTGGTAATGAATATATATATATATATGTGTGAATTTGTGAAAAGCTATTCCATATTTAGGATAGATTAAATTCTTCCTGCAGAGATCGGACATAGATGAATGTCTGATGCTGCATGTGACCTCTGTATTATTTAGTGAGTCCTATATCATCGAACGACTTTAGACATATCTGCGTTAATCAGATTTGTGCAACTCGGACTTTATGTTAATAGTATGGTTTTTTCTGTGATCTAATATCTTGAATGTATGATAAATAAAGGGAATGTCAAATTAATGCTTAGTCCAAAATTAAATATAGAGCGGAGCTAGAATTTCTGTATATCTCTATTATAAAACAGAAGGGTGTGGGGACAAGTTGTTGGAACGACTTAGATTCATTTGATCCAAAGGCTGTAGTGCATCCTCCCACTTCCCGGTTAAGTGCCCATGGTTTTCACCTAAATCACACAACTGTCATCCCCTTCCAACCGGGATGCTTAGTGCCTTAGGCACGGGCTCGCACTAGTATATATATACATAGTCCGGTTCCTATCCACACCCTTTCCATCCGCACCTCCCATTTCCCGATCGAATTTCGATTATCCGAGCCGCTCAATGTGTTCAGAACATGATTTTAAGGATACCCGCGAGAAATCGGCCAAAAAAAACACATATATATATATAGTGGAGCATACAACAACAGCTCAACTCTTTCATGATCTTCTTTAATTGTCTCTTCAATGAATTTGATTTTTATTTCTGGATTAGGTCTTTAACCGTTACGATTCGTAACTCGATCCGTAGAATTTTAATATTTGTACTGTGCACGCCTCTGTTATATTTACATTTCTAGCTGCCTTGGTCTTCAATTAGCTTGATTTTTAGTAGTTGATTTCACAGCAGCGTCTTTTTACATTTTGGAGCCATATTTTGCTACTTTGACCCCTCAACAAAATAATTCTACTGTCCTAACTTGTTCTAAATGTTAGTTACGATCCAATCCCGAAGCATTTTCTACTTCTCGCCGGTTCATTAGAACAACAAATGAGACTATCATTCATCGTTTCAAATATATACATGAGAAGTCTGGATTTATTTTAAAACAAAATCATAAAATTTTTATCTTCTTTTTCTATTAACCTCTTAACGATCATTCATTTCGATCGCAAAATTGGAAAAATAAACCCCTATAGTTCTTGATCTTGACCCTACTAATTATTATTATATTTTTTTTTTCTGGCTCCAACACTGCCTGTCAGTATGTGAAAGCATGATCCCTCCGGGAAAGTTCATGTGATGAATGGTTGGTTGATTTAGCATTTAATTCTGGTTGTTTGGAAATCGATATCATCATCATGTGCTTTTGCTATGGAAAGACTCAAAATTCCAGGGAAGAAATCCTCATCGCCAGCTGGCCGCCATATCTCCTTTTTGCCCAAATGCTACTCCACGCAGTAGTTTCCCATGGGATTTCAAAGTTCAAACCGGCCACCTGCATGAGAAAAGAGAGAAAAGAAAAAAGGGAGACGTAACAAAGTTGATAAATATGAGTGGTGAGTATGTTTCACACCACTGGCACTGATCTACACTACACGTAGGAATTCTATCTTATCCCCGCAGCCAAAAGGGATCGAGGGCGCGCGTTATCTATTTGGTTTTTTCAGATATTTCATGGCTGATTTATGCGTTGTAGTTGGGTTCTATAATCATTCTAGTTTGCATGCGTTGACGCTCCACGCAGCGTTCTCTATCTGGGGTGTTCGTCATGCATGACTTGGTTGGTTATTGGTTGGCTTAAAGTGGAAAAGCTCGTCGCTAGCTTGTGGAATCACTGTTGCAAACTGTTTATCTAGGCTTTGCGTGCGCATCTCTGATGTGGTTGCGCCTTATTCGCTTGTTATTGTCGGATTATCGGTGTTCATTAGGCTTTACTCTTCTTGTTGTAGTAGACTAGTAGTTGCACACAAATGGTTTGTAACCTTATTGTTGTTATTGAATTTCTTACTCTTACATTGTTAATTTTTTATGTTTTCACACTTTACATGTTTCAAATAGGGCGAAGTCCACTTACACCCCTTGTGATTTAGGCCATGTGTGGATACACCCCCTCAGGTTTAATTTTGTGCATCTGCAACCCATGTGATTTGTGAAAACGTGCAGACGCAACCAATTCCGTCCATTTTGACGGAGGTGTATCTCACCCGCCTTTTGAATCAAACCAAAACTTAATCTGAGTTGTTCATAATGTATTAATCAAAGAATAGAGTATTTTTGTAAAAAATATCACGTCGATCAGACATCTATAACTTAGTGATGACGAAAATATAATTTAAAATTGTACTTCATAATAAATTCTATTCGACCATGAGATTTCCTTTATCCGATCGGCTTGAATTTTTGTATGGATATATAGTACTCGTCAAACTCTACAACATCAACTGTTAGGATCCAATTTTTGGTACATGGGATGAATTGGTTAGATTCAAGAAAGAAGAAGAATCAAGGAAGAAGATGAGAGCATATTGGACTTTTCATCGTTTTTGTTAGTGGATTTTGCATTTTTTCCGTTAATTTGATGTGTCTGCACTTTTTTACAAATCACAAGGGGTGAAAGATGTACAAAATTAAATCTGAAGGGGTATATCCGTACATGGTCCAAACCGCAGGGATATAAGTGGACTTTGCCCTTTCAAATAACGTATGCTTGTTAATTGGAGTACGTGGACCGACCTCTAGGCCCAATCTATAAAATAAAATTAACGTCTCAACTGGGGAAGAGACCGTGGACTTGTTCCTGTTTTTTTTCAAAATTGTGTGTTTCGTGGAATACTTTGATTTTGCTTATGAAATCTTGTAGACCTAGTCTTTCACACCGACCAACAAACAAAGGGAAAAAACAAAACGAAAAAAACAAGGATTCAGATTGTTACCAGAGACTAATAAAAGAGACTAGACCGTTCATTTTGGACCTTTAATATGTTATATCGATCATTTTTGGGTATACTTTGACGATCGGAACCATTCTCTTTTCAAAAATTATTGAGAACATCAATTTTATTACCAAAATTTCTACTTCGAATATTAGTAAATATATGACCAAAATACATTTATCTCCAATCCAATGCGTTAATCAACCATTTGGCATAATTTTTTGTACAAGTGATTCTGGCGGAGATTGGCTCAGTAGGGGCACCGGCCCAGGCGGCCCCCACAAATGTTTTTGTGTGTGTATTTTGGCTTATGAATATCCTTCGCACATTATTTTTTGAGATGTGATTTTGCCACTACAGTTTTAGTCAGTGACACTCCACTTTTTTGTTCTGCAATCTCATATGATCAAGACACAAAATGGAGTGCCAGTGGCTAAAACTGGAGTGCCAAAATTAATTTTTTATTTTTTTTTATCACTTAATACCTATTGTATCTCATTCTTTTGGTGCATCTTCATTTTAACATTAGAGCATATGTAACATTAGCTAAATCAGAGGTCAAACATTAAAAATATCCACCGCCCACTTTTCAAAGTTCTCTAATGTATATGAGTATAAACTAAAGGTTGTCCAGTATTCAAAAAAAGACCAAATCATGATATTTGCTTCTTTAGGCAAGTGTGACAATTAATAGTTTTACCTTTCTATGGTAGAGCCCACAAATACAAGTTGAATGTGACCTTTTTAAGGGTAAAATTGGAATACATCATTTTATTTTTCAACTGCTAATTTTTGATATTTCAGCGTGTGTTGAATTTTTTTCTTATGCTCAATCTATTAGGATAACATCAAACAACAAACCAACCACAAAATCTTGTGGTGGAACCATTATAAGTCGTATTATAAGTATTTTAGTTTTAGAATCATTTTTAGTTCAATAGTTGTTTGAGTACCCTACAATTGGTTGTCATGAATTATTTTTTATCAAAACGTGTTTAAAAATTGCCCCCAGTGATGCTAGTTCCATACCCCGCCAATGGCATTTTTTTGTGTGGGTAAATTAGCTTGAAATTAAAAAAATGTTATTGTTTTCCATGTGTGTTAAGATCATACCCCCGCTGCCACTAGCAATGTTCCTGACAAGCTCTGGAAAGTAATGGCTTTCAATTGTCCAAGTAAACCTAAAATTTAAAAAAAAAAAAAAAAACCCATAATAGTCCCAAATTGGACAGTCTAATCGTAGGGGACTAAGAACAAAGAGTGGAAATGTAAACACCAAATATCAATCAGATTGGTGTAATTATGCATTGCCCTTGGGGCATCGCCACGTGATGCCTTTAATGGGATTCTCACACTTTGTTTTGGCTCCCACCATAATATGTGGTAGAGAAAGAGTCTGTGGCACCACGTGGCGGTACTCCGAAGACATTGATTAATTTTTCATCATATTGACAACTGAGTTATAGGATAAGTTTAGTGGGCTTAGAGCCCAAGCTGAAGGCTTGCGGGCTTAATGCAAGCGACTTGGGCCAGCGAGAAAAATTCTTCTAGGATGATTTATCAAAATTAAATCTGGTCATTTGAATTTTTATGATGCAATTTTAATAAATTAAATAATTAATGTCGAGATAGCTATGTACCATCTAATGACACGTGGAATCATGTCCATATGTATTTTTCCTAATTTTTGTCTTCTTTGAATTGTCTATTTGCCCTTGGTTGTCTCCATTTTTACCAATTGCTGACTCTTCTTCTCCATTTCTCGATAACCATTTGATCCTCTCTCTCTCTCTCTAAACCAGGAAGAGCTCTCCTTCCCTTCAGCATATTTGCGTATCCTCAAGCTCTGCCTACCACCTCTCCTCCGCCACCAGTTCGGACTCATAGTATATGTTAGACTTTATCTCACATTTTTTATCTAAGTCACCCAAGTTTAATTAATATATTCTAAAGATTACTCCACCTCTTGTCAATTGATTTTAAATTGAAATCCTCCAAAAAAATCCAACGTCTATTGTTTATGAAGTATGGGTGTGGATTAGCTAGCTTGATGACCAAAGAATTGTGCAAATAGAAATAGAAATAGTAAAACGGTCTTTACCCAAATTCATTGGAGTCAGGCACCACGTGACGGTGGCCCAGGGGCATTGAATAAAACGGACTTTACCCAAAGAGCAGCGCTACAGTCACCGCACCAAAATGCGGTGGCCGGCCACCGCACGGATGATCCAAGCCGTTCAATAATTTAAAAAAAAAATCGAGTGGGCATCAGGAAATATCAGCTCAATTCAATATGTGTAGATGCTCGGATCAAGCTTCTTATCTTTCCTTTTCATTTTTTCCGATTTTTCAAAGATGAGAAGCTTGATCCAAGCACTTACACATATTGGATCGAGCTGATGTTCCGCGATGCCCACTCGATTTTTTAAAAAAAATTATTGAACGGCTCGAATCATCCGTGCGGTGGCCGGCCACTACATTTTGGTGCGGTGGTTGTAGACTTTCTGTTACCGAAATTCATTGGAGGCACGGCAACACATAGCAGGATGGACACACCCAAAAAAAACCTTTTCTTCGGAACAACAAATTCAAAAGTTGGAGATTATTTGGATAATGATCATCTGTACTACTATGTTTGTTTGGTTTATTCTTCCATGCTCACAGAATGTTGATTGAGAGATGAAGAAATTACAGTAGTTCGTACCTAATTCAAAAGACGATTTCGTATGTACATCTTAAATCTTACTCCTATATATATATGCTTCAATGTTCTTGTGTCCTTTTTGTTGGCGTGTTTCCCAATTTTTTGAACGTAATATTGAATCTCTATAATGGCTACTTTTATATTCCCATGGAATATCAAATTCTAATTAAGTATAAATAAACTAAGAAAGTAGTGCCACAATAAGCTTAACCACATATTTTTATATATCACAATCCTTGCTTGTTATGAGAGTTATCAGAAGTGTTGTTATACGACTATCACTTTGTCAAATTAAATTTTGTTGTTTTAGTAACTACTTTTCAACTATGATGATGCCTAGCCAGCTTCTCGCCTTCTCGGTTAGAATGGCCTGAAGTCCATCTTTTCTCCTCTTGTAAGCTGTCAATGGATACTTTCAAGTGTTGAGGGAAAAGCTAGCATTGACTATATATAGTATATAACAAGATTTTGACTAACAATAATGCATTGTAAGTATGATGCAACAATTGAATTAAACTTTTGGTTTTTGAAGAGCTCATCAAGATAACTCTCTCTTCTTATATATTACTCCAACTCTTTATATATGCGCTCTCAATTACAATGTCAAACGTCATTTATGTTCTAATTAATAGACTAACTGCCATCTCACTTTTATAGTATCGGGCCAACTGTTATATTCGTAGGCCTTGTTGGCCTTTCACTAGTAATGCAACTCTATTATAGCATTTTTGAAAAAACGCTGTAAGATTAAGCTGTTAATACTCATAATTGTTTTGTAGTGAGATTCTTAATGTTTAGGGTGTTCTACGGCACGGGCCGCGCGACACAAATTGAGATCCACAAAATAAGTCTTTCAAACGAGCTGTCTAGGCATGTAAAATTTCCATCCAATTAGAAGTCGCCACGTGTTGCGGGACCTAATAAATAGGACACAATAAATGGTCAATCAAATGTTGTTATGTGTCTTGAGGTCGAAGGTCAAAGTGACACAAATGGGCCAATCAAATGGTTCCACGTGTCTAAGTGACACAGTTATTATTTTTATTAAGCTCGGCCAATCAAATTAAGCCATTTGGCAAAAAATTAATAATTGTGTTTCTCTTCACAAATAATTGCCTTTCTTAAAATAAAAGAAAGAAGGATAATTATTGAATTATAATTATTTCTTTTGCATCAAATTAAGAAGATAAATATAAAGGAAGTAAAGATTGGTCATGACTCTCTGTCCCACATCTCTATAAATAGAGGTGCTCCCCTCTCATATTTTCCATCTGCACATTCAAGCATACAAACTCCAGAGTTCTGAAGATCGAAGCCCTCAAGCCCCTCAGAATTCTTCAAGTCTCCATCCAACAAGAAGGTTCTTCGAATCGAAGTTTTAAAGCCTCGAAGAACATTCAAACCAAATCATCATCTTCTTCACAAATCTCAGAGAAGATTCCGCTGCTCGATCCGAGAATAAGCATCAAGCCCTCGTTTCAACAGCAACCGAAGAGAAGAATCAGAGGCTTAATTTCATTGATTAGAAAATATCTCAGAGATTGTAAACCCTAATTTCATACATCAATAAAATTGACTATTGTTCAACATTTTTTCGTCTTTTTCACAGACTCAAAATTTGTGTTCAACAGATTTTGGCACGCCCGGTGGGACTTACTCATGTCTGAAAGTGAGTTGGTCTCGAAAATGTTGACTTGGTTTGATTTGATGCCAAAAATTTGTGTATTCGACAATAACTTCTTTTCCTTGAAGTTTGGAGTGAATTTGTGTAACGCCCCGAATTTCGGAGTTAAAATCGAAAGTATTAAATATTAATTTCTGAAAAATTCACCTAATTAAAGTTTAAAATCCAAAACAGAATTCTCAACATCGAGATTCATTTATTACAAACCACTGGGAAAATACTAAAATAGTCTTTGGGGAAATAAAATAGACTAATTAACAGAGCCGACTTCTAAGTTTGATACGGATCCCAAGCGTACTCGGGCTCGGCTCCCACCTCCGGATTCTCCTCTGCATAAAACTGCTCGCCTTCGGGATTCTGTGTCTCTTCCTGATTTTCTGCAAAATCTGGCACGGAAGCCAGGCAATCCGTACCTGAGTGAAAGAGTTCACCCCGTAGTATAATCCAACCCAACTACCCCTCTTGCTTTACATCTAGCAAGCAACATGATATATATATAGTGCGAAAAAGTAAAACATAGATATTTCACATAACTTGATTTATTACTATCCATTAACTTAATATGAAATCTAAGATCTCATTCACGAGATCTTTCCTCCCCAACCACTAGCCATGCTCGGTCCCATGAGATCACTTTCCTCTGTTGTCGCAGATACACCTAAGTTATATACCGAGTGTGCACCCCCAATAACTACAGCAAGGGGTAAGCTTATCATGCCTGAATCACAACTAGGGTTCGCCTATCTTATACACCACTTCACAATCATCACTGGACTCTCGCCAGTCTATCAATTCATCAGTGGACTCTCGCCAGTTTAAATCTCATCACAAATCTCATCATATCTCAAAATCACGCCTGCAGACAATCTAAAACAAAAACTTTCCAATTCATCCATTACCTAGCATCGTCTAGGTGATTTCTATTTCGCATACCACTCCATGTCTCTAGGGTCCAATCTAACATATCAATCAGAGGTTGGAATAACAGATAAGCAATCAGAATAATAATTGAAATAAACAATAAGCATAAAAACAAATCACGTAACCTTTTATGAATGGGCCGTTCCCTTAGTCTTGTATGTCCAAGAGGTTATTAATAAAGTAAGAACTTTAAACAAAAATTTAAAAAGAAATTTTGGGCTCTTATTAATT
>JAOTQK010000021.1:7978551-8013188 GCA_025642025.1 Rhododendron ferrugineum
ATGATATACGGGCTCAATTTTGTGCAGGACCTATTGGGCCATTGTCAATCCAAGAAGGACCGGCCAAGAAGGCTCTCAACCATAAAGGGTGTATCCGCACATGGCCCATGTGAGAGCCCATATTGGGCAAGTCAGTCCCACATCGGAAATGCTAGAAAAGTTTAATTGGTATATTAGATAACGCCGACCAGCTACTATTAACTTGAAGTTAACCTTTTGAGCCACGTGGTTAGGCTAAGGGTTAAGCAGGTCAGCTAGCGCGGATCGTTACAGCCCAAACCACAGGGGGTCAAAGTGAACTTTGCCTTGTAAATAAAGCAAAAGAACTGGGGATTTGGATTGAAAAGTCAAATACTAACTTATTTTTTGTCTTTATTAAAAAAAATCGCATTTGTTAGTTTTGTATCAAACTTTTGTGACTTATTGATTCGTCTCGGCAAGAGGAATCGGAAAAGTATAAAATTTTGATCGAAACTCATAATTTTTTGAAAAAAGACAAAAATAAGTATTTAAAAAATAAATTATCTTTTTGACATATTTTTGTCTTTATTCAAAAAATTATGAGTTTCCATAAAAAAAATTACTTTTTCCATTCCTCTCGTCGAAACGAATTAATAAATCACAAAAGTTTGACGCAAAGCAAACTTATGCAAAAAAAAAATTCAAATAAAAACAAAAAAATAAGTTACTTAACTTTTCAATCCAAACTCATTAATGGTAGACTTTCTTTTCGTATACTATTAAGGGTCATCATCGGGCCGAGCCGGGCCAGCCCGCCAAGTTACTGTCCGAGCTTGCCCACGGGTCGGGCCAAGCGGGCTTTTTCTTTTTTTGCGGGCCGGGCGGGCCAGGCTACCTACCATAAATTATAGCCCAGACCTAGCCCACGGGCTAGCCCAATTGATGGGCTAGGGGGGGCAAAAGCCGGACGGGCTTAAATTTCTTTGGGTACAAACTAAACCAAGGAAAAAAAGAAAGGGTTTTGTGGGATTTTGGGCTAGTGGGCGGGCTTTTGGGCGGGTACCATGGGCGGGCTTGTGGGTGGCTCACGGGCGGTTCGAGTAAAAATTCATAGGCCCAAGTCCGCCCATTACAAACTACGGGCCGGGGTAGCCCCCCGTTGGACGGGCCTGGGCCGGGCGGGCCACAGGCCGGCGGGTTAAATGATGACCCTTATATACTATAACACAAAAAGCAATGTCACAGTTACTTGGAGTGGGACATGGATCCACTTCCTCTTGGTTATCATTCACACATAAATTAGTGTCCTTAAAGTGATGATTGTTCAAAGCTTTCTAGTGGTGAAATCAGGATTTTATATATCTTGGAAATGTCAAACTTTTGAAGTTAGGTATGAGGAATGTGTTATAAGAGTAAAATTTCATAGGGAAGCATAAACTTACAATTTCTCTTCAAAATTTGCAATGTAAATTTATTTAATACATAAATGATGAAGCAATTATGTTGAATACATGTAGCTCAATATTTTATCAAATTAAAATCAATGTTTTATCAAGAAAATTTTATTTTCAATACAGAAAATTAATGGAGTTCGTTGGGTCAAGACCAAAAAAGCTTGATGAGGGAGCATAGATACTACAATTTGTTTCTTTGTAGTAATTAAAATTTTCAGCCTTGACGAGTTGGGAGGTGCCAGAAAAATACAAATTTGCTATTTGGCCTTATATATGTAGCATAATACTTATGGGTGTTGACAGCAAGTCAGGGGGCACCCTGAGCTTTATCAATTATAACCGTTGAAATCTTCTATTTTTCATATACGTGTGTTGGCTAGATCCATCAATGTATAATGACGTTATGTCATTATTGCATGATTAATTTTTTTTTTATCAACATAATGATCAATCGAAAAACAAAAGCACATGTTTTGATAATTAATACTCTCTCCGTTCCATATTGAGAGTCCCACTATCTCTCTTACCATTTTTCAAATTAAAAAATAAACTACTTCCGTGCATAGTTTTTCAAATTTTTTCGCACCGTATTAAAGATCTCGATTAGTACTTTAATTTGGTGCGAAAAAATTCAAAAAATTATACACCGAAGTAGTTGATTTTTTGATTTGAAAAATGGCACGACTTTTCGTGGTGGACTCTCAATATGGAACGGAGGGAGTACCTGCTAAGGACATTTTCAGCATTAACAAATGTTCTTTGTTTGTCCTTGGAGGGTATTAATTATCAAAACACGTCCTGGGCCGTCATTTTCCCTTTTTTGGGGGCATGCATTATAGTGATAGCGTGACTAAACAATAAGTATGAATTACCCAAAAAAAGAAACAATAAGTATGAATGAAGTAAAAGAAAGCCTGGTGGGCTTCACAAGGATCAAGGCCTTGGTTTTAGAGCCCATCCACACCGGCAAAAGACCCAACCGACATCCTACGACCTATACAGTTCGTGTGTTACAACTTACAACTAATTTCTCCCGGATATAGGATTACAGTTAAGTAACAAAGAACATTTGTTAATGCTGAAAATGTCCTTGGTAGATATTAATTATCAAAACATATGCTTTTGTTTTTCGATTAATCATTATGTTGATAAAAAAAATGTCCTATTTTCGTGTATTACGGGGGCCGTTGGTACCTATATCTTTTCTGAAAAATAATTAAGAACCTTAGTGGAACAGGACCTTTGATGTTTAATAAACTTTAATGGGTTTGATTAGTCGAATTGTTATTTAAGTGTGTCGATACTACTTCATCAGCTCAAACCCAAGATCACTACAAATGGTGTTATATGACCGTTGGGCTAAATTAGTGTCATTGTGGCGGACATCCTTCATCTTTTTTTTTTGATCCGCAACATCCTTCAATTCATCTTGTTGATGGTTTCTTGAGTGTGAATACGTATTTTGTTCAACGGTGTGGCAATGGGGTTGCCCATAATGTTGCTCAAAAAACTGTTAGAGATCCTAAGTGTTCTACATGAGTGTTTAGACCTCCTTTGTGGTTTCTATCTTCCCTATATAGGATGGTTGCCCGTTGTAATTTTGTTCAAGTTATATTGTGATCAATAAAAGTATCCGCTATCCTTTGACAAAAAAAAAAAAAAAAAAGTCTATTAAGTGTCCATTTGATTAGCGAGAAAAATAAAATGGAAAGTGAAAATGAGAGAAAGTGAAGTAAAAGAAAAAGAAAATGTATTTTTTTTCTTTGCATCCGTTTGATTAGGATGAAGGTTTTGCAAGAAAATAGGAAAATTAATGTAATTGTTGTTGATTCTCACAAGAAAATAAAATTTTCCTAGACTTTTGTGAGAAAAAGCAAGCCAAGCTCTCTAGCTTTAGAAGGTTGTACGGAAAAGTTTATTTTCTACCATCTTCTAGGACACTTTTGCTAAGTGAACACCAAAAAAGTATATATAATTTTTCTTTTTTGCACTTTCTACCATTAGCGAGTAATCAAACGGACCCGAAGGAAAAAATTAGGAGCCCTTCTTTCGCAATATGAACTAAGACCCAAATAAGAAGAAAAGTTGACAAAAACTATTCCAACTACTTAAACCTTCAATAAAAATGAACCTAAGCCATTCAATATTCAGTGGATGCCGAGCTCCCAAATGCCGAGTGCCATCTGGTCCATCACCATTTTTCTTTATTTTTTGTGCTTTTCTAAGTTAGGTAAGTTAATAATTTGAGGCCTGCCTTAAAAGATCTACTCTGTAATGATAGTAATCAAGGAAGAAGGTGGTGATGTTTAATAGTTCAGTAGCTCCAAGTTAGTCCGGTAAGTTGGTGGGTTTGCTCTTCACATAATTGATAATCAGGATTTGATGTTTGGGGTTACGCCAAAGAAAAAGTAATTTCTTGTGAAAACTCTAGCTCTGACGTGGATGACCAGCCTTTGATCGGATCGGGGAGAGGAGTCTAGGTCCGCGTAAACTTACTCAAACACCCCTGAGCGTGGACAAAAAAAATGCTTAATAGGTCAACTGACTTCCTAAAAAAAAAAAACCCAACCCCTACCCTACTCCCAACAACCCTAAACGCACCCTTCAATGTATAAACATTTGGTACTTATCTTACTATGTTCTTTGCAGGGATAGAGCTGTATGTATTGGTGGGGGTGGGTTTCCATATAATCCCACGATTAAATATAAAATTCACTCAAAATTTTGTCTCTGTCTTTGTATTCACCTTCGAATTGGAAGGACAAATATAGATCGATTGCGATTTGAAAAGAAAAAGTACTTCTATTTGGGTGTATACGGTTTTCACCTCCTTAAATCACTTTAAATTCATACCATTTTGTATAGAAACTCGAAATGCTTTGTGTGAAATATTCTTAACATTTACATAAGTATTCACAATATTTGCATAGAAATTCATGACGCTTTTTGGTTTAAGAATGAATTACATCAAGATAAAAATTCATACGAAACGTTAGGCATTCAAAATTAGTGTTAAGATTTTTTATCCAAATATTATGAATTGCTATACAAGATTTGTGAATTAAAGACAAGAAACCCTAGTTGCTATTAAGAATTCTACAGTCATTAACTCTTGCATTTGTATCTTGCCGTGAATTTTGGGATTTGGCGATTGGGTTCTGTTAAGGCAAAGGTTGATCAACCGAATAATAATTAATTTAATTGCCCTCATTTGCTAATTGAATTGTCTAGACAATTAATATGGGTGATACTCCATCCGTCCCCCCGTCTAACAGTTCTTTTTGGGAGTTCGTATCAAACAAATGTTTACACTAACGGTGTAAATAATTTAACCTCCTTTTCTTTATGGGAGTTCGTGCTACTTTTCAATTGTTTATATCTCATAATGTATTGTATTTTATGTGATTTCAAAAACATTATTTTGTAGAACTAATTAGTTGAGCACTATCAAACAATATTCGTGTTGCATGTAATATTATCAATTTAGAAATATAACTCATTTTTTTATCTGGTTAGAACAAAATGAGGAACTGTTAAATGGGGATAGAGGGAATACATAATGTTAATTGGACTTAATCCGGTTTTAATTGACTTCTCGCAAGCGGGTGGTGGAATGGGACCCTCAAGATTAGTCAATACACGTGTAAGCTCGCCCAGACACATAAGTTAAAAATGAAAAAAAAATATTAGGAGGCATGTTTTAATTAACTATTTCAAAGTCCTATTTTATGCAATTACTAGTGCTTGCCCGTGCCTAAGGCACTACGCACGTCAGTTAAAATTGCGTCGGCGTGTGTGAGCGTGTGTGCATGTGCATAATGGGTGCCACATAGGACAAAAGTGTCACGTAGGACAAACACCCTTCTGTTTTATTATATAGATTAAGATTAGTGTGATCACACATGGCTTGTGTTCATAGGTTCCTCAGTGGCTCTCATGAGAAGATTGAGTAAAAGGTTTCTCCAACTACACATGAATGGAGATTAAGATAATGTTTGTATATGCAAGTGGCTGACGCCAGGTCTTTGTTCCCCCAGCACTAGGTCACTGTGTCATATCTAGGTAGACTTGGGCTTTCAAAGTCTTTTACAATACTTCCTTTTTTAATGAACTTGGAATAATTCTATGGAATTGGTGTGTGGGGCCACATCCGGATCCCACAAAAAATTTTCAAACCGTTCATTAATCATAAAATATTTTTTTGAATCGTTTTGTTTAAAATCATTTCAATCATATAACTATAAGTACTTGATCCAAAGTATCAATTCTTCATTCAGAATGTAAGATCTTGAATTCTAAATGGAAAATTTAAACATTAGATCATGTAATTACGATTATCTGATTCATGAGCTGAATTTTCACAAGGCTATTTCAAAAATTTGTGTGGGGTCCAAAAATAATGTGCCCACACCGAGCGCACCCTCGTGCACAATGGGGTTGATGAATTTGATTTGGCACCCGAAAAAATTCTAAGGACTTGTTTACGTCAAAGTCATTTTCCAAAACAGAAATCGCAATTGGGCATTAACGAAAAAGTCGAAAAAGTTGGAGTAGTTGTGAAAGATGTTGACATCAGAATGATACCACTTAATTAAGTGGCTTCAATCAAGAGGAATTTTGGCATAAATAGAAAATTAAGGATGACCAAAAAGGGGGAAAAAAAACTCTAGAGTAGAGATTAGAAAACATAACTTACTTTATGCTATTTTATTTTTTATTAAAAAAAAGGAAACTGGGTCCGAAGACCTAATTAAAATCAACAAGGGTAAGGTTATCTAAGAATTGGGGGACAGGAATCCCCTAATGCTCTAACCTAACACCTAATAGAAATTGTTTAGCTAACCTACGAATGAACTACTCTATTGAAAGAATGATTCACATATTTAAAAACACAAGCGGAAAATGAAGGATTGCTTAGCCAACGATTCACATATTGGTTTTTAGTATTTATACAGTTGGATCGATGTTACGGGCTAATTGGGAAAAGGGGAATTTATTACTGAGACAAGACATGATTATTGAAAATTTAGAGTCATGAAAAGAGGAAAAATTATATATAGATACGTAAATTCATGGTATCTGTTGACCAAAATACTCCTAACCTATATATCTTGCACCCTTTAGATTTGCTCCCCAATGTCCCCATTGAATGTGTTCAACTTGCAGTGACTGATCATTCAGTATGGTCATATTTTTTAGGGCCGAATGACTTGCACCTTTGAATTGACATAATTTGCACCCTATTGAAAAACAATTAGAACCTAAACTTAAGTTAGCTTGCTCTCGAGTACATATGACTTGCACCACCAACAACCCCTAAATAAATAACTGGTGGTTATAGGGTGTGGTCATATTATTTTAGGAACGTATAGTGCCCTATTTAACACGACTTGCACCTTATGGGAAAGTGAGTAAAATCTTAAGTTAAGTTGACTTACTCCAAAGTACGTGCAATTTAATTAGTGTTGGGAGCTAAGAGTAAAGTTATTAACCAAATTATCATTCAATGCCTTTGCAATCACTTCAGCTCTTTATCAAGCTCTTATCATGACACAGTAGTTCTCAACCTTCATGCAATGTTCCTGTAATTAATTACTCCTCTTTTCACTGAAAATGCAGATCTCCCTTCTCTTTTTAGAGCAGCAATGGCATCAAGAAAGGAACAAAGGCACATGCAGCTGCAAATTTGCAAGTTACTCAATGCATCTTCTAAAACCACAAAGGAAATTCTCCAGCTTGATGAATCGAAAGGTCCCAGTTATGATTGCATATATTTGATCGATCAGTAATCAGATTAAGGGGTCATCAATGCCATGCATGGGATGCTGTTTTTTTGTCCCTGTAAAAACACCATTGATTGAATACTCGACCCGGACCCCCTTGTGTGTCGCACATGCTTTTTTCATAAAAGACTTGAGAAAATGATCTGAATCGGTCATTTTATTGGCACTTTGTTCCTCTTGGTTTGCAACCATTTTTTAATTTGTATCCTAATTTTTTGTTTTTTTATTACCGAAGATAGTTGTTAATAGAAAACGAAGAGACCATGGCTAATTAACAAAATTCATTCGCTAGCTGCGATATATGTAGCCAATAATGCAACACATAAGCCCCACCCTACAACAATCCGTATAAAAATTTGTTCAAGCTTGATTAAAAGCTTAACTAGCTTCACGAGAACGTTCAAGCTAGGTTTGTTAAATGTAACAATTTGATATCTAACGAGTTTTTTCCGAGCGAGTTAGAAATTCTTTTTTGTTTTCTTTGGAAGAAAATTAAGGATCACATAAAACTAGGAAACAATAGTTATGAGGTATTTAACCTCTATAATGTCTTCTTGGTCCTCTTGGAAAACGAGAAACAGCAATAGAAGGACAGGAATTAAAAAGTATAAATCCTAAAGATCGAGCAGCCTTGGCAATCATGTCCGCACAACCATTAGCCTCCCTGAACACATGCCCAGTTAGTAATTCATTATTATCAACCTAATTACTACTACTATACTATCTAATACTATCCTTGGATCCTCTTTTCTCAATGAAATCGAACGCGGCATGGGTCGGAAAGTACCTTCAAATAGCTGACCCATTACACAAAGTTTTTTTTTTTTTTTTGGTAATGAACTGTGGCGGAGCCAGGATTTTGACTCCGGGGGGCCGATTTAACAGACATATATTTTCTATCGGAACGTATACTCATTATACTATAAGGTTTTTGCTTTCCAATTCATTACATTTGTATATTGAAATAATTCTTTAGGCTATTTCAACTATCACATGCTTATTTTTTATTTATGAAAAAAAATGAGAAATGAGAATGTAAAATAACTGGTTTTTTATTAAATCAAACCGAAATTATTAAGATTTTTAGTAGCTATACGCAAATAATTATAAAAAATATTCAAAATTAGATATATACAAAAAAAAAATTTAAAACTCGAACTCTCGGGGAGCTGGTGCCGGGACCCCCCCAGGCCCCAACATAGCTCTGCCACTGGTAATGAAGAGTGATCTCCGGGCCAGCTTCTGCGCACACCAGGACTAATCTCTCCAGTTCCCACCAGCCTTTGCTAACCCAAAGGATTTAATACGCATGTGTGGCCCCAATGACTTTTCGCAATGTAAAAGAGTCGAATTTGAGACCTCAAAATGATAAACCCCTTCGTCCTTACGATCCACCAACTACACTACCCCTTGAAGTTACCCATTACACAAAGTTGTAGTCACGAGAACCGCCTTATTGACCGGACTGTTTTGACTTACGGACCTTCAGCTGCATCAGACGCCCAAAGGCCTCCCTCAGGTAAAGAATGCTTTGAATTCTGACCCTTCATTTTTTCCCAATTTTTGTCTTCTTCCATTTGCTTTTAAGAGAAATTTTTTTAATACATTAATGCATCCGGGTAGATTAGAAAAGTCACAAAAAAAATTACTTTTATACAGCCTAATTTTATAAAATAAATCTTAATTAAATTATGTGGAGAGCGAACAAAACAACTAAGGCCCCATTCTAGTTTCTAAAAAAAATGAATTTTTAGAAAAGAAAAGTAATTTCAAGCTCAAAAATCATGTGTTTACGCAAATAATTTTCCTACCAATATAGATCTTGTTTGATAGATCTCATTGAGATCTTTTAAACGGTAAAAAAAAAATTAAAATTTATTTTTTTCATTTTCATTATATTTGAGCGTAAAACTAACCGTTGGGGCTAGTACGAGGAGCAGCTTGTATTCTATCTTGCCTATATACTAGCTAGCTACATATGCGGCCGTACGTTAGTTATTGTATGCTCTTTCATGGGAGTTGCATTTTCGAAAGTAGTAGTACCCTTTTTTACATTCCCTGTTGTATTTTACTGTAGTAGCTACTGTACTAGCTAGAACTCTCTACTGTACTAGCTAGAACTCTCACCTGACATTTATGCTAGCTTTTTTCTGTCCAATCACGGGAAACCACATCTCACCTTCCTCTATGAGTACTCTCTCTTGTTTTTTCTGAACGGTCACTTTTTTCTTTTTGAAAACTGAGATTGCCACTTCAAAAAAATGATTGAGGCATTTTAAAATCAGTGTAAGTTTGAAGTCACTTTTTTTTGTTTTTTAGAGTGTCTTCATCGATTTTTAAAATGTCAATATTATTTTTCTTTTTTTTTAACATCATATATAAAGTATAAAATATAAATTTGAAACACTGCATCAATAATGAAAGTTCATGAGATAACCAAACCCCAAAAGAAACACACACTGCACGCAAGTGCAGAAATTTGAACTCCCAACCTCCTATATATTGACAGTATATTAGTAAGGGCTACAATTTCAGGAGATGGTGTGATCAAGATATAGGAATTTACACCTTTTAAGTTTCAAGATTAAAATCAACCAATTGGGGCTCAGTTGGTCAGGACTATTGAATCTCACTAGGAGATTAGGAATTCGAGTCTCTCCACCTACATGTGGGTGTTCTTTTTTCAGATGACTTTTCCTTTTTTTCTATCCTATAATGGACTTATTTCTCGTATTGGATTGAGTTGTTGGGCTTGGTTATCTCGTAAACTCTCACAATTGATATAGTATTCTGAATTTGTACTCTATATTTCATATCTGATGTAAAATGGTCTCTTCTATAGATTGAAAAAAAAAAAAAAAGCTTCAAGATTAAAATCTCGCAAGTGCGCAACAAAGTCTTACGCGGACATTTTTAGTGCATTAATTGGGCCCGCTAGGGTACAGTTCAAGTCTATACTCCTACTAATGCAACCTAGCTAGCATCTTTAATTGGATGCATTATTTAAGCTGAACAGGATTCCTTTGTTAAGGATTTGGGGAATTTAGTTTTGTTCATCCTCCTTGAAAGAGGGTGAACATTACCCTCGATCCTATTGGTTGTATTGATGTGGATCCCACCACAAAGTGATATCATGCTCATCAAAAAGTGTATGCATGACATAACTTGTGGTGGGACCTATGTTATTTCAACCAATAAGAAAGAGGATAACGTTCACCCTCTTTTAAGGAGGGTGAACAAAATTGCACTCGAATTTGAGTAGGTGTGAAAGCAGCTTCTTGTCAAATGATGGGAGAGAATATAAGTACGAACTATGATTCATCATCCAGTCTTCGAACAATAGGACCATATAATTAACTACTCCGTATTTTACTTCGAACAATAGGACCATATATAGTTATTCTTTTGAATTTGTATGCTTGCCTTGGATTGAGGTTTGAAGGTGACATTGTTTAACTAATGGAGTATTGGTTAGGGAAATGATTTTGCTACACTATTTTTTGATAATGTCACACTTTGCAAGTGTATTTTTGCGCCAAAAAATACATTTACAGGGTGTGGCATTATCAAAAAGGGTGTGACAAAATCACTACCCTATTGGTTATTATACAACTTAATTATACTAATGGCTAGCACTTTGATTGTTCAACTGACGCAATTTAAAAATATTGAGAGCTAGAGTACTAGCTTGATCCGTTTACGGCAACCACCGTATGTGGTTCATTAATTTCTCATCCGGCTATTACAATAGTAGATGTAGATTGAACCAAGGTTATAAAGAACATACCAGTTAAAGTATCATTTTTTCTGCTGATACAATACTAGAACCGTTGAGATACCATGTACCATTTTAAATGTATTGCTATCATTGTTACGGGTTTTTTTTCACATTGAAATTTTTTAAAATAAAACACATTTATTCAAAATTAAATTAAATTTTGAAATAGTAGTTCAGTATGATCCAGGACTGATGGTGTACTGGACTATTCACTCTTTATAGTATGAGATTTGATGCTTAAGTGTGTAAATGCAATATTAGCCTTAGGTTAGAAGTTTGTAGCACATGCAAGCTACAAAGTCCACGTGTAGTGTTTTAGATGGGCAAGGACACTTTCTCAAATACTCCAGTATTTGTCATTTTTCACATGGAAAAGTTTGAGTCATTTATGACTCATCAACAATTTCATACTGGAGTACAGTACTTTTTTGGAAGGAAGAGAGGTGGATAATAATTCTACTGTTAGTTTGATTGAGGATCAACAAAGTTGTGCTTCACATCCTTTGCATCATTTGATTGTCCAGTGTGGGTGGTTGCTTGATTATTTTCAGGTGGTGGAGTCAGGGTTTGATCCTCGTGAGGCGAACAAATGTGCGGATTTGATGGCTAAGGAGGCTTTTAGTTTATCAGTAGGATTAAATATTTTTTCTGTTGTTCCTGATGTAATATTATTTCAATTACAATAAGATCTTATAGGGGTTAAGTACCCAAGACTTATTGCTAATTTGTAATAATAGTAGTATCTCAAAAAAATAAAAGGTATGAATTTGTATCCAACACTCTAGTTGGCCACTGACGGGGAAAGTATCTGAAAAAAACTTATTTTGTGTTTGAAAAACAATCATTCTACAACCACAAATACTTACACAAATCTACTCACATTCATATTGACGCCCACACACACTACACCTTCAGTGTGTGTGGGCCCCATCAAAAGATATGAGTGTGTGTGTGAGTGTTTGTGATTGAATAATAGTAATTCGTTTAAAAATGGATTTTAAATCAACCGCGTGCTCTCTCTTGTAAGCTCGAGTCAAATAGTACTTCCTTCGTCCCAATTTAATAGTTCCTTTTGAGAGTTTCTGTTACTTTTTAATTAATTATATCTTGTATTTTTATAATATTTTATGTGATTTTAAGAATATTTTATTATAGAACTAAACAAGATCTATCAAACAAGATCCATATTGGATATAAAATTCATTATCATTTTAAAGATATAACTAGTTTTTAATCCGGTTGGAATAGAATAAGAGACTACTAAATTGGGACGATGGGAGTAACTAAAAAGAAGTTCGATTTAATTTTTTTCTTCCAATTACATGTGGTAGAGAATACAAAGTATCATAATTATATTAAATTGAAAATAAATCTACAATCACTATAGGCTCAACCCAATTACTAGTCTCATTCAGGCAAGAAATAATTTCAACAAATACCAGAGGAATAACACATTTACTCTAGAGGGGAAGTTCAAACATCTAGTGGATGCAGAGTCCTGACCTTGAAGAAAAATGCTAGAACCAAAAACACTCTACATTTACTGTGTGTTCCATACACGTTGGAGGTATGTAGTATGTGCAGAACCCATAGTAAACTTGAGAGAGTTTAGTGTATGTGATTGTGGTTGTTGTGGCCTACTTAGAGGGAAAAAGAAAGAAAGAAAAGGAAATGAATGTGGCCTTGAAATTATGTTATTGCAAGGATTTTGACACAAATTTCAACAGGCGCGATTAATTATGTTCATAGTTTCGTACTCCCTCCGTTTCAAATTTATGGTCCGGTTCGGTCTCCAATACAATTTTTAAATTGTTAATATATTTCAATCTACAATAAATTTTATGTGCAATATGGATCTTAATGATATATCTCAATTAGTTCTACTATACAAAGTTTTTAAAATCTTTAAAGACATTATAGACTGAAAAATATTAACAATTTAAAAATTACATTCAAGACCGAACCGAACCACCAATTTGAAACGGAGGAAGTATCTCTTACGTAAAATGCAATATTTCTCCTTCACTTTATATAGAAAACGATAATTTCATGATGTGACAGAGATTTATATATATACTAATATAATATAATCACTTTCCTGCCTCGGATACAGTTTGTATAATCAAAGAGAGCATAGAGATCATTGCTTTTATTTTACTCTCTCCGACTCAAATAAGTATATATTTTTTGAATTAAACGTGATATATTATAAGAGAATGATCAGTTTTATAAAATAAAAAATAATTAATTAAAAAATAAGTGAAACAGGGCTTAAATACTGGAGTACTCCACTATACAAGTACAGTAGTATAAATTCATTGAAGGTCAAAAAAAAAAAAAAAAGTAGTATAAATTCATTATTCTTTTAACAAGAAAAAATATAAATCCTTCTTTGTCGAAACTGAAAGAAAACGAGCAGAAACAAGAAGGGAGAGAACCGAAACTAGCCGACGGACCTGCCTTCTGCTCTCTCTCTCTCAAATATTCCTACTATCTACATACATCCAGAATCCCAGATTATAGAGAGAGAAAGACAGTCGGAGGGAATGGTGACCTTGTGTGATTCCTCGTATTCTCATATCTGAGAGAGAGAAAACAGAGAGAGAGAGAGAGAGAACACACAGAGAGAGAGAGAGAGAGAGAGAGAGAAAAGGGAGGAGAGAGATGCAGCAGAAGTGGAGGTGGAGGACGTTGGGAGTACTTCGGAGGTTGCTATCGTGCGCCATAGGATCGATAGGCCTACTGGCTCTCCTCTTCGCCCACGTACGCCTATTCCCTTCCTCCCAAGTGCCCAACTTACCTGACTCCTACAAGCTCCCCATGGTCGAGACTCTCTCTCTCAACCGATTTACTCCTATTCTTTCTGGGGTTTAACCTTCAGTTCTGATTGAAACTTTGTCCGTTCTCTTAATTCAGTTTTCAATCGCTTTTGCCGATACCATCGACACAGATTTTCCAAACTTGCCAATGTACAAAAGAAAGATTATTTTTCCCCCAAGAAATTGAGGGTCTTTATGTAGTACAATTTTTGGATATTTGCCGAGACTTCGAAAGAAAGATTCTTTTTCCAAGAAACGAAGGGTTTTGTGATTGCGGATTATTTATTTATTTTTATCTAGGGTTTAATTGTGATTGTGGATTCAGTTTCCTTTAGATTACCGTATTCTGTTTTCTGGGATTAGGTTTTGTAATATAAGATTAGTTTGGTTGAATTTTTTTTTTTTTTTTCTTGCAGCAACAAGAAATTGGATTGGGAGGAGAGCGGAACTGGATGGTAGAAGTGGCGCCACCCCATTTGTCGAGATCTCCTCTCCCTCCTCACAAGGTTTTTTTTTAAAATTTGCAGACAATTTCATTTCATTACGTGTAAATGTCATAGTTCATCCATTTATGCAATTTAGGTCATTCTTGTTTGAATTTTAGGAAGTCCATATCTTTCAATGTTTTGTACGTCTCATGTTTGGTAGGATTAGCTGTCAAACGAAACCCTCTGCCGATTGTTGCATTCAAATGCCGGAATCGTTGTCCATGGGATGTCTAAACTGGTTCCAATAAAACCCTGCCAATCAAATGGTCCTTAGTTCTTTAGTTTTTGTTGTGCTCATCAAGATGAAAGTCTCTTTAGTTCTGGTATATGTGTGGGATGAGTGCACTTTTTGTGCAGATTGATAAAGTGTATGCATATTGATATAAAATAGTCATGCATATTTCGTGTTTTCACTCCTTTAGACTTGAACAGTTGGATGGTGCAAGTGGGAATTTGGATTTAGACAAGCTATGGAAGCAACCGCAAAAGCAAGATTTTGTGCCCTGTGTTGAGCCAAGTTCAACCTACAAAAGTAAGGAACTTCTGGTTATGGAAGTTCATATCTAACTGTCCTTGTCCGTTTCTTTTTTCATTAGTTCCATGTTGTTTCACCAGGTACTGGAGAGACTCGAGGTTACCTCCTTGTTCATACGAATGGTGGGCTAAATCAAATGCGAGCTGGGGTCTGTATTCTCTCTCTATACCAATGGATTTGTGTGTGCGCGAGATTTTTAATAAGGGAGGATTGTTTTACTTTTCTTTAAGCCCCCTCGGCCAACCCATAATGGTTAAGTAATTTTTTTTTTGCTGGGTTGCTTATGGCTGTTAAGTTGAGGTAGAAACGGTAAACCTGAGAAAGCAGTATAGCCACTCGAGTCATAATCTGATATGAGGTTTTAAGTTTTGGAAGTCAGGTTTTTGCCAATACTCACCAGATTATAGCTGTGTAGTTAACAATCTTTTGTGTAATTCAGTTGAAATGCATCATTAGAGATTTTTCTTTTAGATATAAAAAAGATAGTGACATTCGGTGATGTAAACCCATAACAACAGGGAGCTTGTGGAATTGTTTCCTCTCAGCCTGCCATGAGATGGAGGAATGGGAAAAAATCTCCCATGAGGAAATTATGTGTTTTTCCTTTATAAACATTTGTGCAGAGAGCAGGGTTGGCTCTATGCTACTTCCAGGGGTTCAGATGTACCTCTCAACTCTGAAGATGTTCTAGGGATGCCCTACTGTACACTGAAAATTTAACCGGTCAAAACAGCTATTTAGCCTAGTGAAACCTGTTATCTCTAACTTAATCACCTGCTCTTGCCACTCATCTCAACTTCATAAGAGTTTGTGAATACACTTTTTGGTTTCTAGTTATAACTTACTCCCAATATTGTGTATTTACACTCATCATGTGAATAATTATCCTGCTTTACCGGAGAGAATGCAAAGATAGTTCAGTGGCGTGTCTAGAAATTTTCCAAGTTCTTATATCTATCCGTTCTATTTCCACTGATCTTGGTCATGTACATTTAAAACATTGGGTTAATGTTGATAATTAAACTATTATGCAATGGTTTCTAAGTAAGAAAGGTCGTGCATTAATACTTTATCTTGGATCATCATTCAATAGATTAAAATATGTTTATTATTCACGATTTGAGAGTCTCTTGCAAATTTGTCGTTTCATGAGACATAGGAAAAAAATGCCCGTAGGTCATGTGGTTTAGTTTTGAATAGAACATTTGGAATACAAGGTAGTATATGTCACCGCTGGCTAGAATTCCTGGAGCCGCCCCTGGCAGAGAGCGACAGATACAATTAGTTAGAAGGCATTCGAAAGTGATACAAACGAAATGACAAAGACGCAGCTGCAACATCCTTGTCATAACGTCTTCTCGTATGCCTCTCTTGTTGGTGACTTTCCCCGGCTTGAATGAAGCGAAACCCGAGGTCAGAGAGAAGATGAGACCAAAGAAGCAGCTGCACCTAGAGTCTGCATCTTGTGCCTTGCTTCCTAAAAGCTACAGGCAAAGAGCAGACTAAGGATTAAAAATTGAGGGTGGTCTTTTCTGGTACTCCTATAAGAAAAACTCTAGAGATTTAGGATTTGCAATTTCAACTCAAATAACACCCTTCATGACTTTTATGAGTTTGGGCATATTACTGTGGAATTGGCGCTTGTCTAGTCACTAGTGCTCAATTCCGAAAACCTAGGTGACGCTTGTCTCTTCCGTCTTAGACTTTTGTAGTCAATCAAATTTTATGGTTTGATTTAGTTATGCAACAAATCCACCAAGAGCATTTATGATTTTTTTTTTTGAGAATCAGAATTTATGGAAAATTGGTAATCCTGAAATTTGATTAAGTCGGCTAGACTGACATCTTCTGAACTAGTTCCCATTCATCCAAGTGTACGTGCAACCCCACCCATTTTCTTGTTATTTCGGCACTGAAATATGACCACAAATTAATTCTCTCTATAGTTGCATTGTGAAATTCTTTAGAATATGAATCCTTCCCTCTCTCTTTCATTGTTAGAGAATAGAGACTATACTTCATAGAGATTGAAAAGTACCTAATAGGTTTTTTTTTGGCGGCAAGCCGGCAACTTATGGCACGAGTGATGCATAAGTAAAGCTGCCAGGCATCGTCGTACATTTCATCCCTATCTTTATAGTTTTAGGTATGACTATAACATATTGTCGTAAAACCGGTTAACAAATTTTTTTTTTTTTTCCTGAACTTACAGATATGTGACATGGTTGCCGTCGCCCATATTCTAAATGCTACTCTTGTAGTTCCAGAACTTGATAAACGCTCGTTTTGGCAGGACACTAGGTACACTTTGCAGATTCAAATATTTGCAGTTGTACTTGAAATTGCATTCTTGGTGCTAATGCTAATATTACATTCAAACTGCAGTAATTTCTCTGATGTATTCGATGAGGACCATTTTATTACTTCCTTGGCGAATGATGTAAAAGTCATTAGAAAGCTTCCTAAGGAACTAGCTACTGCAACTAGAGCAGTTAAGCACTTTAGAAGCTGGTCTGGTGTTGATTATTATCAGGATGAGATAGCTAGCTTGTGGGAAGATTATCAGGTATATTGACCAGAGAATTGATTTCTCGAGCAACTCTCTGTTTGAACTGGATTATTTGAATTTCCACATCTTTCTAGGTTATTCGAGCAGCTAAGTCAGATTCTCGATTGGCAAACAATAATCTTCCTCCAGACATTCAGAAGTTACGCTGTCGTGCTTGTTATGAAGCCCTCCGTTTTTCACCACGTATTGAAGCCATGGGAAAAGTAACATCTTCAAAACTATTTTTGACTTTAAAAATGGCTAATAAGTAATATCCTTCTGCTAATGCACTGTTAGTTTTTGCTTGACTTTGTAGTTGTTGGTAGATCGTATGAGGTCTTATGGTCCATATATTGCTTTGCATTTACGATATGAAAAGGATATGCTTGCCTTCAGTGGATGCACTCATGATTTATCTCCAGAAGAAGCTGATGACCTAAAGTTAATCAGGTGGGAAATTTCTACATAGTTGTGATAATAATTATTCCGTGTTTATGCTTTGTTGACTTATTTGAGTGAACAACGTTCAATGAATATGCTGCCTGGCATTAACTTTTGTTGTTCTTCCATTTTGAACTTTCAGGGAGAACACTGTGTATTGGAAAGTAAAGGAAATCGATTCTATGGAACAGAGAGCCAAAGGATATTGCCCCTTGACTCCAAAGGAGGTTGGAATATTCCTCACTGCTCTGGGTTTCCCTTCAAACACCCCTATATATATTGCCGCTGGAGAGATATATGGGGGTGATTCTCATATGGCCGAACTGCAATCACGCTATCCTTTATTAATGAACAAGGTATGTCATGGACTCATCCAATTGTTTGGAGTGTGCTTTATTTTTATACTCGACAAGTAGACTGCTGTATGTTAATAAGAATGAGTTACAGTCAAACAACATACTTTCAACTTGGAGGAACACAAGGATCTCGTTCACATCTGAATTTGTTTCAGTAAATCTTTAAAGCATTGTTAATGATGGATGGTGTGTAGAGCGAATACAACATGAGAACCATGAGTAAGCCATGACTGGGTTGCCTTGTGCTGATGGTAGTCCAGTTACTAGTGGACTAGTGGTAGTGGATCTGTGCATTAAAATGTATGCCCTTTTAGTACCCATAATGGGCGTCTAGTAGGTGTAGTTTGGGTACAAGACCAAGTAATTTGTCGAGGCATGCACTTTGATAATCGTTGTATGCATTGGTGATGAATCTACTCCCATGAAGAGATTGTAGTTCCGCATTGATGAGTGATGAAGTCTTCATTGTGCGATAAGATTGTTGGCAATGAAAGCTTGAGAAATCGTCCCTCTTTTTAACTACAAAAACGAAAGGACGAAATGAAACAGTCAAAGCATGGTACTACGGTGGCAACTGGCAACTAGCAACAAGCTTGCCATACCCTTTTGTAAATCTTGGATGATCAGTGGTGGGGCTCTTCTTTTTCTTTGCATTTTGTATTCGGGTATGTGAAGTTCAACTGCAACTCGAAGACACGGGGAGAAATGGGAGTTTGAGACCAAGTGACATGACTGTAAGTCCATGAGCACGGCGACCTATGGAGAGCTTTATTGTATTTTGGCCATTGAGATGCTATGTGACATTTTGTAATTTATTTGTGGGAGCATTTCCTGTGTTTCCAACTTAATTGGACTATCTATTGCTCCCACCGAGTAGAAGGCTGCTTCAGTGACTAACCTGTCAAGCAGATAAAAAATGTGAATGGAGACAAAAACTAACTATTAGAATGTTGGTCTAGGGTTGAGCTACGCAATTAGCGGCTCGGATGTGTTTTCGATTTTTCTTGTTTTTTGCTTTGGTTTTGAACTCAAGCATTGATCAGGCTTGACTAATATGGAGGTTTGAAAGCCTCAAATGTAGTCATTTTACGATGGATGAGGTCATAAACAATGCAACGTGCCGCTAAATACAGGATGGAATTCTTGAAGCCAAAAAGCTCAAATTTATAACTGCCTCATGCGTAGAGGTGAATTACAAGATCCGCATTATTAGGATGAGAAATGCTTCCGGCTGAACTTTGAGGTGCAAAGTTCTTAAAATGAACTCAGGCAGTTTGAAGTCAAAGCTCCCTCTCTCTCTCTCTCTCTCTCTCTCTCTCTCTCTCTCTCTCTCTCTCTCTCTCTCTCATGCATTTATGTGATTGATTTGTGGTCTAAGATTTGACTGTGCGGAGCTAATGAAGTTATGTGTTTGCCGCCTAGCGCAGAAGTTTATATCTATTTCTCAATTCGTAGGAAAAACTGGCATCAGCGGAGGAGCTAGGGCCTTTTATCAACCATTCTTCTCAAATGGCTGCTTTGGATTACATTGTCTCCGTTGAGAGCAATATATTCATTCCTTCGTACTCTGGAAACATGGCAAGGGCAGTTGAAGGTCATCGTCGTTTCGTTGGACATAGGAAAACTATTTCCCCTGACAGGCAAGAGAACTGACCCTTCCACATAAAGGTTCAAGTGATTTCTATGGGCTGTTACTTCTCCCAACAGTTCTGAAAGTGTTATCTCTATACTTTTCTTGAATTTTCAGGAAAGCCCTTGTTCACCTTTTTGACAAAATAGAGCAGGGAACACTGAAGGAAGGCAGAAAGCTTTCCACTCACGTTATTGAACTCCACAAACGACGGTATGTGAATGTGAAGAACCCTTGTTAAACCCATTTTGCAACTATGATACACTAACCATTTCTGTTCTCCGTGGCACAATCGTTGCCATTACAAGTGGTTCTTCTTGGTGTAATGTCCAGATTGTCATTCCTTGACAAAAAAATTTGGTCCATCTGTTTTTATTTCATGGACATGGACCTTTGTTGGCACCATACAGTCTCTCCAGTCATGATGCTTCATTTTGTTGGTCATTTTACATACGGGACTCGTACTTGGGGGTCTTCCATCGTTGTTTTTGGTTCTTACATACATAGAATGGCAGTATATTTTCTTACCCTCCATTGTTTATAGTTGGAGAGAATGCGATACATCCTCCATGCCTGTTGTGGTGTGGGCTATCTTTCAAAGATTTCCTAGGAAGTTGTGGAGTTCAGTCCCTTCCAATGAGTGTCAGACTTTCATCACATTACCTCTTGTGCTAAAAAAAGAAAGAGCAGATGAATCAATTTCTCTCTCTCTCTCTCTCTCTCTCTCTCTCAATTTATTGTAGTGGGAGTAGTTCATGGTGTAGCTTGTTTCAGTGCTAAAAAAAGAAAGAGCAGATGAATCAATTTCTCTCTCTCTCTCTCTCTCAATTTATTGTAGTGGGAGTAGTTCATGGTGTAGCTTGTTTCAGTGCTAAGATTGCATCCACTCGCTTTAATAAGCAATTGCAACTATTCAGAAACCATTGGGCAGCAAGGTTCTGAATTTGGCTTTTGCGTGTTGTATTGATTGTTACATAATGGGATTTTAGACCTCCAATACCATTATTTGCACATGTCTCGGCCGATCGTGTTCCATGCGGCCAACATATGCCGTATCACCGATACCGGTATGTGTGTTCTGATGGGGCCGATCCTGTTCCACTACATCTGGGCGTTACCTGCAAGATGAGGTTCAAGAGTATGTTACAGGGATTCTTCTAAGTATGTGAAGTGCTCGTTTCAAGTACTCAACACTTGGATACGAGTATGAGAACCATACCCAACATGTTTAGTTAGACATTCACCTAGCAAACATATTGTGTGACACAGTCGAGTTTGATATATGAAACTAATGTGTTATTTTACGATTTCTGGAGTTGCTCCAACTGTAGAATAATATGACAAACCACTTGGTGACCATTATTACTTCTTTCTTTTTTTTATCCGAGGTGACCATTATTACTGAGTTTATGTTACTGTTGCATTTTTGTTGGTTGCACAGGCAAGGTTCCCCAAGGAAGAGAAAAGGGCCCATTTCAGGAACAAGGGGCACGGATAGGTTTCGGTCGGAAGAAGCATTTTATGTGAACCCTTTACCGGATTGTTTGTGTCACAAGGCATTGTTTACATTGAATACATCTGTTATGATACAGTAGGCAAAGGTATCGGCTCAAAACCCCTGGTAAGAATGTCCCCAGGCCAGTGGATTGGTGGCCTATAAAGCTCAAGAATGTTGCTCCCACTGATGGAGTTAAGGTCGCGAAATGTGTATATTGCGAGGATGGGTTCCTGGCTCCTATCTAAATACATGCAGGTGAAAACGGCGATGACATTGGGCTGGGGAAGAGGTATGAAGATTAATTAGACTGGGCACTCTGGCAAGTTGCGAGAGTTGGAGAAGAGATTTGTTGGGGATGGGGTATTGAATTAGTGCGGGCTGTAAAAATAATGTGCTACATTGACGTATCCATTCCATTTTTTGGGAATTCAGTGCAATAAAAGAGGAAAAAATTATTATTTCTGCCTTCCATTTCTGTCTACTGATTCATCGCTCAAACCTTTTTTTTTTTTAACATTTCTATCGAGACTATCGGAAAATAGTTGTTTTGAGTTTTGGGCTCGATAAAAAAAGAGAGCAAGTATTGGGCACACTATGGTGGTAGATTCAGGAAGAATAGCTATAGGAAAATGCTTGGGCACCCATAAATTTTGTTATGGTTTTGTAGCACCACATGCTATTTGGAAATAACCATATAAGAAATCAATCACTATTGACACGTATTCCAGGCAGTGATATTAAAAAGGAAACGTAAAACCTAAGTCAAATAATCACCCAATAGAATGTTTTTACAAGACACATTCACGCTCTTGCTCACATTATGTGACTTGGCTAGTTTCCTTAAGCCTAGTCCCTCTTTTCTGTTATTCGAAATACTGGTGACGCGTAACAAGGTACTGCTCAATGTAAATAGGGTAAAAAAATGAGAAGAAAAATATCAATGAAACTTGAAACCCGTGAATTTGCAAAAAATAGTTGAAATGTAGTGCTGCAAATACAGTGAAACTTGAAATACATATAACTTGTCATTATCCTATCTGGATTTCGGGGTAATCACCTCAAGTCCACCTGTAAAGGACCTCAATGGCTCGGGGACAATAACGGAACCATCTTCTTGCTGGTAATTCTCAAGCAAACATATCATCATCCGCGGAACAGCACAAGCTGTGGCATTTAATGTGTGCACAAATTGAGGAGGAGCAAGATTGCCTTTACCCTTTTGGGGATTTGTGGATGATGATGCTTCAGGGCGGTACCGGATTCCCAGTCGACGACTTTGGTAATCAGTACAATTTGACGCACTTGATATCTGTTTCAATAATAATACAGCACATAGGAATTAACTCATGCCTTTACCCATTTGAGATTCATCCAAAAGATGCTTTTCAATTCTGGAAACATGTCACTAAGGCTCCGTTTAGTTGTTCCCATGTTGAGTGAAAAATTGGTTCCCAAGAAAATTGAAGTGAGGTGAAGTAAAAGAAAATGAAATTTATTTTCCGGTATGTGTTCTGTTGACAAGAAATCTTGCAGGTAAACAAGAATTCCTTCCTTTTGGCAAAGACCTATTTTTCAGGAAAGTGTTTCCCGATAGGAAAGTTGAAGCTGTGGTCCTACAACTTTCCTGGAAAACTAAATACACATAAAGTTCCAAAAAAGTCGATTTTCCCGTCCTTTCCGTGCAACTGAACAAGGCCTAAGAGATTCATAAGATCTGAAAAATGAGGAGTTTGTTTTCAGAAGTACTATGCAAAACTGAATCTGCAAATACAACCAAACAGGGAGCATGGCTCGGATCAGTTGTCAAGACTTGTGTGCAAGAAAGTTTTTCCAGGAAAAAAATGAATTTGGAGGGAAGTAGTCTCCAAAGTACAATGCGAAACTGATTCTGCAAATAGGAAGAAACAGGGAGCAAGGCTCGGTTCAGTTGTCAAGATTTGTGTGCAGGAAAGTTTTTCTAGAAAAAAATGAATTGAAGGGAAGTATAGGAATTCAAACTTATAAACATGTATGTGTTCATTGGGCAAAATAAACAAAAAATTTGTAATAAAGCTAAAATATAGTCTCTAATTATGTCGCAATTGGTTGCAAAATAATATATTCCAACAAAAATTTGGCAATTCTTTTATTTGGGGAAAAAAATCCTGGTGGAAAAATTTAAAAAAATGACATCCAGAGTCAAAAGGAAGGAAACTCAAATAGTCCGATCCTTTCATTTCCCAACAATTGAACAGGGCATCCAGATGTAAATAAGGACATGAAAACAACTACATACCTCACCAAATCGTCCTAAACCTGGCATCCATGCCTCCACATCATATTTACGATATGCAGGTGCCCCTAAATCCACTGAAGCCATATCTAGGGTCCTGCGAAGAAGCTCAACATTACAATTGAACGCAAAAAATCAAGCCAGTGAACATGCATAAAATTAGGTTCATAAACAGATGCAATCAATACTCACTTAAAATGAAATCCTAGTGATGAAAAGAGATCCTCTTCAATTCCAATTAACTCCTCATGATAAGAATCACTTTCTTCAGGTCGGCAAAGGATGAACATCTCCACCTTGCTGAACTGGTGGACCCTATATAGGCCCCTGCTCCAGAATAGTAACCAATGTATCAAAAAAGAAACCAAGCACAAATAGAATTGTAACATCCCACATCGGGGAAAATTGAAGAGATGAAATGGTATATAAGGATTTGTGAGCAGCTATGTATAACTTGAGGTTAACCTTTTGACTTTTGAGGCATGTGGTTAGGCTAAGGGTAAGCAGGTCAACTGACGCGGGTCGTTATAAGAATTGTGCTACAAAGATTAGTAGGATAATGAGCTATCTTTGTGGTTTCCCCTCTCAATCTTCACTGGCATGTTCTTTGTCAGAGACCAGATAGTCCCTGCTAGTTATACTATTATTTTGGAAAGTTCCATTTGATATCATGCATACAAAAGAAATTCCTCTATATTCATGCCCACAAAGATCAATGTAAGAGGTGCATCATGCATTACCGATCAATATATAGGAGCATAAAAGGAAAGCACATGCAAATATCCAAAAAAGATTATATAAAAAAAGGATGGCGTTAATGCCACGATACACTCTGTTAATGCCACGAAAATCTATATTGTACTGCCACACTTACCCTCTCTCTCTCTCAAGAACTTGGCTTCTCCCACTTTTTTCTCTTCCTACCTTGCCTAGTATCAACTGGAACTTCTGTATACAGTTCCATTCACCCCTCTTTCTCCACTCAATTAAGCCCTCTCTTCTGCGAGAACAGCAGTCGGAGAAGACACAGAAAGGTGTTGAATTCTAGAACTTTTATATTGATTTCGTAGTCACAGCTGAATCTGAAAATGGATTCATTTTATTAATCTCTCTCTCCATTTCAACATCTGTTTGAGGAGCAGCCTTCTCGTTTTCATTTTACATTACAACAATCTGCCCATGGATCTGGATCTTATCAACTATCTACATCACCACTTATATTAGGATGGAATCGATGAGTTATCCTAATGGTTGGGGTTCTTTTGGTTAACAAGGACAGAGAGATAGGAGGAGACTCAGGAGAGAAATGGGAGGTTGAAAAGCAGATGCCTGAGGGGAGAGGTTGTACCAAATCTGTTTGACTGACGTGAGGGTATGGCCACTACTGATACAATGTTGTGGCATTAAAAAACTGTCGTGGCTTTAACATTAGCTAAAAAAATGATACTTTGATATTGTTTACAGTGCTCAGACCGTATATGAAACCACATAAACTGGATTGATGAGTTTGAATTAGCTTCCTTGAGAATTACTTGTAGGTGATTTACCTTGTTGCTGTGCCAGCAGCACCAGCTTCGGTACGAAAGCAATGGGAGTAAGCTACATACTTCAAAGGTAAGGCTGACTCAGTGAGAATAGAGTCCATATGGATTCCCCCCACCGGAATCTCTGCCGTGCCAATAAGGCATTGATCACTGCCCTCTATAGAATAAACCTGCATTGGGCAAAAATATCAACAAAACAGCCAACTAAAGTGTCCATAGCTCTTACATGTCAAATGTCTTGAGATAAACCATTAATGACACAGCCAATCCCCCACCTCAACCAATAAAACAAAGGAAGCCACTCAAGAGAATTTAAATTGTTGGTCTTTCATAGGAACAAAAACTCGATAAAATGGAGAGAATATCCTCAACAGCAGACATTCACCAAAAACAAGCATTCAGGATTGAAAAGGAGGGAAAAATAATGAATATAAAATCAACGAAGAATCAAGGTCATTCTTCATTCTTCTGGGTTCATAACTAGATATCCATGCTAGGACTCAGATGGCAGGCTAGACCAGCAAGGGAACAAGTGGAGTGCATGTGTTTTTACCACCAAACTCCTTAACAACGAACAGATATTCAAAAATATCGAAAACAAAAATAGTCAGTTCATCTACTGATCACACTAGTTCAATTAAGAACCCAAGTACCTAACTATTTCTTAGAAGTTTGAAGCCTAATACAGGATAGAGCTGAGACTGACTCAGTGAATTGCATAATTCATGGTGACTCTGATTCAAATGGCAAGTTATTATCTGGTTGTGATCACACCAGTTATTAGTGGTCACCAATGCTACATGAGTATATAGGAAGATCCAGTTATTGCTCTCAGTAACATATCTACAAACCTGTGTATTTTCCCCGCGAGGTTGGAATCCACATTTTTCAACAACAGAAGATCTCACTATTTCCGGGGTTATAAGAGGTGTAAAGCCCCTCCTCATGACTTCCGTAATGGTCCAGTTTATAAGGGCCATCTCTAGTAAAACTGCTTCATTCTTCAGGTAGTA
Organism: Rhododendron ferrugineum; assembly: GCA_025642025.1. NCBI lineage: Eukaryota > Viridiplantae > Streptophyta > Magnoliopsida > Ericales > Ericaceae > Rhododendron > Rhododendron ferrugineum. The sequence continues at coordinate 8,004,672 of JAOTQK010000021.1, forward strand.
GAACTTTGACCCGCTGACCTGCACAACCATGACCAGGTCACGCTAATATATAGTTAAGAATCTTTTTCTTTTTTTTTTTCTGTTTTAGTTGCAGGGAGGAATCCAGAGCAGCATATTCTCCATTTAAATGGTTGAAGATCAAGTTTTTCACTGATTCACAACTTCCACCAGCCATATAGATATTGACAAATATGAATGTAAACAATGCAGTAGATCGAAATTATTTGTGGAATAGTGGAGACTGTGGAGTCCAATGTAAAGGAAATGAATATCATATAACAAAAAGATCCTTTGGAAGTTTGAGGGACATGAAAGCAAAAACTCCATGAATGTATGCCATTGACCATGTTATTCAGCATCAAAAGATGTAAGAGATACCTACCAACCATAGTTATGTAAATGGATGATGAGGAATTCGGAGAGATTTTGTGTGGTATATAACCTAAAGCTGGACATACAAGTTGAAAATCTATCAGCTTAAACAGCAAAGAGAAACTCGGAGTGGTCCTATCCAGAAGCTAATATTATTTCCTCCTCCATTCGACTATTTGCAAAGCACTTAACCTAGGAAGTATTTACCCCAGAAACATTGCCCATCACTTCACTAAACCAACAATATGTCACAACACTTAGATAAAGTCCCCATTCATAACAAAAATGCACTGCATGACCACTTTCAAGCCTCCATACTAATGAGCTAAAAATTATTAGTTAGTAGTTACTTAGATGAACAAGAAATACCTCTGCAGCAGCATCAAACTCAATGAGATCTAGATCTTTCCCGAGTTGAATGTGATCCTTGATAGGGAAGCCAAACTCCCTAGGGCTACCAATCTACAGAAATAAGAGAAAGAAATCAGTGAAGAAATTCGTACTTGGGAGAGGGTTCATTTGGGAGAGTGTTCCTTCAAGAGAAAATACCATTTTTCTTAGCGCAGAGCAATCTTCCCCTCCTACTGGAACTTCTGGGTGGGTCATATTCGGTATACGTTGTGCTTCCTGCTGGAGCTCGTCCGTAAGTTTAAGCAGGTCTTCTTCCAAAGTTGCAAGTCCTTCCTTCAGATTCTTCCCTAAAAAAAGTTCATCAGAGGACATCATAAAACAATCCAAACTCCAATGTAAATCACCTAAAGAATGGTATCAACTTCAAATGAAAACCTTCTTCTATTAGCTTCTGACGCTCAGAGGGTTCCAGTTTTCCTTTCATCTTGTTAGCAACCACATTCCTTTCAGCACGAAGCCTTTCAACTTCCTGCTATCTGTGAGTGAATTAGCCACACCCACAATTGATAAATAAACTAATCTAAACCCAAAGGGATTTGGCCAAGTGGTTGTGAGAAAGCAATAAAAGTGCTCCTCCATGAGGTCACAGGTTCCATTCCCACGGAGGCCAAACATTCCAAACCTTGGGGCCACCAGGGTTATGCCCGATCGTTACCTTCAGGGCCCCGGAATTAATCGAAGTGTGCGCAAGCTGGCCCAGACATCCGGTTATCAAAAATAAATAAATAAATAAACTAATCTGTTTTTGTTATTGCAATGCAGAGTGTAAGCAGCACACTACACCTGCAAATTACAGGTGTGCTTTATAAACAACATAATTTTCTAAACACAACTCCTTTCATAGGCTTTCCATATTGAAATAGTGCACATCAAGATTTGCCCAAGGAGCTTGAACTCAGGAAGTGGAAGAATGAGGCAAGAAGTACTTCCTTAATGGATGAAAGTTCATTTTGGCAAGATTGAGAGCAAAGACAAGTAGTTTCAAAGCCGTCTATACTTTCTGTATAGAGTCCAGACTCCGAACCAGCTGACGCCACATACATTCGTAAGGCTCAGCTTCATGTTGTACTTCATTTGTGTGGTATACAACATTAACTTCTTATTCCCTTTATAAAGAGAGAGAGCACGCGCGCGCGCGCGCGCAGAGAGAGAGAGAGAGAGAGAGAGAATTGATCTCTATTGAAGATTTGTCAAGTTTGTCCACTATTCTGTGTCTGGAACACAATTTCAAGACTTATAACTCAACTAAGGCTGAAGTTCTTCGAAATGCATCATATTTTCAGGGGTAAGAAATGATGAATATACTCAAGGTGTAAGGCTATGGGCTCAGAAACTGTTCCAGTCATACGAGTTTTATGACCCATTAACCGAGACAAATTTTAGACTTGCACAGGAGCATGTTAATTGGTATGAACCTCTGTATGTTACATTCTTTTATCGTGTTCATGTCAGTTAAGCATCGTAGCACCTTCAATAATTCATGTCAAATCCACACACTATATCACTACTCTTCTAGTTTCTCTACTATCGGCTATCAGTCAATGCACTTGCATGAGGCCTTTAGTGAGTTTGAGTTGTAAAATTGAAGTGTTCATTTCCATCTGTTTCAATGTCCTTGATGCACTTGTTTTGCTATGCTTTGTAGCGTCAATACCTTCAGAATTTGAATTTTGAATATTTTTCCAGTCTCGTTACAATGTCCTTGATACACGAATACTATATTGGTATCAGCTTCTCTACAGTTCTTTTTAACTATTCTAAGCAAACAATTCCAAATTTACTAGTATTAGTATTCATGAACCAACAAAGCATAGCTACTAAACAAAGTAACAGACCAATGGAATGGAAACACCAGAGATATAATAATCAAGAATCCTAACCTTCTGAACATTTAACATCCTCTCGTATAGATCAAGTACCAGTTCCAAATTAGCATTCGAATTCCGGTTCTTGACATTGACCGCGACAGCAGCTTTATTGTCCCGTATCCACTTGAAATCTATTGCCGCTTTCCACTGCGGTTTCACAACTGAACCCGGGATACCAAAAACAATAGCAAGCACATAAACCAAAAAAAGAAAAAAATCAAATGGGTACGGGGAAGTATATACATACATATATATATATATATATAGAGAGAGAGAGAGAGAGAGACCTCTGTCGTCGGGGATTGGAGAGGGAGTGGGTTGGAAGGCTGGGGCGGCGGAGAGAGCTCTGGGGAGAAGTAGTGAAAGGAGGGAGGGTTGTTTGTGGGGAGAGAGGAGGAGACCTAGGGTTAGGGTTTTGGAGAGTGGTCTGAAAATGGGAGAGGAGCATCGGAAGCCCATCGCTTCTCAGTCCGTGAGGGATGCCGATGCCGATGCCGATGCCACTGTTTTTGGAATAGGAACTGCTACTCTATACTATCCTATAGGCGACAGACACTTCCTTCATCCTGTTTTTTCGCTTACGCCATTTGTAGTCATCTCCCGCATTACCCTCGATGAGTATCCTGGAGTACAGAAATGATACTCACACAGATTTTTTGTGCACAAATCGTGCACAGATGGTGATGTAGGGTCCATCTTGGGTCCCATACAAACGATCCGATCCGTTCATTAAATATAAAATATTTTTCAAAGGCTCCCGCTAAAAATCAGCATAATTTGATATCTATAGGTACTCGATCCAAACATCTAACTTTTAATTATCTGAAAATCTAAATAAAAAGTTAGATGATTGAATCGAGCACTTACAGGTATTGGATTGAGCTGACTTTTTGCGGGAACTCTTAGAAAAATATTTTACATTTAATTAACGAATCAGATCAATTATATGGGACCCGGAGTGAGCCCCACACAGAATTTGTGGACAGTTGCTGTGTGAGTAGCATGACTGCGATGAGTATGGGTTGTTGTTTTTTTTATAAGCAGTATGGGTTGTTTCCACCCACTAATAAGTTGTGAACATAATTTTTTAGTTTTGTTCTTGTTTAATTTTTTTCACAATTGTTAATTTTGCGCCAAATTTATATGTAATATTAGTTCGTCTCGACAAAAAAAAAATTGAAAAAGTAAAAAATTACGACTTTTACATAAATAATTTGAGAAATGTCCAAACAAAACCTCAAAAAGTAAATTTTTGTACTTTTCTTGAATATTTTTAAAACGGAAAATACTTGTATAAAGATTATAATTTTTACTTTTTCCGATTCCTCTTATCAAGAATAATCAATAATACATAAAAATTTGGCGCAAAACTAACAAACACGAAACACCCAATGTCTATAAAATTTGAATCTAGAGTAAATTTACGCCACAACTTCAAAACACAACTTACAACAAAATTGTGCTTGAAATTATTACACGGACAGGTCCACGTGCACCAAATGACGTTGAATTTTACAAATGTGTGCGCAAACTTTTGTGTAAAATATGTGCTACCATACATCACATTTCGAATTTTCTTTCTCCTATTCAGAAACCCTTCACATTTCAAGTAACAAAATAATGGTATTTGTAATTGTTTTTACCATTTGAACTTGCTGTCATTGGGTTTTTATTTTATTTTTTATCATTGTTGTCATTTGCCTGCCGTTGCATGCCTTGTTTCGCTTTTGCAAATTTAAAATACCAATAGTACTCCCCAATAATATACAAACAATTTTGATTTTATTTTAACCTAACTTGCATGTAAATATGCAAATTCATTTTTTACATTTTAACATAAAAAATAATTCACATCTCTTTTCTGTGACTTTAATTGTAGAACATTTTTTTTAAAAATGAGATGAATTCATATGCCTACTAACAAAAGATTAAGTTCATTTTTTCATAAATAATATACTCCCTATTTAACATATATTGGCAATTGATAGTTTCTTATTAGGAGGTAAAATTTCACTTTCTTTATCTATTTCTAAATTCTAGTATGAAACAACATTAATAAAAAAAAACTTCAACTAACAAAGGCTATTTCGCAAAAGAACATACGTAAAAGGAAAAAGAAAAAAAGAAGAAGAATGCAAATGGGTTGCCAAAAAAATCATTATTTTTCTATTTATTTTGAAAAATAATTTTAGTACTCCACTTTTATTTTGGTGTTTTTTTGCAGATGTCATTCAATGGCTTTTGCACTTGTTTATACTTATTACATGGACAAAGAATATAAAAAACAAAAGTCTTTCTTTTTTGACATGAAAAAAAAACAACAAGTCTAGGTACACAACAATTCAATCAAAATCCCTCACATACACGTGGAGCCCACATATATGTGAGGGGTTGTGATTTGGTCGTCGTGTATGTAGCATAGTTGTATGAAAAAACAGAAAGTCTACTCTAACCGCACAAATTTTACCGCACGCGTGTGGGGCCAACTCCAGGTCCCAGAAAAATACCCATAAATTTTAAAATAATTTTTTTATGAGGTCCTGTAAAAAATCAGCTCCAACAAATATTGGTAATTATTATTTTTGGATTTATAGGGCACCCTACGACATTTTCCATTCTACCCTTTAAATTTGTTTTGGAAAATGATTTTCACACTACCCTTTTAGCCATGCACATTCCATTTTTTGTTTTTATCCACATAAATTTACAATATTATCCTCGCATGTTGAAAGAAATGTATTGAATAAAGGACAAAATAGTAAATTCAAGTAGATAAAGACAAAAAAAAAAAAGAGTATGAATTGTAAAAAAGAGAGTGTGGAAATCAATTCCTTTTGTTTTTAATTTTTAGTACTACAGATTTAAAAGTAGAAGGGTAAAATAGAATTTTCATTAACTATAACCCTTTTGGTTTGAAAGTGTGACAATATTTTAGGAACAACAAAAATTATTAAGTGGGACTAAAAAATTGGAGACGGAGGAGTAAAAAAATTGGAGTGGAAAAGCATTTTTCCTTTTTAGTTTCGGTTTTGTTGCCAATAGAATTTGCAGGGAAGGAAGAGCTGATGAATACCATCATCAACCAATAGAAAACGAGCACTAAAACATCAGGATCCGACTCGCATTCGAACAACCCCATCTCGACCGTCAAACCGAGCCACAAGAAAACACAACGGAACCAATCCTCGGCTGTACGATTCTCTCTCCTCAATCGAACTCCAACCAGAATAATAAAAAGTCAAATCCTAGCCGCCCAGGTACAAACCCACGGACCCTTCTATAAATAAGATTCACAGTTCCTTCCTCCTCCTCCTCCCTCCCTTGGCTTTCTTTCTTTCTTTGTTTCCTGAGGAATACTACTACTTTCCTCGCTCTCACACGCGATCTCGTTTCTACCGATTTGGTATGTGTACTTCCCTCTTGTTCTCTTCTGCATATCGCTTTTCTGATGTCGAATTTGGCTAAATGCTTTTTAATTTCTGATGTTGTCCCTTGGATGATAGTATTACTGTTAGGCTTTTTTCAATTTTGCACGGATTTCGCTACTAGGGCTTGGGATTGGGAAGATAGCATGTGGGTTTATGTGTTTTCTGTTTGGTTTCTGTTTTGTAACACCTTGAAGAAGGAAGAAGATTTCTCCAGGGTTTCTAAAACGGTGGGAAGCCCTAGAATGCGTGATATTTTGAAAGAAGTCTCCTTTTAACTTTTTTATTCAGAATTTAGGGCAATTAAACGCGTAGACTGTGTTAATGGACGGAAAATGACTTAGAATGGTATAAACATCGTGCGATTAGGGTTTCTTGACCGGTGGAAACCCTAGAATTCGTGATATTTATAAAGGATGACTCTTTTCACTCGTTTATTCTGAACTTACGGGCAATTAATTGCGTCATCTTTGCGTTAATGGTCGAAAAGTGATTTGGAAGAACTAGGTTTTGTTCCTCCCTGTGTCCAGATGATTAGGGTTTCATGTTCTGTTGTAAATGATGTTGTATTTTGTTGATATATTATTTTTGGTAAAATCAGATGGCTCGTACCAAGCAAACTGCTCGTAAGTCTACAGGAGGCAAGGCGCCAAGGAAGCAGCTTGCGACCAAGGTTCTGTCATCTTTCTTTTTCGTTTGTTCCGCATCTTTTCCCCCAAAAAAAAAAAAAAATGAATTATGGATTTTGAAGTACGCTATATTTGTTTTTGGGAAATAACTTTTATGCGTTTGTGTTTTCAGGCTGCTCGTAAGTCTGCCCCAACTACTGGAGGAGTGAAGAAGCCCCACAGATACAGGCCTGGAACTGTTGCTCTTCGGTGAGTGATGCATTCATGCGAACATCTGTTTTTTTTTTCTTTCTTAATTGAGTGTTCTTATAATAAAGAATATTGTATAAAATAATATTATTATAAGATTTGTTCTCTTATTGTTAGTGAATGATAATACTTCATCTAGAGAAACGGAAAGTGGTTGTTATGTAATGCTTAATTTGTTTGATGAATGGTGCAGTGAAATCCGCAAGTATCAGAAGAGTACTGAACTCCTAATCAGGAAGCTACCATTCCAGAGGCTTGTTCGTGAGATTGCTCAAGATTTCAAGGTGGTTGATCTGTTTTATTTTGTTATTGTCCCTTTGATTAATTGTTTTCTGTATCATGTGTTTCACATTGCATCGCATGGAATTTTGACTTGTGGTGATATGTATCATGGTTTTGAATGTCCCTGCTTCTTTTTTTTTTTTTTTTTCCAAATACAAAATAACAGGATCTATATCTTTCCTTTTTAGTTGATGGCAAATACTTGACAATCCTTTCCTCCCAGTGATCATACATTGCAGCTATAGTTTATGAAATCTTACATGTGACTAATGACAATGGTGAATAGGGTCTTTTTCTTAGTGTTTTATTTTGTCTTTTGGAGTAACAATGGCAGATATCTTTTGCCTCTCAACCTTTTTTGCTTTGTTTATAAGTTAGTTATGGTGCTGGAATCTTGTTTTTAGTGAACTTATGGGATTTTCATTTGGTGCAGACTGACCTGAGGTTCCAGAGCCATGCAGTCTTGGCACTGCAGGAGGCAGCAGAGGCATACCTTGTTGGGTTGTTTGAAGACACTAATCTCTGTGCAATTCACGCCAAGCGTGTCACTATTATGCCCAAGGATATTCAGCTTGCCAGGAGAATTAGGGGTGAGAGGGCTTAATTGGGCGCTGATTGTTGACGAAGATGGCAACCCTTAGATGTTTTAGGCACTGTCTATTTTACTAGAAGTATATTTTGTTTGTTATTTCCTTGTGGATGATTGATAGATATTAATGTGATGGTATTATGGTTGTGGATTATTGCGCTCAATCTTGGGTGTGGTCTTGTGTTTGGTTGGGATTGTCCAATGTCTGATGGTTTTAATCAAATTTCCTTTGTCCAGTTTATTCGCTTGTGTTTCTGTTTTGAGGTTCTTATTTTTAACTAGGAGGTGTACCTCATGGTGCACTGAACTTTTCAGGGTGGTGGAATGAAATTTAGAATTGTGCAATCAACTTATCATTTCCTTGCATTTGTGTTATGGTATATGATTTTTGGCTGCATACCAACTTATGGCAAGGCAAATATTATGAGTTCGGATTTTGCTGTAGATGCCAGAGGTTTATGGATATATGCGGTAGATTTCAATTCTTGATGTGGCTCAACGTTCAAAAATTTAGATGTCGAGTGTTGTCGAGTTATTGCATGAAGACTTTGTCTGTTTTGCAAAGAATAAATCCTTGGATTGAAGACCAAAGGGCAGCAGTATTGGGCGTTTTAGGACAGTATATACATGCCGTTCAGAAAAAAAGAAGACAGTATATACATATCTACTACATATACTATTGGTTTCTGTGA